>JADMLL010000003.1:2883862-3471476 GCA_016920875.1 Columbicola columbae | reverse complement strand
TTTTCAAAGAACATTTTAAAGTCCTGTAATGAGTTAGTTGAAAGTGGAATTAAGTAGATAACCTCTTAGCATAACACAGGATTCTATTACAGTTTAGGCATCAACAAGAATCGGTCTAATTCATTTCGACCAAAATCTTTCACTACCTAAACCGAGATACGAATACCAGAGAAGAAAGAATTCATCTTGGAGTCAAAGAAAAATGTCTGTTAACCTCTAGTATTGTTTAAGTACAACAAAAGTCTTTATTACCATTCATTACGGCTATTGTTCTTTTCCCACTACATCTTGGGCTGATGTAATGATTCTTGTGTATTAGGTTGTCATTCTGGCACACGTGAATGTTAGTTTTGAGATATTAACGACCACAATACCACGTGATACACCACGCTAACTTCATATTTTTGGCAGAGTTACAGTGAATATCACATTGAAACGAGGCAAACAAACGTTACATTTTAATCCTCTTCACCACTGTCAAATATGGATACCCGGAGCCTCTGTAAATGCTATATTGAGTACTACAATACCAAACGCATAACTGAAACAAGATGGCGTCTACTACGCAACCAGGGAATCAACCAGACTCACCATATTGTTATCGTTGGCGTATTTGCCCTTAGAATGCACAAAGGTGTTAAACTGCCAATTTCAATACTAACAACCGATTCTCCTAAGATTTTTGGCAAAAAATACTCTGGAAAACCTAACAACCTTAAAAACGACTAAACCAGCAAATGAAAACCTAAAAATGACTACGATAAACAGAAATAAAAACGATAATGTTAACGTTATAAACGTTTTTATGCCTTCATTCACCTCTACTACCTTCAACGTTCTCCTACCCCATAAACCCAATAATTCAAGATAAAAAGAATATTGCAGACAACATAATCATCATCATCATCATCATCATCAACAGTATCATTATCATTATTATTGTGACGTTTAATAAAAGGATGAACCCGAGCGGAAGAGAAAGGAAAGAAAGGAAAAAAATTTTTTTTCTCTCCTCGGATCTGTTAGCAGCAATGAAAAACGGGAAAACTTTTTAAACGAATCGCTGATTTTTGTTTCTGATTTATCCTTTTATTATTTTATTTATTTTTCAGGAATGTTGGGAATGAATCGTTCTAGCAGAAGATGCGTCGCCATCTTTTCCCTTATTTATTATTTTCATCTGTCAGCTATTCTGTCTTTCTGTTGTCGCTTTACGTTTTCTTTTCTTTTTTTTTTAAATTTCATTTCATTAATGGGTTTCGAAAGTCTGGGAGTGTTTCCCGAGATTTTCTAATTGAAAGGAACCGTGATTGATGATGTGAATGAGATTTGAAACGCTGCTGCTGCTGTTTTGGTGATGAGGTGAAGAAATAAAATGAAAGGAAGGAAAGAGCAAGACGAAAGATTGGTAAGCGATGATTTGCTGTTTATCTGTAGATATTAGATGGGAGGAAGATGAAATTGCAGTCAAAAACTTGGCTGTAGGTGAGGAGAGAGAATAAAAGTAGATGAAAGACCTTGTGCGTAAAGAGAAAGACAAGAGAGAAGACGAAGAGGTTTGTTTGGTTTTGTGGGAACTCTCGAGAATGCGGTTCCCACTTTTGGATTTTCAAGAAGTTTCCAAAAGGTGGAAAGGATTCCGAGAAAGAAAAGAGGCGAAGAGAGGAGGGTTTGAGAGGATGAGCCCAAACACTGAGAGAGAAGGAAAAGGAAAAAGGCGGCTTAATTGTGAAGGGAGGGTCCGAATAGTTTTTAAATGAGTGATTGATTGAGTTGACTGAAGTTATCGATCGGGAAATCTTTTGAGAATTCTGGGTCTTCTAATCAAGAGTCGGAGAAATCATTTTCAGATTATTTACGCTTGGATGCTTTCTTTTAACCGTTCATTTCATTCATTTAAAAGAGAGAGGAGGAGAAGAAGAAAGCTGGAAGATTTTATGTCCCATCAGACCTTTTTTAGCCTTCTAAAAATACACCACACTTCTTTCAACTGGAATTATTTTCCCATCTATCTCCGGTGGAAATGCAAATTCAATTAAACATTCTACTCACCATTTGAGTGTCTCCAATTCTAAATGATTGCTGTGAATGGAGTCACGTGCTGAGAAACTGTCACCTACCAAGAACTGAAACGGGTAGACAAAAGAAAAGAGGAACTTAGAAGTGAGTACCGACCTAAAACTTTCATTTTTTGATCATCCCCACGACCATACTCACGTGATATTGACTGTGACATAGCCCAATCTCTGGTCAGTTACCAGATGTCTAACCAAGTCTAACCGTTAGTTCTACAAACTGACCACATATCCACAGGCTCTTGATCATATTCAAAAAGCTGAACCCATTCTTTGAGACCCGTTTTCTGGTTTTTGGGGTTTTAAGAACACAAAACCTGAAATAAAAATCGAATCGTTCACTATTGAAATTTTTATTCCATTTATACACTAAGGTCACTAAGGTCATTGTTTCTTCGACTGCCTGGTCACATCAGTCGTCACAAGCTTTGTAATTTTCTTTCCCAATTTTACGCTTCTGTGATTGGTCTTTTACAGTCGTTCATCAAACTTCTATTTCTTTTGTTTTATTGTCAAAATAAAATGTTATATATTGACTTAGAGACTGCAATGATTATTCAGTATGGCCAACCTAACCTTATTATAAAGAGAAATATTTTTAAAATTACAACCTGGCACTCGAGAGCAAGAATCCTTATTGGGTTTCGACGTTTATAATATAAAGTTATATTGTGTTGAGTAGTTTGCAGTAGAGGAACTTTGAAAAAAGGCGAACTGTATCGCTCCTAAGCAGATTCGGAGCAGTTCGGAGGAGAGTTTATGAAGAAGCCTGAAATGGTTTTGTTTTTGTCTCTGTATGTCTGTGATTAGGTATGGTTTTAGTGTTAGTCCGTGAGAGGCACATCAGATAATTTGATTCTCTAATTATTAGAGTTTTAATCTCGTTCTTCAACCTTTAATATAACACTAAAAGAGAGGATTCAAACTCAGGGCTATAGCTTCCGTATTTGGGAGCTTTAACCATTGCACTACAGATGCAGATGAGGTGATTCTCTCTACATTATTAAAAAACCTTTGTGATTTATCTAAACGCTGTAATTTCTAAATAAAATGACCTTCCTCCATTACTCTGTTTTTCTCACAGTGCCACCTCAAATCTCAAAATCCTTTCAAATGGATTTGCCCCAAAAACAAAGCAAAAGTCATTTACTCATCTCAACAACGTTCATTTCCCGCCTCTCCATTTTTAAAACTTTGTCCATGAATTTTGGGAGTCGTCCAGTATTAAAAAAAAGGTAAAATAACGACGCCATTAAGGAACAAAACGTATGCACAAATAAAAGGTGGCGTTTTTATTTCGAAAACTGAACAACCTCGAAAATTTATAAATTTTAACTGGATTACACCGAAATCCCCGTGACAATCACGAAGGGAATGAGAAAGCAAAGTCGAAACAGAAATCCAGGGTGGGAGGATGGTAGTGCTGAGAGGGAACAGGTGATAGCTGAACAAGTAGAAAAGCAGGAAGAATCGATAAGCTCTGTAACTGAGCTTTTTTTAATTCCCCTTCCGGAAAATTTAAAATCCAACGCACACAAAAGAGACTTTCTAGAGAAGAGTTTCCTCCAAAACACGGGAGGCAACGAAAAAAGGGGCCAAAAACCGGAAAAGGTTCGAAGGCAGAAGTAGGAGGGAACGGGGCAGGAAAAGGGGTTTTTTGTTTTCCCACTAATTATTCTCTTTGACTCGTAAACAGTAAGTAGGAAAAAGGAAAAGATGAAGGAATAATTAAATTTAGAGTAATTCGTTAGCATTTAGGCCTTTTGAAAGAGCCCCTCCCCTCCTCACTCCCAAAAAGGATTTTGATTTCATTTCCGGTTTTTTGAAAAAGCAAAAAAGAGGTTAATTAGAAAATTTTTTTCCAAGGGAAAGGTCTCAGGGTCGCGAATCTCAAAATGTTTTCATTTCTCCTTTGAAATAATGTATCCATCCCTCTTGACAAAGTTGAAGGATAATCGTAAGATGACTGAGTCTCTCTATTATTTTTAATAGGGGCGTTCCTTGCTTTTTTTTGTACTTAGTGATGGCTTGATCGAATTTGTCTTCATCCATCTTATTTTCTCGTTTGTGTCTTCTTTGTCGGGAGGTTTATCTGTTTTTTTGGTCTTCCTTGAAGATTCAATTTTTCAAATTCTAAAAGTTTTCGAATTCGTTCTGTTGTTATTATCTTTGTTGAGTTAGCGGAGTTATCTATCGTCTCATCTTTTGTTTTAGTTGGTATTCTTGGAAGCAGTTTGATGAGTTTCTTCCTTCAGTGTTCGGGGGTGTACTGTAGTTGTTGGTTTCTGGGATTGTGATTAGCGGAAGTTTTGGCCTCAGTCCCGGATGTGATTCCCACCAAAGATGGCTCGGAGTCATGACAGGACTTGAAACCTCTTCCTTAAAGTAAGCTGGGTCCATTTTCACCTCGTTCCCTCCATGTGCCCCCCTTCCGGCAAATTCATCACGTTTCCAACGAACATTTCGCAAAAGGCTCATCCAGTTAATCGGTTACAAAAGACTTTGTCGAATTACAAAATGGCAACCTGTTGAAACTTGGCTCCGAAAAGGAGAATCCGCTTCACTCTCTCTGGCGGTCCGGTAGCCATGACGACCAACTTTAACGCGTATCTCTTCATCTCTTAGTTTTCCATCGGCTCGGCTCGAGAGAAGCTCTGCCTCCTCCGGTCCTCGTTTTCGCTTCCGGTTTCACACGCGAGTTTTCAGTTTTTTGTTTTGTTTGTTATTTAAATAAATTTGTGACGCGTTATTGTCACCAAATTCTGAATTTGTTGTTGTGATTGGTGGAAATTAATCGAGAAACAAAAATTCGAATTTTTAATTTGCGATTTGTTTCCTGAATTAAAATTTTTTTGTTGATAAATCAAAGTCGTGACCGATAATAAAAAACTGACACACGTGACACTGAACATGGAACTGATTTTAATTGGGTAATGTTATCATTTGTATAATTTGTAGGATTTAGAAGCATGAAAAGCATTGCTCCAAATAAAGTTTAAAATTGTAAATTTGTTTTAACGTGAGTTTGCACGCAACACAAACTTTTATTGGCCTTCAAATAAAACCGAAATACTATTTGTCCTTTTCCCCGGGTGGTCTCTGTGCCATTTTAGTCGTGTAATTAGGATATAGAAACAGGTCATAACTTGTTGAACAGCATTTTGTGTCACGTTTATTGAGCTCTTTATCGCCAGCCTTTGTCTATTCTGTACAAAAAATGAGTGAAAGTTGGACCCTTGAAGCAACAGCAACCTAGTTAATGCATACTAGGCCAAAACGAAAAAGGGAAACAAATAAATTCAAAATGGAGACAAAAAGGGACAAAACTGTGAGCTTTGAACAGCATGAATTAAGGAGGAAACCTCTTAAATGGTTGTGTAATTTTTATTTAATTGCAACCTGTCTTTTGTATTCTGTAAGTATCAGGTAATCGGTTGTAAGTTTAAGTTTAATGCTGTTGTTAGTATCTAGAGAACAGAGCAAGTAATCATGAATTTGGAAGAAGAGATACAAAAAAGTAAGAAGAGAGCAGAAGACAATTGTAATTACCAGAAAATGGGAGAGAAGCAGAGAATTAGATTATAATAGACAATAGTATAATAGTAGAAGTAATAACGAAATGTGAGGCTAAGAGAAGTGTACTTTGGGAGCAGAGATACAAGTAGGATGAGAGAAGAAAACTGTGGAGGAAAGTATTGTGATGATAGACAAAACGGAGAAGGGTAGAAGAATGAAAAGAAATAGCTGTCAAAAATTACGAGAAGTGAGAAGTACGAGATAAGGAAAATGACACAACAGTAAAACAGTAAAAGTAATAAAGAAGATAGAAGGAGAGTAGATGACTGAAGCTAAGAAAAACGTGATGGAGTTACTTACCATCGTCATCATCATCATCCTGTACTAAATCCAGCATTATAGATGTTTCTGTCTGTCTGTCCTCTTACCCAACTTATTCTTCAAACAAGCTCCATCTTCAAATCGCTGTAAAGAAAAATTTTTGGTTAGAAGGTAGATAAAGTCAAAAACCAGAACCTAACCTATATGAGCAGAAATAAATTAGTGTAGGAAGTGCACTGAGACCCACAAAACACAGAACCGAGTCAGCAAAACTTCACTTAAACATTTAAAAATTTTAATAAAACTTTTAATTAAATTCATTCAAAACCTCCGAGAAAAAAAGATAAAAATCTCATTTCCTGTTCTACTCCTTTCTCTTCCTTCCTTTCGGTGGTTTCACTACCTGGCACCTTGATTCAAGTCAAAAACAAAGTTCTGTCATGCCTAGAAACAGGTACGGATGGTGGCACAATGCAAAGTATAAAACGATTGTTGTCGTTTAAATAATAAATTAGAAGAACTGGAGAAAGCTTTAAACAGCAAACAAGAGAAAGAGAGAGAAGGGTAGAAAGAAGGAAGGAGGAGGAAGAGGGGAAGATTCTAAAAAGCTGGACAAGCTGGGAAAAAATTCCAAAAAAGGCCCAAAAACCTTTTTTCCAATAAAGCGTTCGTTAACATGTTCAAATTAGAAACCATTTTCTGGTTCCTTTCAATTTTCCCACTCCTCTCTGACAATTTTTGATATAGAAAAGGTTTTCATGGATTAGGCAGATGGAAGAAGAGGAAGAGGAGGAAATAGGTTGTGAGAAGCAAAGCTTTGAATTCGAGACATTTTACTTTTGCCGGTGTCGAAGGAAAGATAAGATCGGGTTTCGGAGAAACTTTTTTTAAAAAGGGAAATTCTGTTTTGAAAGCCAATAGTTTACATGTCACAGAAAGTGTTTCCCAAACTCTTTTCCTCTCACTTCTCCTCTAACACTCCTCACACCCTGAAATGGATTTGAATTTTGTAGGCGCAAAAGATTCAATGAGTTCTCAGACAGGTTTTTTGCTTACAACGTGATATATAGTTATAGTCGTGAGTTCAAATCCTCTCCCGTGTCCTGTTGTAGCCAGGAATAAAAAACGGCATCTAAATAAATAAAATGGTCACTAATTATAGTCAGGACTTGTCTTATGCGTCAAATTATTTTATTATACAGTATAAACCTAGAACTGAACCTAAACACGAGTTAATCTTCGCCAGGATAAGCCTAATCATTGCCTTAACCATCTTCTGGTACCTTCAGTGGCACAATAGCTCTCACATCAGCTAATTTTTGTCTTGTCGAACCACCGAAGATGACGGAAAGTTATTGCTGCACACATTAACAATTTGTAGTCGCCTTTTAACATGTAGGGTCGAAAAACGTTACGTTTGTTAGGTAAATGAAATTTTAGACCACAGTAATAGACAAGGACCTGCTTTGACTAATCGCAATAGCCTATAAATTAAGGTAAACAGTAGATAGAACCACCCCCTCAATAACCCTATTTCAAAATAAGTCAGCCCTTCAAACCAGGGTAGAAAGTAACTTGCACCTTCCTAACTGAACTAATTTTGTTTTCATTTGGCTTCTGTTGTCTCTTAGCTTCAAAAGAAGACGTTACAATCTACACTGTACTAAAAATCCTCCTCGGATAGTTTTATCTGTTTAGTTACTCATCTTTGTTATAGTTTATTGTGGTTAGTTTCTCTTGACCCTTCTGCTCTTCATCGATTGTCAAAACTTTTCAACGCCCACCAAAAGGAGATAACTTTTAAAAGCTTTTCCCTTTCTTTCACCTTTTCCCAAACTATATCCCCGACCTGTCTTTAGATAGAGTGACCTTTGGGAGCCACATCTGAGAGTTCACTCCCATACTCCCTGTATTCTCTTTCACGCTTCAAATACCAACATTTATGGACAAAAATTACCGTCCATTTACCAAATTCGAGAAATGAAGTTATTTAGAAAAACTACATAAATCTTGTCTCCATTTCCGGTTTCTAACCCAAATTTTTCTATTGATAACCACCTTGTAAGAAGGTCAAAGCTTGATTGTAAGCAGCAAATTGTGTCCTGACCCCATCTGCAGTTCATTATAACAGGCACATTCAAATGAAAAATATGGCGAACGAGAGGAGATGAGAGAGTAGTAGAAAGAAAATTTGTAAAGCATAAAAATTTAAATAACAAAAAAAACGTTTTCGAAAGCTCTCGTACCGGATTTTAATGACTGGATTCCGGGTTGAAAGATACTTTCAAATCGTTTGTTAAGCTCGTTTTGAAAAAAAAAATTTTTTTCCTCTTCTTATTTTTTTAATCTATTTCAAACCTCACTCCTCCTCCTCAACACCCTCCTCCCTTCTTCCCTCCGACAGAAATGAAGAAAAAAACGTTCGGGATGAAGGAGGAAATTCGAGAAAAACTGAAAATTTATGAATTTTTCCTTTCCTTCACCTCCTCCCATCTCTCTTCCATTCTCCTCCTCTCCAACCCAGGAGGGCTTAAAAATAATATCCGAAATGTATTTTTCCCTCTCTCCTGCATTTCCGCCGCCCCGGTTTTGTGCTGACCTACTTGGAAATGAAAACCTACTTGTCAAAGGATAAAAGTAAAAAAAAGTAGAAAATTTAACGGAAAGCTCCATTTCCGGTGTAAATTTCAAAACATCAAAGGAACTCGGTTGAAATGACATCACGGGAACGACAGCTGAATGATTGAAAAGAGGTTATCGACAGGAAATATATAGAAAAAGAAGGAATCAAAGGAAATTTTATGCTTTTGAGGATGAGTTGCTGATGGGAAGTCTTCATTTTGCTATTGCTTCTCCTTTCACCCTTTTGCACCTTTTCGAAAACTGCTGAGCTTTGAGTTTTTATTTTTATCTACATTTCGGTCATCTTCAGACTGCTGACTATTGGTGTTCTTGCTGTTTAGTCCTTTCGAGTTTTTGGTAGTTTTCTGGATTCAAACTAACCGAGAGAGAGCTTTCAAAATCATGGGAGAGAAAAACCTCGGAAAAAAACCTGAAAACCTTTTAATCCTTGCCTCGCGAGCTTTTAAACCTTTTTCCATCCTTTTTTGAGGGAAAATCTCTCGAAAAAGTCCAATTAAAGTTTAACCGCAACCCTTTTCCTCTCTCTCTCTCTTTCATCTACTCTTCTCCCTTATCTCCCTGCCCCTACCCCATCATTATCATCATCCTCTCTTCTACCATCATCATTTGCCGCAATTCGAGTCCTCGCGAAACCGCCAAGATGGTGTAAACAAGGCGTCAGAGACTCCTCAACCTGCAAAACTTTTATTAATAAATATTTGCTATTAAACTTTATCGAGGGGGAAACATTTTCCGAGGACTTTGGGAGAACATGGGCGGGTCCGGGGTAGATGAAGCGGAAAGAGAGGACGAGAAAGATTTCAGAATTTAATTAACAAGAACTAAGTCTTAATGATTTTAAAGTTAATTCTCTAGTCTCTAATTTACTATCTGATTGCGTTCTTTGAAGAGTGAAAAGGTTTAGAAAGACCGAGAAGAAAGTGGTGTCTTCCTCTTACAATTTTCCGGTTTTACTTTTATATTTATTTACCAGCTGAACTCACCAGATTTACCCCAAAATTTATTTTATTTGGTCATTTATATGATCGGAAATGTGTTGCTGGGTCTTCACCAGAGTGGAGGTTGAGAAATCTAAGCTTTGTGTCTCTACACCGGAAATTAGTATCATACAGAAATTCTCCGTTCTGTCTGTAGCAAATATAATATTAAAGCTAAGTGTCGAGTGTCTTCTCAGAAGGTACTACAGTGACTTCAACCAATTTTAAGCAGGACTACTTGTAGGAGTGAGTTGAGATAGGTGCAGATATGTGAGTCTGCAACTTTATGTTAGTCTTCAGCAGACTGAGCGTTACTACCTAGGTTCAGAGCCCAGGATGGAGTTTTTTTTGGTGACTGTTTGGTGGATAAATTGAAGGAAATCGTTATAGCTAAGCAAAGACGGTGGAAAAACTGGCTGGGAAATATTTGCCCTTGTGAGAATCGAACACAGGACCTGTAGAATGATAGTCGAGTGCGTTCTCTTCTCACCCATCACCTTCATCGACCTTTTCATCCTAGAACATCCCGCTCATCAAACTCTCTCTCTTCAAACTTCTTCCTCTTTACTATCCCAGGTAGAGTGGGTCAACTAGATACTTCTTCGACTAATAGTTATGGTGACTAAGTCTAAAGAAGGCTCCAATGGGTTACATACTTATACACCCTCCTATGTTTAGCTTACTGATGTATTTCTGAAACGTAACTACCCCCTTTAAGGGGTACATTGTATATGTTCTATCTATTTTCACTTTATTCCAACAAGTTAACAGAAGACACTCCAACGTAAACAGTTTTTATCCTCTTGCGGTGGCTCACGTGTGTTCCAAAAACGGTCAAAATCGTTTCAGCTTTGTACCACACACACACACACCCAAACAAACAGACTTTTTACAAATACAGCTTCAGCTCAGGGATTTACTTTTCCTTTAATTAGCCTTTTTAATCTGTTTCTTTTGGGTTCAGATTTTGTTTCCTTTTCGTGGGAGCAGCTGAGAGGGAGAGGAGACTTGGCAGCTGAATCCTTTTCCCGAATCTTTTTTAAGATTTCTGGTTTTCATTTTGTTAAAAGTTTTACTTCCTTTGTCTTGTTTGTGTAATTTTCTTCTCTTCCTTATCTTCTTGTTTTATTTTTGTTATATTCGCCTGTAGATTTTCCCTCACTTTGGCTACTGAATGAATGATTGAAAAAAGGACTGAATGGGTAGATAGATTTTAAATCTCATTTGAGTTTTGGGTTTGTTCTTTCGAATTCCATTCGAAACTTTGTTTTCTGGATTTCTTATATCTCTAAGATTTTTGTTTATTTGGTCCTCATCTTCTTTTTCATTTTACATATCTGATCCAGAAACTTTCGAGCTTTAGTGCGTAACTTAGTAACTAATGAAATAATGGTAAAAGACACAGAGAACCAGAACTACGACAACTACGACAGAAAGAAAGGCGCTAGGTAGTGGCGCTAAGTCGCAACTGAGCGTACACTGCTGATCACTAAACAACTGATAAGCAATTAGCTGGTCTTTATAAGCACCTAGATCTGGTAGGAAGAAAGAGTACAGACATTGATAGAGTTAATCGACTAATTCTACCCCCTCCGCATTGTATCATTAGAAAAGTAAAACAACTAAAGACATGGCGAATGAAAAAAAGAGCGTAAACCGAGGAGGAACATCAGAGGAATAAAAGGAAAAGAAAAGGCAGAGGGTCACCAAGTCAAAAGAAGCAAAAAACGGCAGATGTCAGCAGTCGAGAATAGAACGATAGTAAGAGAGGAAATCATTATAACTTAACACCAGGCTTCCACCAGGATCAAGTAGATCGAGAAATCAAGTTTAAAAGGCCACCAACACGTAAAGAGGAAACGGAAGTGAATCCAATCTTGAGTGACACTCAAGCAGAGGAAATTGGGAAAGAAAAGAAGGAAAAGAATTTTCCCGAAGTTCACCGAAAAACCTGCCTTCAAGCGTAGGAACCTTTTCAGAATCGATCGAGTTTTCATTTTTTTGCTGGAATTTAACGGTTTTCCATAGCTCAACCTCCTCCTCTTTGTCCTGCTTGCCCTTCCTCTCTCTCCTGTATTTCATATTCTTCTGAAATTCTGTTTCTTTTACGAGACTTTTGACTTCCCTTCAGCCGTTGATCATTTTATTTCTTCACATCCTCCTCTTCTGTTTCCATACGACATGGGCTACGACCCAATTTTGTCCCCTGTCGTCACAACTTTCCCGTTTCTCGCTTTTACTGTAACATACTTCGTTCGAATCAAATCCGATTTTCTTCTCGAATTATCCTCTCGAATTATCCGCCATCTTTATAATCTCCATCATTATCCCTTCGGTTGAGATTTAATGACTTTTTTTACAAAATCCTCCAATCAGATGGTTAGAATGGAGGAAGAGTGGCGATGGGAACAGTCCCAGGTGCGATTCTCGAAGGGATTTGAAGGACAATAATTGGAAAATTTAAAAACAGCCTCCAAGATAAGTAATTCCATTTCCGTCTCTTCAATTTATCTGGATTTTAGAGACAAAGAGAGAGAGAGAGTTTGAAAACAAAAAATTGATTGCAAATAGATAGATAATGAAAGAGACAGGAGGGAGAGCTCCATCAACAGATGTTGACAGTTTGAATGGTTTTTAAAGCCGACAGGTTCGGTTCGTCTTTTTTGGAATCAATTTTTTTTGCTAACCTTTCAAACGTGATTTATGTATAAAAGAGTTCTCCTGTGTTATCTGGTCAAACTTCCGGTTTTTTAGACATATTTTCAAGCATGTGACGTGTGTCGTGGTACTGTTAAAACATTGTTCTCATCATTCCACGTACTGTTTTGAATTGAAAAGCTTTACAATCACAATTGTTCCTCTCTCCGCATCAAACTTTTGGGAAGTCTTTCAAACTTTCACGTAAAATTATTGATGATGGGCACTCGGACGATCATTAAACCGGAAGGAATTGTCTTATCAGATTAATTTCCGGTTCTCACGACTCACTGGTTTAGGCAAAGTCCTGAAGTAAAAGTTCAAAGAGGTCAATACTCTCCATCACCTATCCAAATTTCTAAAACTCACAATATAAAGTCAAATCAACAAACCAATTATTATAATATTATAAATCAATCAATTATTTATTATGCAATAACGACATTATTGATACGATTATTACGACATTACTTTCCGGTCCACATGATATTTACAAAAGAACCTTATTTTAAATCTCACTCGTGACACCAGAAGACTGGTAAGCAGTATGCTGTATGAAGACAGAGAATAGTAGGCAGTACTTGTCCCAAAAGTCCTCGGAATGAGTTTTTAAACTGACCACGCGAGTTGAAACAGTAATTTGTCAAATTTACCAAGGAAGCTATGTGAATATTCGATTGATTTATCACTTTTACCGTAACATATATACAAAATCACTTCCGGCTGACAAAAAATTTATAATCTGGGTAATTACGTGGCATTATTAATTAGTAGAACAACCTATTATTTATTTAAATCTGGAGGTAGGTGGTTGAGTGGGGTAAACCAAGTAATGATTGAGGGTTAGAGCTCCTGTTTACGGCTCTCTGTTATAGCCAACAGTGAAAACTCTTTAGAATGTGGAATTTCGAATTTCTTAGAAACCGTTATTGGCTTTCTTTTTATTGATTGTTAATAAAAAACCAATTTTCGGACTTTCATCTTTTTTGACGAGCACATCTTTTGTTAAAAATCAAGGTCGACGAGGAGACGTCGGTGTTTGCCACCGATATTCCTCAACTTATTTGTCTTCATCATCCGGTTTGGTTGGAGTATTTTGACCTTTCATCTCTTTTATTATAAATAAAATTCTTCTAAGAATTATGGTTGCTTTTAAATTAATTAAATCAAAGAGGAGACCGGCGTGGTTCCTGGAAACCGACAGAGATCTTGAAGTACTGAGTATCACGCGACAGAACCTGACATGATGCGTAAGAAACTGAAGACTCAGAGGTTTCGCCCGAGAGCCGAATTGAAGACTAGGGGAGCGTGGTCCGAGGAGAGGAAAAAGAACATAGCATGAAGGAATACTGGAGGAAGCGGAAAGACGAATCTAGGAGAAAGTGATGACGACGTTGTCCGAGGAAGTAGTCGAAACGAAAAATTAAATCAACTATGGAGTCAAAAGTCTATTTACCGGTGTTTACTGTATTTTAAACTATAGATCTAAAAAGGAAATAACACTAAGTGTGCATTATTTATGAAATAAATGCAAATGGGGTAACAATAAATTAACCAGTATTACCTAGCACCCTTCGAAACACTTAAATTGACATTACGCAGTGACTAAAATATGGAAACAGAGTAACAAGGGTTGAAAACGAACAAACCATACCAACACTCAAATTCAGGTACACCGTCTAACAGAGAGGATTTCTAGTCAAAGTTTGACTGAAAATGATCAGCAGTGCTTTATAGCAATACACTCCACGCATCCCTCGTTCAATATCCATATAAATCTCTAAACAGCACTAATTATATAATTAAAAACCAGCGAAAATAGCAACAACGAGATGATCATAAACAAGACACAAAATTTTTAGGTGGCTTATAGAATTGCCAAAAAAAAAATTTGACTGAAAGGTTCTAACCCTAAAGACCTGTTTTTGTTTTCTGTTTAATTATCCTTTAGATTTCCTCTTTTTCTCATTTTCATTTCATTTATCTTCCTTAAGTTTATTCACCTTCCTTAATTTCCCTTCCCAACCTCCCATTTCTCAAGTCTTAAAACTTTCGATTAAGTTCCTTCCCCCCGCCCCAGTTTCCACGACCTGAGGTTTCACCTTAATTACAATGATCTGTCACGTTCGACGAAAAACTGTTATCGCTTTTCAGCGGATCATTAAATAAAAAATTATCCGATTCAAACCGATAATTAAAGTTAAAGCTAAAGCTAAGACATAAAACGGTGGGAGGAAAGGAAAACGAAAAGAGAGAGGAGGGTAGGAAAATACAGAGGAATTGAAATTCCAAGTATGTGGGCGAAACGTTCGAGGGCAATAAAGCTCAAAAGCTGTCACGAGCTTTCTGTATTCATAGCTCGGGAATCCTCTTCTTTCATCTATTTGCTTTTTAAAGTTTGAACAAGGAAAAGCATAAAATTAAAAAAAAGTCACATCGGTCACGAGTGACCCGGTGATGTACTGTTACATATTATTGATCCACTTACGTTGGATGACAGAAACAAATGGAATATTCCCATTTCCGGAGGGCGGACTGACAGTTGAAAGCTGGAGAATATTTTTATTGTAAAAAGGTTTTTTTTAATGTTTTTGATGAGCCTTTGAAGAGAATTTCACGAGGTGTCCGATGACTAAACAAAAAATTAAAAAACAAAAGCTGTGAGGGAAAAAGGTCAAAAGGATTCATCTCAATAAGAAGCTGCGGGATTCTTGAGAACGTAAAAAAGATGGAAATTCGTTTTCGGGACAATGAACATCTGGAAAAGTTTTTCGACCGGAAAAGTTGGGCCCGGGCCTTTCTTCTTCGTTCTTGGGAAAATTTCGATTTTGAATCCATGAGACGAACGATGTCACATTTTAATTTAAATCCTCCACTCTTTTCTGTCTTTCCGTCTTACCATCCCTCTCTCCTTTTGTATTTTCCTTCCATTTGAGGACAAAAAATTACCCCCGTCCCTCCTCCTCCGTCCCCGAACAAAAAACAAATCTTTTATTTTTGGGCGAAAGAAACTTTTTCTTAAAGTTTACACAGGAACAATATTTTATTTTTTGTTTCATTTCTTTGATACTCTTGAAAAGAGGAAATCTGTGTTCAAATGGTAGTTTTCCTTTTGTTTCCTCTCTCTCCTCCTTCTCCTCCTCCTACCCGTTTCTCTCTACCATTCCCCTCTCCTGGAAAAAAAGAGATTTTGAAGTTACGGGGAACAAGCAGGGAAGAAATATTAAACGTCTGTTTTACTCATAAGGTAAACATTCGTGAGTTTTTGGGTTTATCAAACCCGAAAATTAAAAGTTATGACTGCTTTCCTTGCTACAAACTTTTTTTCTCTTTCCTTTGTGAACATAAATAAAATGATTCCAGAGGAGAGAGAGAGAGAGAGAGAGGTCAAGGTCTAAGGCACACCTCTCTCTCCCAATTCCTGATCCCTCAGACATCGATGATGATTTATCTATATTATACAAGATAAATGTTTGTAAGTCGAAAATCTGCAAAATCGATTTCTAGAAACTTTGAGAAAGTGTTAACAGCCAACAGAGAAAACAAATCTGTCAGTCTGTTTGCGTATCTAGTATAAAGTTAGAATTTCGCCATTTTAACCTCTCACCACCGCCTCCTTAAAACAGACTCATCTGAACATATATTGAAGTTAGTATAACGGCATACCATTCATGACCTCCATCACTGAGTGAACAACCATAACTGACAAAAACTTTTTCCTTCAAAACCGTATGAACCTCCCCTCCCCCCGAAAGAAAATAATATAAATAAGCACAAACATAAATAATTCTAGAAAACGGCATCGAGTGTTAGAAAGCGAGGCTGTTTGAATCAGTCTTCGGTGGTTTTGGCTGTGCGGTTTGAATTCAAAATGGCGAAGAATCGTTCCAAAGGCATGTGAATATGTGATGAGGTTATGGATTCCAAAACGTGTTCTCACACGTGAAACTTGTATCAGACCCGTAAATGAGTTTTAATGGAAGATCAATGGGAATTTTCCGGGAGAGGAAATTCGATTAAAATGGCGCCTTCCGGTTGATTTTCATCAATTTATGACCTGAGTTTGATTTTTTATTACGCTAGGAGAATCGAGTTTGATTAAAACCGGAAATAGTGGAGCTCGAACAAAGGTTTAAATTAGTTTTAAAGATTTCTGTTTACATTTCGCGGACGACGGAACCAAATTTTATTGTTTCATTCACTAGAAAGCTCGGTTCCTCTCAAAGATTAAATGAGAAGCTGGAGCTTTGTCTCGTGCTTTCCCTCCTCAACTGCTTACGAGAAACCTTGTAATAGTCGATGTCTAGCTATACGGTGAAGTGTGCAATAAAGAAATTGCTGTACGACAGGAAGTCACTTACGGGATGAAGGTTTCGTCGTTTCGTTTTGTCATTATTCTTGCTGATTTAAAGTTATGCGATTTATTTTTTAAGAAAACCGGAAAAGTCGCATATCCTCAAGTTCGACGAAACGTACTTCATCTCTTAAACATAATCAACAGTTTCGTTTTGGGCTAAAACGTTATTTATTCCGTAATTTATAAGGATTTCATTGAATCGCGTAAAACGAGACTCTTAAATATTTGTTTTGTTTATAAGTTTAGATTCAGTATTTCTAGTTGCACTGCTCAGAATTGAAGAGAAATTACATTGGAGAGTAGTTTAGGTGTTGGAAAACTGTTTTGAGTGTGATGAAAATAATTTTTTGAAACCGGAAATACATCGTTTAAATTGGTCAAAGCTTCCTCGCATACACATCGATCCGGCTTGATCCATCACAACTTCGAAATCAAAAGGGCTTAAGTTTAATTAAAGTTTTCCCAGTTTAATCTCTAATTATAAACTCTCAATTGTCGTTGAATTCATTCATTCATTCATTCATTCAAGGAGAGCGGGGGGGGTTGGACCTGAAAAGGGCTTCTGCGGTTCCAGTTCCCGAGTGAACTTGTTTGTTGATGATTCCGTGGTGGAAGTTTGAACGAGTTTCAGTTGACTATACCACATTCAGGCTTGGTCTCACTGCTATGAGAAAACTTTTTCACATGTTTACCCGACCGAAAGTGTTGTCCTCCTCTTTCTCCGGTGTTAGTCTTTGTTAATCAAGTCTCTCTTTCTCTTCCTTTATCTTTTCATTTTCTCTTCTCTCTGCCTTACTCTGTCTTTCATTATCTCTTCGTTTCTTTATGTCTTTATCTCTCTCTTAACTTATCTGTCTGTTTTTCTGTTGTGTTTTATATTTATTCTGCCTGTTTATTTGTCTACTTGTCTCTCTCCGTCTCTCATTCTCTTTTTATCTGTTTGTCTCTCTCTTTCGCCCTTTCTCATTTCTTCCTGTCTTCGTCTTCTGCTTTTTGTCTTATTTTCCATTTCTTTGCTTCTTTCTCTCTCTCTTCGCTTTACGTTAAAAAAAATCAGAAGTCATAAACAGTCCCAAGAATTAACCCATTGGAAGGGATTCAAAAACATTAAAACAAAGATGAAGGAATTTAACAATCAGGATGACCAACCTGATTACAATCTCACGAGAATGAAACCAAATTTTAGGAATTTAAGACAATGCGCATTTTGAAAATGTCAGTCAATCCGAATATAACCAAAATCTTTAATAAACAAAATAAAATTCCAAACTTTCAAATTGTTCCCACCTCCCCCACCCACTACGACCTCCAAAAACGACTTTGAAAGCTTTTAAAGCTCAAAAATTATTGTAGAAAAAAAGCAGAAAATTCGAGGAATTCGTTTAACGTCTCGAAACGCCCAGGTAAAAATTCTTATTTTAACATCGAGCTTTCATACCAATACCAAACCTTTACAAAGCTCCAAGTTTTGGTTTATTTAAGAACCGCATGAACCGTGGTCAGACCGAACCAATAAAGAATGTCTCTCAATAGACAACGGCCGTTCCTTCGTCAGGAGTAACTTTAAAAATTTAATGGCCTAGCTCGAGAGGAGAGGAGAAGCGAAAGCTCGAGGGGGCAGGGAAAGCTTTACAAACTTTCATTGATTTTTTTTGTTTCAAATTTCAAGTTTTAAAAGGTTTGAAGGGCCGCGTTAAATATTTCTCTTTCGGGAAACAATTTTAATTAAAATTTTCCTTTCTGAGCGTTTTCGGGATGTGTTTCCATCCCCTCCTCCTCCTTCTCCTCTCTCTTAGCTTTTATTTTTCTTCTGAGTCTTGTTTTTCTTTTCCTTTTTTTTAATTAAAAAAAAAGCTTTTTGGGCTCAGGTCTGGCTAAGGGTAGGAGACGGGGGTAGAGGGAAGATTAGTTTACGTGGTGATAAAAGGGTGAAAAAATTTTTTTGATCTTCACATTCTTTTTCATATTTTTTTGACCGCAGTCAGGCTAACTTTTGAAATGAACGACGTCAGGGATTTCAACTAATCCATTCCTCTCTCTGTTCCTTTCTCCTCCCTTCCTTCCTTCATCTCATATTTATTTTGGTAAGCTAAACCTTAATTTTCCTTTTTCCTGGAAGTTTCCTTTTGTTTTTCATTCTTCCTCGCTTAGGTTTTCGGTTTTTTTAGAGCGTTATTTTTATTTCTTTTCTTTTCCTGGATTCTGGTGAACTGCTTTTTGCTACCTCCTACACCTTTGGCTTTCTCTCTTTTTACTTATAAACCAGCACCTCGTTTGGAGTCTGCTAATTTCATTTTCGTTACTCCCACGATTTTTCTTTTATTTTCACTTCCGGCTTTTGTTTCTTTCGGCGTCTGTCTTTCTCTCTCGATAATTTTTTATCCTTTTGTAAGTAAATATCTCCTGTGATCAGTATCTTTCTCAATGGCTTCGTGATTTGCCTGTTGTAATTATTTTCTGCTTATGTTTTGGTCCTAACTCGATTCAGGAATCGTCATCTCTCTCTCTCTCTCTCTTCGAAAGTTTCTTATTTTTCTTCTTCTCTTAATCTTCTGACCATACCTAAGTTTTATATTGAATAGAATGCCGAAATGGCGTCGAGATAAATCAACTTGTTCTCTACTAGTATTTTATCAGAATGTCGTTACAAACGTTACTGTCCTCTGAATGATTATCTTTCCTGGCCTTTTCATCTTTTCTTCTTTCTTTCGGTTTGTATAGTTTTCTTTCTTTTTGCTCGATGATATCCACACTTCTGTCCTCCGATATTAGAGTAAAGGCACTGGTCGGTTCTTCACATACAACCTCTCAATACTACGCCTAACAACTACTTAATGACTGGAAGCACTTGAAGATAGCAGTTGGGTGGGGAAAAGTATTTCTCTGTGAATAATGGTCAAGTTCCTCCTACAGTTCCCCAAGCCATTAGACTATTGTGCACAGCCTGATGTAGGAACAACAAACAAAAGGATCCATCCTAACTCCAAGAGAGTCACCTTTAAGCAAACAACGTGCGGGAGGTCTGATTATCGATAAACACGTGAACAGAATTAGTTCTTCGGAGTCAAGTCATAAAGTCTAAAATCTTGTGATTTTGACAGGCGAATTAAGGGAGCAACAGGAGAAATTTCCTTAAATGTCAACCGCAATCATTGTCATTTATCTTAAAACGAATATCGAGTCACAGGAGAATAATTTTGACGTAAACACTTCTCTCCTCCGATAAACAAACGCGGGATGAGAAAAGGCTCTGGGGAATTTCACCGGGAGACTATCATAAGTTTCGCTGAAGAGGAGCCCACATTTCCTCCGCTTTCTCTCCTCTTACAAAAAGCTTCTAGACAAGGGGCATGATTACTGTGCGAACTTTAAGACCGAATTTCAAAGTTTAAAAGCGGTTCGAGTCCATTCGCTTTTAATTAAAGTAGCGATGATGGGCTAAAATAAACTGTTTATATTTTATTTGAAGATTTAATTTTCTCTTCCTTCTGTGAAAATCATTTTTTAATAATAATAACTACATTTTCAAAGTTTGTTTTGTTTTCCAACGCCTCCTACGCCCCTTTTCTCTCACTCTCTTTGGCTGGAAGCTGGAAATTCCATTCCATTCATTCCGGAAGAACTCAATTTAATTTTTCCAAGAAAAAATCTCAAAATCTAGATTCTTCCTTCTATCAATTCATCTTCTTTTGGGATAGTCTTTCATTTTGTTTAATTAAAATTGAGATTAAAGGCGCTATAATTTGATACATAATGAACCTCGTTTGCATTGCCCTCCAGAAATCAGTTTTTGAAAATTCCGCCTGGAGCAGTAGGGAATTATAGAATACGATCAAATCAATTTCTTAAAGAGTTATTGTAGTCAGTGACTGAAGGAATTGATCGTTTTTACTTAAAGGTCTTAAGGTATGACAATTTTAGACTATAATTGCAAGTAAGAAGAGAGTTAGTCTGGGTAGTTTTCCAAATTGCTATCAATTTCTCACCATATCCCCATCCTATACCCTACAGCACTATCTACACCTGAGACTGACCAATGGGATGTTCCTGTTCGAAGAAAGCAAAGTTGGTGTCAAAATTTTAATCTTTAATTGTATAAATTGACTAGTCATGGAGTAACAGACCGGAACAAGTACTCATTACAGGAGGAGAACCACTCAGTAACTGGATGAACGTTTTAGGGCTAGGTTAGCCGTTATCATTCAATAATCTCGAACCAGCAAAGAATTTTTTATCTGGTGCAATCGCGTACGTATAGTTTCTAGAGACAAAAGAGACCTATAGCAGTTAAACATTCCAAAAAAGAAAATAAAAGATCCAGGTTTCTGGAAAGAAAGGAAAGAAAAAGGTCAAAATTGCTGACTGATACATGAAAATTATTATTTCTGTGTGCTTTAGGTGAGTCAAAGAAGTCAGAAAGTGGCGAAGGAAAAGATTAAGCGTCAGGTTTTGAGGTCAGGACTGACCTTTTGATGGTGCAACATTTTTCATTGTATACTCTTGTGTTTATAAACAGTTTTCAACTATTGCAACAGTAACAGCGTGTTTTTGGATAACAAAACACTAAGAAGTTATAGTCGCGAGTTCAATCCTCCTCCCGTATTCTATTATACCCAAAAAGGATTTAAAAAAAAGGCTAACATTTAGCTATAACTATAGTATTAAGAAGATTAGAACCTTAGAGTAAAATTTAAAGATGATACATCTCCTAGTACCTAGAAGTAAGTATCTACTAGCACGTAGAAGAAAATAGATGAGTATTTAGTATATATTCCAATCTATAGCACTGATCTTCAACTCACATCAAACTTCGTGTACTTATCTATCTCGAACTAAAAACCTCTCGTCAGCAATTTTGCCAGTTTGATTTTGAGAACACCAGAAGTTTAACAAAGTTGTTCAAAACTTTTGAGGGCGAGGAGATGAATGAACAAATGCAATAAATTTTGTCGTCGGAAATTTTCGCCCAAAACAAACCGAAAGAGGTCAACACGGAAAACACTACAAACAATATGGCGTCGCTCAGCTTAAAACAATGTGACGTACAATCATAAACGAATATCTTGCACATTTATCTAGCCAAAAACGCGCGCTCACATCATATATATATTTTTTGTGGCATGTTAATTGTTTCGAAACTAAAGATAAATAGTTGTGGGAATTGTTGTGGAGGGAATCCCTTGAGGGAATGCAGGTTGGCGGCAGCGTATCCCCGTCCCGTCTGTTTTGAAAGAGCTCTTGGAACGAATTCGTAATCATCTTGATCACATGTGTTTGTGTATGGATAACGAATCCCTCAATCTCTCTCTCGGTTGGGCGTTGTTTCAAAGTTGTTTTCCAACCTTTTTGATAGTCTGAAGGAAATTCGCGTGAGTTGGGAAAGATAAAAGAAAGAGATGTCATCATTTTAGTACACTTTTACCTTGTCAAAAACGCGTAAAGAAGAAAGGAAAACTTCTCCTTTTTGCCGATCCACCGATGACTCATCTCTTTTTTCTTCTTGAACTCCTGTCTTTCTATTTCCCTTAATAAATTCTTTTGAACGTAACAAAGACGACGCAAAAAAGATGATAATAATGTTTTCTTTTGTATTACGTCTTTTCCTTTCCATCTTTCTATTTTTCTCGTCTTTTTAACCCTTTTTCTCACAGAAACGAGGTAAAATTTCCTTTGTCACGCTTCCCCGACCTCCTTTTCCCTTCTCCCCTGACGTTCTCTTTTCCTCAACTCCTTCCGTTTCCGCCCAAAAAAGTACAAAACTTATCAAATGCTCTTAATAACTTTTTATGTCTTTTTAACTCGTGATAGGTCACTGAGATAACACCCTAAGACTAACCAAAACTTGAAAAATTATTTTTCTTCTTCCGTTCAAAACCACTTGTTGAAAGAATTTTCTTTTTGTTTTGTCTTCTTGGTATCGGATTCCAATCGCAAGGACAACAGCTTCTAGGTCAACTCTGAGAACGAGACTTCAACTAGTAGAGCTATGAGTGAGTGTGGGCTCTGTTTCATAAATAATGCACATCAATTTACCCTTTTTTGTGTGTTTTTCATTTTACTCCAGGTTTTTTGTTTAAAAGTTGAACTTCTGATTAGTAGTAGCTGGATCTTAACCCAAAAACGTCAGAATTTGGGTTAGTTATAATTCTACCACTCAGAGGGTTCGATTAAATTTTGAAAATGAAGTTTAATACGTTCACGCCGGTGGGTCGCAGTTGACTGTTCCGTGGAACAGCGTGACCCATTTATTTTCCCATACTTTGGGGATATGCCATGCATTTACCAGATAAATTCTCTTCACTCTGAACGACACCTATTAACTTCACCACCACTTAGTGTACCAATTTCAATTTTTGTCGCTAACAGTCGTGATATCGTTCAAATTGGCAACAATGCTTCCGCCCCGAAATGAAATTCGTTCCGGCGTGCACATGTTAAACCTTCAGGTGTTCAGCGATTTGTTAGGACTGGATCGGGCCTCAATATTTAACGGTCGGCAGGTACAAATGTAACTAACACTACAAACCCCACAATTATTATCCTCCTACATCACACATCTCAGTGTAAAGCGATTCAAAACTGGGTTCCGCTTCCAACATCCAATTTCGCCCACGTTGCCAACCTTTTTATTATTTAAGGAACGACTGTTACACCACACCAAACCGGGAGAAAAATTTTAGACAGCTCTAAGCGACTTTCCAAAATTAATTTAACGCGAGAAATGACGTCATTTAAAAGAAAACTCACTTCCGGAACATAAAGTTACAAAACTAAGCTTTAATATAGCTATAAAATTCCAGTGCCATCACACCAACCTCCCCTCCCCCGTTGCCATAACACACGGGAAGGTGTCACAGGATGGTATATATACATTTATCCCATCATCAAAATACTAACAAAATGAAATGTCTTCAGATGTCTTCAGACAACACTTATTTATTTGTCTATTTATTTATTCAACAGAATCACGACTTCGGACTGAGAATACTTGAAGAAAACGGTGCCGAGAAAACAAAAAAGAGACCAAGACAGAAAAGGTTTTCCTCTCAAACTGTGAAGATATGGGTGAATCGTGAACATGTCAACCGGGGCTAACAATTCAAAGGCCCAACCCAAGCCACCGCATCAGGCCCAGTGGAACGTACAGGTAAGACATATATTCTTTTTCAAATTTTTATGTTTTCTTTAAAGTCCTCTATTCTTACCCTGACTATCCGTCTTTGTAATTTTAATATGACCAATATGTCGATATGAACACAAAAAGGGATCAAAGAAACCTTTTCAGAAGATTTGAAAGGTTCTGAGTTATGAAAGTTTGAGAATTAATATCAACCCGACCATGAAAAATGAGACGACAGTAAAAAAAATGGCGGACGATTTGATATTAAACACTTCAAGAAAACAGGGAAGGAAGGAAAGGTTGAGAATTATTCGTTGATCAGATTATCAAAAGCCCCTAAAGCAAAATTGTTGAATTCGTCATAATTGAGCAACAAATAGAAAGTAAAAGGAAGTCGACCTTCTTCATTTATTCTCTCATTAAATGGAACAGAAACAAAATTTGATTTTCTAAGAAAAGATTGAGAGATGTTTTCCAGAAAATTGGGAGATGTTTGAATGTTTAAAATGGAAATAAGGAAGTAACGGTTGACACCAATTTGTCAAATGCCTAAAGGAAGTGCTGAGTTGAGGAAGTTTTGACTAGAAGAAGTTCAGTCGAAACTATCACTAAATAGATCAGCCATAAGTTAAGTATTATACGCAATTCGGTTAAAAATTTAACAGTAATACAAACAGGAAACGGACATTGTTGGAATAAATTCGAATCGCCAGTTGTGTGATTCCTAGAAATTTAACTAAGTCAGTTGAACATTCTTAGCCGCCGTCTGGCGGCTTAGACTATCAAAGCAAATATGTGTATCTGGGTTTAGTGCAAAAAATTTGTTTTAAGACAAAAGTTTTTTTTAAACTGAGTTTAGAGGCTCAGTCTGGGTGCTTTCTTGTTTCGGTAAAGACATGTCTGTGTTTCGCTCTTGTGCGGTGTAAGGCAGTTTTGCTTCAGACTCATTTCGAATTGTATTTAGGTTCAATTGGGTCTTGGGTCACATTTTCGATTCGGTTGAACTGCGAGTTTGTCAGTTCTTGTGGCAAATAGACTCTAGAGTTAAGTGCGTTTCGTTAAATCTTTCTATCAGTTTAGTATCAATTGTCGTTTTATATTACCAATTAAATCGTACTTTGTCTTATATTAGTCATATTCATCCTATCAATTGTGTATCTATCGTTCTAATAGTGCTCTACGCGTTTTTTTAGTGTTGTGAGTGCTCTGCCTTTTTACTGGGTAGTTTGTGAATAACCCATAAATTTTATGTGTATATAAATATCTATCGTTCTGTTAATATCAATAATCAATATATATACCGCGACTTATCAATTATATTCTCGTAAACATCTTTTATCAAAATTTGCATCTATCCAAACCACATCCAAAATCATCAAAATCTATACACGGTACTTCGAGCCGGACCTACTGTGACTTTCACATCATCTTAATCATCAAATTTTGTACAGCGGATGAGTTGGAGTTTATAATTAATTCGGTACGGACGGATTTAACCTAAAAATTTATTTTACGAACTCTTCCTTCTTCGAACTCTTAAGTTTATAGATATCGCAGGTTATAAATAGAACGTATAACGACTTGAACAATTAGTAGTTCTGGGTTTTAAACAAGTAGTATCTAAACTAACCTTTGCCGACATATCAACAAATAAACCAAGCATGCACCATCTACGCTTCATATTTACCGGTCGTTTGTAAAATCTCCAACTCGAATTGGTTGGTTTAATCAAAGTTTGCTCTGATACTTGGCTTGTGTCAAGTCTTTCACGTATTCGCCATTTATTGTTGGAGTTTCTCTGTTCCTGGTAACCACAGCAGCTGTTTGGATTGCCTGGTTTTTGTTAGAAAAGTGATATAAGCCAAGCGTTCTAACCAGACTTTTATTAATTTCTCCTGTAGGAGTTAGAGATTTTACAATATAAACTACACGATAAATGTGTTATGTATTGTGGAATTTATCACTTCTACCACGGTTAGTGATTGATTATGAATAATCACCGGATATAGTCGCACAGATCTAATTAACCTAACCATTTGCAGATGATAACTGTTTTACGCTTATACAAGAAACCCAAAATTTCTTCTTCAATTTAATCACTAAGCGCTAATAAACTGTCCACCACAAATACCTCAATCACTCTAAATAAATAAATAAACAAATAAAATTATGTAAATGTTTAAATTGGATTTAGCAAAAAACGCCGTGTTAACGATGTTTAGGCAACCGTGTGTTTAATTCATGGGTTGCATAAACACCAATCTAAGGCGGATTTTCCTCTTTAATGTTTGACTTCGATCAGAGAAATAAATGGAAGCTGATCACAACATACTATAAAAGAGCATCAAGCTTAAACTACACAAAAATAAACTCACGAAAGTTAAAATGTCTTTAAAGTGATTTAAAACCTTTGCCTTTTTAACACACATCCGATGGCGACTTATTGTTGTTAATACTTCTAACTTAAAAATAAAACAGTGTCAAATTTATTTTGTTTGAAAAATTTCAGATAAAATGTTCTAAGCAACTCTCTAACGTGGAATCAATTTTTTAACTCTTTTATTTTTCAATTTATCACTTTTACTGTAACATATATAAGATATTACTCTCCGATCCAAACAGTACTTGTTTATAATAATATTCTGTAAGCTTACGCTGCTTGTAATAAACCCAAAAAATTTTATGATAATGATGATGATTAACATTAACGAGTTTTAGAGCAAAAACCTTGATAAACTGAAAATATTGAAAAAGTGGAAACGACTCTAACAGACAAGAAGATACTGCAACGTTTTAAAAATTACGGAAACATTCAATTTAGAAAATAATAAATTTTATTAACCCATTTCGTTATCTATTATTGACTTTTATCGGTTTTATTTGTTATGCAATTTTTGTTTATTATACAACGACGACGGTAGTATTTATACTCTTTTACCTAAATGACTATGTTCCGCGAAAATTATGTAGGATCGTCTGTGATTTTGAAAAGGTTGTGAGTTACTCCTCTCCAGAACAATGCAAAAGGTTAAATATCACGACATCAGTCTCGTGTCAAAGCGGTTAGACCTAAATATTTAAATTTATCAAAAAACGCCGTGTTAACGATGTTTAGGCAATCGTGTGTTTAATTCATGGGTTGCATAAACACCGACTTGAAGGCGGATTTTTCCTCTTCAATGTTTGACTTCGATGAGAAAAATTTATGGAGGCTGATCACAACATACTGTAAAAGAGCATCGAGCTTAAACTACACAAAAATAGACGCACGAAAGTTAAAATGTCTTTAAAGTGATTTAAAACCCTTTGCCTTTTTAACACCCATCTGATCGCAACCTATTGTTTTCAATACTTCTTCTAACTTAGAAAATAAAAACAATGTCAACGTTTTAAATTTATTTTGTTTGAAAAATTTCAGATAAAATGTTCTAAGCAAATTTATTTAAAAGAAAAACAATTTTTAATACTTTTATTTTTCAATTTATTTTTTGTGAACAAAACTTTAGCTTCCTGTCATTCTGCCTTAACCTTTTTTTCATTTCTTGAATTTTTGGGGGAGTAAAAAAGTCCTTGGAAATAAACGAAACATTACACAAAACTGCAAAAAAGGTGCTATTGTGCCTTCCTCCTTCCTTCCACCCTCTCTCATCTCGAAAACATTCAAAAACGACGTGATTTCTTTTGCATAAGCTAACAGTTTGAACAAAAAGTCTTTTCAAACAGTTGTTTAGTAAAAGTTTTCCTAACATTCTGTAGTGAATGCTTTGAACAATACACAATGTCGTGAGCAAAACAAGTTTGACTCCACTAGACTATAATGGACACGTCATTCATCGTCTGTTCGTGTATGAGTAAGCAGGGCTTCTATATAAATTCCTACAAACTTCGACAGTTGTCACGAATGGTTTCGGCACACCTTTAATACAACACCTCCTCGCCTATGTTTTGCTTACACCCACAATCACAAATTTGAAGAAATTTCTAAGAACCCACTTTTAAAGCTGATGTAGTTTTAAAACCTATCAGTTCAGAAGATTGAAAAAATTACTACAACTCACAACGAGAACATAAATATATCAAAGCCATCTAGAGAAAATCTGGTTCGAAAGAGTCAACATTCACAATCGATAGATAACCAAACAAAAATCCTCTGCACAGACAAGATAACAAGAAAAAAATTCGAAAGGAGAGATTTCACTCGGGTAAATGGTTAGTTGACGAGGGTTGAAATAATGTCAAAGGGAAGGATAGAGGCCATGGGAAAATAGAAAAAAATTTTTTTTGTATTAGCCAAAAAATGCGGTGGCATTCACTTATCGAACGGCCTCATGATCACCTTTTATGCTAACACGTCCAAACACCGCACAAACGATCCTCCTCTTTGTTTCTTTTATTTTTGAGATTTTTATCTCGATAAGCTATTCTAGAAAAGTTTTGATGGGTTTCGACGATGACAAAAAAATTTTGAAAAGCTTTTTAAAAGCAAAACCGGGCAGCAAACAAAGAATACGGTTTGTGGGTTTCATAGCAACAACAGCCGGAAATAGAAAGATGTTGACAATGTTCAAACCAAAATAACAAAAAAAAGTCGAAAACTAGTCCTGTAAGCAGATGATGATGCGACTTTACCACAAAAAAAAGGATCAAAAGCTCAATTCCCACGAATCTTGTATCTGTGATTTATTTAACAGTTCAAAGGTGTTCTTCTGACATTTTATCGGTCACATGGGAAGCGCGCAGGATAAAAATTCTCACTACAAAACCCGGAAAGGTGGAAATGGATCCCCAAAAAACAAATTACACGGTCATTTTCGAAAGGGAAAGACGGTTGAGTGAGCTGCACCGCTCCGAAAAATTCCCCAAACGAAACCTTAAATGCCTCATTTCTCGAACGCCCGTTCGTGTTATCATCAACACACGTGGAACTAACAACCGACCTACACCATTAAAATTACCCGAAAACCGCTTCGAGCGCTTTGGCTAACACAAAAACTCAAATCAACCCAATTATCGCTCTCCACGTCATCTCTGAAAATCCCCTCCCCAGCCCCCATCCTTTTTGAAAAACCTTCTTTAGCCTCAACACATGCTGCACGTTATGAGGACTTTCGCAATCCATAAACACGGGACCATTTGTTGCCAAAGCTCCGGGTCACAAAGGGAAATCAACAATTTCAAACGAGGGACATTATTTAAAAGTGAACGGAGGTAACGAAGAGGAGGAGAGGGAACACCGGGGGTTGGTGGGAGGAAGGGAATTTAGGATTAAAGCCAAGCCAAAAGCAACATGTATTTTCATTAGAGGGAAAATAAATAAATAAATGTCTGGAAATTATTTGATAGAAACGGAAAGGCTTTCACGTGTCACATTCGCGTGCTTCTCCTACAGTCTTGCTCACCCACCTCCCACTCACTCACTCCCAAGAAGTCATTCGTTATAAATGATATGAGTGGAAGGTCATTCGCCAGTTAATAAATTTCAATCGCATAAGGAGCGGAAACGTTTTCAAAAGGATTTTCAAAGGAAGGAAAAGGTCAAGCCCTTGTACCGAACACGACTCTGGGAAATATCGCGAAATCGTTTATTTAGACCTCTCCTTCCTCTCTCTACCACACTCCCACGCCTCCTCTCTCTGAACCTTTTACAAAACTTACAGTTTTTGTTTTGATTGAAACCAATTTTTGAATTTTTTTCTGTTTCTGGAAAGTAAACCATCGAGATTGCTTTTTAGTTCTCTCTCCATCTTTAACCCTCTCTTCTAGTTTTGACCTTCTTTCCCAATCGAATGTGAATTTTAATAGAATTTCAAATCAGACACGTGACCCACACCGGGAAACCGATTCGCGAGAATTAAATCCATCCTAATTTCCTACTTTCGGCCCTCCCTTCTTCTCTTCTTCCCAAGAGGCTCTTCCTTCAAATCGAAAAGATGGAACTTTAGAATCGATTCGAAAATGACTTAAAACAACCCGAAGTAAACTTTTTACTTTCAACTTTCTCCTCCTCTTCCTCTTTTTCTTCTTCTTCCTCCCCATTCTCCCATTTCTTTCTTTCTTCTTATATCCATATATATTAAAAGAAAAAGTTTTTATGGTTTTTGGTGTTTTAACCGAAGACTGAGTTTGGCGGAAAAGTGGGAGACATTGGCGGTCGAACACCTTCGAGAATATATTACCAAAACGTGATTAGTTTTGTATCAAAAGCTCGAGTGAACCACCACAGCCTTTGCGAGGTCGTTAGCGTCGATCGACTTAAATTTAAAGCTTTCGAAAGAAATATGAAAGCCACCGATGATTTGTGCACCGATAGGAGAGATTTACGCCGTTCTACCGGAACGTTCAATTTATTAATATCGTCTCAAGGAGTAAATTATACTCTTCCAGAATCTTCTACCCAATCTGTGGTTTATTAAAGAACTGAGAGAATGTAGACGTAGTGTTGTCAAGCCTCTATTCTGTGACTGAGACTTAGATTTTGGTTGTTATGGTTTCAGGTTGTTAAAGGCAAAGTAACTACGAGATGCCTGTGGAATGCTTGCAAAGCTTTAGGCATCGGCCTCATCCTCTTGACAATAGGAACAACTATGGCAGTAGTTGGTAAGTTGTTTTCATAAATGTTTAAAGAGTTTTAGGATAGAAGTGTGAGGTAGGTGTTTGGTTTTGAGGGGGTGTTGAAAACCTATCATCATCTCTCTGTCTTGTGTGCTTATAATAACCCACCACCTGCGATTCCTTAAATACTCTAACATATAACTCATTCGGCTTACCTTCCATCATTGTACTCATCGTTGTGTTGTTTTTGTCATTCGCTGATTCCATTTGTACGTATCAGACTCGTGGTTACACATTCCGAGACATTCCTCAGACTCCTGAAAAACAACCAAAGTAAGCTATAGTAAAAGCTCTGTTTTGATTATTAAAGATTCTGAATTCTGCTTGGTTGATAAGTCACAGGTTTGATAGACACAAACACTTATTCTCATCCCCTCAAATCCTAATATAAACCGTCAAAGATCATTAAAATGGACCCGACAATATTTACTAAACTCTAAGTAAGCATTCTTCAATTTTTGGACTCGGCTACCTTGTAGTTAAGTTTTTCACTCTTTTCGGTATAACAGGTTACGGAAGGAGAATTAGAACTCACAACCGTAACTCCATAGTCTGGGACTCCATAGTCTCAGCGACCTAATAACCGGGGAAACAATCAATAAATCAATGGCGGCAATAAAACCCAAAACACATTTTTAAGAACAAAACGACCGTCTAACTGGAGCAAAAATCCTCCTTCGAGAGAACTGACAACGAGAAAAGAAATAAAAATAAAACAAAAAATTTAATTTTTTCAATACGAACACCTAAAAACTAAAAATGTCTTCCGCTCTGCAAGTAACCTTTTTCAACCTTTTCCGTTTTAATGGTGATTCGTTTTTCTCAAACCTATTAAATTCTGACGACTTATCTTTTCACCTTTTTTAAACAAGTTTTTCTCTCTCTCTCTCTCTCGTTAAAACCTTAATGACTTCTCTCATTTTATAAACAGAAAGATGGAAATCAGATTTTTTAATTTATTTCTTCCTCTCTCTCTCTTCCTTTTAAAAATTTTTGATGAGCGAAGAGAGGAGAAGAGAATACAATTCCGAGTCTTAGTCTTTAATTGAGGAACAGAAGAAAAATGTTCTCGAAAAGAAATTAAGGAAAAAAGGAAAATTATAATTAAAGTTAAATAAAAGAAAAGATAAAAGTAATTCGCATCAAAGGTAGCTGGAGTAAATTATGATTAGTTGAAAGACTGAAGACGTTTCCGTTTTGATGATTTATTTAAATTCAGAGAAAGCGATTTCAAGGACAGAATGGATGGAATGTATGAAGAAAGGAATGAGAGCGTAAAAAGCTAAGAAACTGTTATCGTGAGAGCCGGAAAGCAATGAGAGATTAGTTTGTCGAGAATAAAGATATGTATAGAAAATGTCCTCGGTAGGAATGAAGAAGTAGCACTGAGGAGAGAGAGAAACCAGCAGGGAACTCGGCTGGAAGCAACAGCGGGAGGGAAGCCATAGCCTGTTTGTAATTCCATATGCTGTCGTCATTATTGTTGTTCTCTGATTTGTTTGTTTGTTGTTGGCCTTGAATAAATTTATTACGGTTGGAGACACTCTCCTTAGAGCGATTTTGAGTTGCTGAATTAGTTCATCTATCCAATTGTCTTAATTGTTGCAAAGTTTTTCCCTCGGTTTTGATTGCTAAATGTCTTTGAAAGAAGTACAAATCAAAAGATTTGATGAGCGATAATTTTCATGAAACTGTAGGAAAAGAGCGTCAGAAACTGCAATACATAAAACTACTCCAGCTCATTATAGAGGGGAAAATAGAGGGAAAGCGACGCTCCGGAAGACGGAAAACTTCGTGGCTCAAGAACCTAAGAGAATAGTTCGGCATGACATTCGCCTCTCTATCTTCAGCGGCAGCATTCAAGGTCACCATAGCCCTATTGATTGCCAACCTTCGACGCAGAGACGGCATATGATGATAATAATGACATAGGAAAAGAAGAAGGAACTAATTTTCAGTCTTAGAGGTTGGGCTTGAGTTGAAATTTTTAGGGCCCATAATTCTAGAAAATTAGTGAGCGAATTCCCTTTCTACCAGAAATTGTTATAGATAAATCTTCCTTTCTGGGGGAGAAAGACTTAAAAGAATTAAAAAGCCACTAACCACTAAGATTAAGTATATGTAAGAAAGATTCATAAAAACAAAAGCTTGAACCAGAGCTACAACAACTTCAAAAGCTAAAATGAAGGATCTTATACTGATGTGCAACCGCTCTCCTGAACGGTGACGACACTCCTCTAAGGGACTGAACCAAGCACAAGACCATATGCCCTGTCATAAAATTTGATTTTTGTCGAATCCCCAATGAAACTGGCTGAAGTAGTAAACTAACCAGTTCAAAAAGCATAAAAAGGGAAACGGCCAAGAAGGGACTAAATGTGCTAGAAAAAGTTTAAAACCTAAAAGCAAAAGCCTTCCCAACCCAAAAGGAAGAGAGGAACAAAAATTAAAAACCAAATGGCTGACGATGTAAATACAAACAGCAGGCAAAAAATACTAAGAAAGCGTCAGAGTCGTGTGAAAGCGACAAACTAATTTTCTCCCACAAAAGCTCCAGAAATACAGAAGGAAGAAAAGAAATCATAGTCACATTTCTACTATTCTCTTTTCTCCCTCTTCTTCCGCCTCCTTCCTCTCTCCTTCTCTTACTCATCTTGTTTAGTTTCTATTTCATGCATCACTAACAGCGAAAAATCGGTCATTTCATCCTGAAAGAAATGAAAGACAAAAGATGACTTCCGTTTCCTATTTGAAGCCTTGCAATTTTCTTTTATCGTCTTTCCCGTGCAATTTTTTTCACATAAAAAACTCAAATCTATCTGTTCGTCTGTCTGACAGATCAGATCAATCGACATTCAATCTTTAAGTCTCCTCGCGACAGGACAAATTTTTTCCCTCGACGTTGAGCTTATACAGTAAACAAATCTAAATTTACAACAATCTATCTAAGACACAAATTAGGTGTCAAATCTGATTTTTTTAATGGCTAGTTTGTGAGTAGATGCGCCTACAAAATAAGCAAAAACAAAGGAAACAAGAGCAAATCTCCTTAACTTGCATTGCCGTAGCTTATTTTACTTGAGGAATCGATTTTAAAAAAACTTGAAATCACCTGAAAATAAGATTTGTTTGTCGAGGGCTTTCCCTTTATTCGGTTATGCAAAAGGAAAAAAAAGATTTTCAATCCATTTTCCTCGGGAAAATCTTTTTATTCGGTTTTCCGATCCGAAAAAAAACCTCATTCATAAAATAACATTTTTAGGCTTTCCTTTCATTTTTCTTCTCCTCCTTTCCCACAAATAAGAAATAAAATAAATAAAGAAGTTTTATTCTTTCTATCCATTCCTATCCCCCTCTCTCTAATTCCTGTTTCCTTGCTTGCTTACATTCCTGTCTGCCTTGAGGAATTTAGACATTAATCAAATAAAGAAAGAAGTCATCGGAAATTCTAAAAGGAAATCGATTCAAATCAAACATTCCGTTTGGATTCGAACGAACGTGCCAAAAGTGAAAGAAGGTTTCGTTTTGAACAGTTTTTCTGTTCTCCATCAACAAAAAATTAAGAAACGAAACGTGAGGAGAGATGATGAAGAGAGACAATGAAATTTTCAAGAGGGAATCATCAAACTTGAAAATTAAAAACAAACAACAAAAGGGCAGGCAGAAAGAGTGAGAGGGTCTTGAGATGATAATGAAATAAAAACGGAGAAAGGAAAAAAGGACGAGCAGACAAAAAAATTACAAATTAAATTAAAACACAAAGAGAGAATGAAAGAGGAAGGAAAAGAAAAATAGAGAAACTTTAAGAAATCTCAAACAGACAAAAGGGAAAGAAAGAATGAAACAAGATTAGAATTAGAAGAATATAAAGAAAGGATCTCGGGGAAAACGAGTTAAAACAACGCGAAACACGAATCTGAAAAAAGATTTAAAACCATCCACCAGACGGAAAATGGAAATGAAAAGAAGTAAAACATAAAATATCAAGATGGCTGCCTGTCTCTACCTCCCAAGCAGACATCTCTTCTCCTCAAATATTCAAATTGTGGACCTCTCGTTTACCATCAAGTTTCTTTGGGTTTGTGGAAGGCTTTGTTCAGACCTATGACGTCATCAGCTATTCAGGTGATAACAACCTTCATTTATGTACTGTAACCTCCACCAACCGAACTTTTGAAATCTCTGTGGTTGGTAAAATAGATAAACAGTCAAAGAAACAGCAAATTTAGTGAGCTGTGAAATGCATACAGCCATCAGTCCTATTCTCCACCAATCAGATCCGACTTTCAACCAAGGAGGAAGCAGGAAATATTCTGGCTTCCTCAACATTCATCAACGCAACAGCTTTGACTGTTGGATATACCTTATTCCACTTCTCTCTCTCTCTCTTTCCGGCTTCGAGTCTCAAGAGCCATTTGTTTAATTTTAATGAGCCGGAAACCCCAACTGCACCTGAGTCTACTAATCGAAATAATTCACGGACTTCCTTCCCCTACCGAAGCCATAAGTCTGAGAGTGCAGAGATTTGTTTCGAAAGTTGAAGTTTACAAGACCGCTACCAAAACAAACGCTTATATTCTTCCTCTGAATCAAATAATACTAAAAAGAATCTAAGCTGTCTTGTGTTATTTATTTAAAACCCAAAAAAGGCCGCTTTTTATACAGTAAAGCTGTTGAGAATTAAGTTGAAGAATTGATCTTTGAAAACGAAACAAAACCAAAGTTCTAAACGGTTTTTCGAACACATGTTCATCATCCTCAATCGGAGTTACCGGATGTTTGTGTGTTGATTACTGTTTGATAAGAGTTTTGATGAAACTGACGGAAGATTGGTGGAAATTATTTAAGAGTGAGATATAATATTTGGTTAATTATGTTATAATATTTATTAAAAAAATATAGAAGATGTGATTAACGAAGGCTTAATCCAGTGGCGTAATTCAACGGACTCCCTTGAAGAAAGTCAGTTATCGTTACATAGGATGTTAGTACAATTAGCCCACTGCGAGTACAAAAATCTCACAGCAATGATCGCCATAGAATTATTACTAACAAATTAAATTATTGTGATGGAGGAAAGAAGATACTGCAGAAATAAGCAGGAAAGCTGATGAAAAATCAGAACACAAAAGAAACTAAGATGAGACCTTTAAATGTGTTGGGACTCAGTGTCTTGAGATATATAAAGGGACTAGATAATTTAATCACCTCTACTTGATCCATTTTTGATGATTCCAGTTTTTTTAGAACTCTTCAAATTATAATTAATCACCTTGGTCGAATCATCCATTTTTGATGACAGTTTTTAGAACTCTTCAAATTTATTCAAATTTTTGTTTGTTAGCGACAAAATCTACAAATCAGTTAAAGTGCACACTGCCTAGCTAATCTCTAGATTAAGTAAGAAAAACTTAACAAAAAAGGGAAAATATTCAAATTCAATGAATAACTGTCTTGAAAATCCGTTAGAAATCGTCTGCCTTTAACGCTTGCATCTGATTGGCTGATGAGAAGGTATGACGTCACATAACTCACAGATTAGAATGAAAACTTGAACGCGGTTGATATATCAGAGTGTGGGAGTTGAAAAATTCTGTTTGATGACGTTCTTCCTTCTTAATCGCGATTCCGTACTAATTAGGCTAATTAATGACTATCTTAAAATTTTAACTCGAGAAAAGTTTTGAAATTCCTCACTTGGAAAATAAATAACGGATAAGTTTTCTAGATTTCATGAAAAGTTTGAATAACCGTTATCAGCTCGAGAACCATGACACTCAGTCATTTTGCTTTGAATTCATTCTTTTATCTTTAACTAAGACTAAAATGGTTTTTAGAATCCGGCAGAAAGACAACAATTTGTTTCTTAGAAAAGGTTTTCCCCTTACAAAATACAAAGTTCTAACTTTTGCACCCGAATGGATTTTCATTTGGTTGATTACTCGGCAAAACTTTCCCTTCAACATCCCTCTCGAAAGAAAGTTTTCAAAAGTCGTTTTTGACTTGATTACCATCACCGAGCCATGAATTGGCCAGATGGTTTAACGTTCTTTTGAGGTGATTATTACCATCATAAATATTTTCTAAGTCTCTTAAATTTTTTTTACCATTCCTCAGCCATATTCTCGAATCTCCTACCACTTCTTTTGTCCTCGACACTGTTGTCTCGTCTAAAAAACTTTTCTTTTGTTCTAATCGCCATTTATTTAATTATAATACCTCTCGGTTTTTGTTTAATTTCTCCTGATGGAGTTCCTTCTCGGAAGTGTTTTGTGGCGAGAAATTTATACTCTGAGTATACAGGAAGTAGTGATTAAGGTTCCCAAATGATTACTTTTTATATGGTTTTGCTGATGAGATGAAGGTTTTAAAAGATTGACGTTTTGAATGCACATGGTTAGTTGATTGTGCTTAAGAAAATAGCGTGTTGAAGAAATAAGGAACCGAAGAAGCCAAGCAGAGTATCAAAATAAGAAAGAGGTACAGACGAGTGCTTAAGACTCAACAGAGAGCTAGTGGCAATAGACATACAAAAACAGCAGGTACAACAAACTTAAAAATGGTTTACGTACACAGTATGAGTAGCTTGACAAAACGCTATACTCTCTTTATGTTTAACTGTTATACTCCTCCTAAGTCCTGCGAATTGATGAAAATTATTTAAACGACTACTAACAGTATAGTAAATTAGTAATTTCATTTAGTTTTGAAATGTTTGCGGCTATTAGTATTGATGTTAGTAATGTAGTTGAGTTTTAATCCCGTTTTTCAGCCTTTTCGGGTATAACAGGATACGGGAGGAGGATTTGAACTTGCGACTATATTTCTTAATCCGTCACTTCACTGATCTCCCGCATGTTAGTAATATTGAAGTTTATTATTTCCACTTCACTACCGTATCTCCGTAGCATATTAGAAGATCTTGACTACTTTAAAAACATTCACGCACCTATTTGTCTGTCTTTCGAATTTCTGTTGTTGTCTTAAATAATTCTTCATAGTTGGTAGGACTGATGAGAAATGTAACGTCTGTACATAAGGAATGTATGGAATGCGACCTGACGAGGTACCTATGCTCTGACTGAAAACATTTAGTAGTTTACTTGCTGCATTTGCAAGCCGATTGGCATTAATTCTCTGCTTTTTTGAGCCTTTCGTGTCTACAGTCTTTCTGTTTTGATCTTCTGTTCATTTTTGCTTATTTCTAATTCATCCTTCATTACATATCCTTTATAGCAAAAATCTATGCTCCATAACAGCCAAAAGAGTAATATTACCAACATTACCTAGAAACTTATTTTTCATACTTTTCTGAAGACGAAATCAACTCAAACAATACCTATAACGCTTTATAGCACAACCTCAGACTTTAACTTAATTAAAACAAATATCATTTATCTAAATGAAGAGAGAAGAGCAGGCAAAAAAGCTAGCGGAAAGTGAACTTTTGTTAAATCAACAAATGAGTAACATGTTTGTTCATCTGGTCTTCTCCCTCGACCTCTGCCACCAAAAATAAAACTTATTCCAACCGAAAAATGAGCACTCGAATAAAATTTAAAATTTAATTTTAAAAAATGATTTCAGGTTACTACGCCGACCAGTTGTCCATCCGATCGGAAGTCAGAGGAAATTCAACTGTGAAAATTAAAAATGAAAGTCGAGGATTTCATTTGAATAATTTATCCTACGCCGGACCCATCGTCATGGGCATCGGAGGTGAGTATGTATGTGTTGTATGTATGCCGTGGAACGAGAGCGGATTTAACGTGAGGGGGTATCGTGGAAGGGGTTTGTACATTTGGGAAAAAAATTTAAATTTCAAATTTCATCTTCACATCCCAGAAAACTTTCCTTTTTCCGACTACTGCTTGATAAGGAATCCTTAACATTATTCAAACATGATTTTTATAGTTCTATACTCGTTATTTTTTATACACCAATGTCGGTTATGGTTTTCGTTTCTAGTTACTCTATCACCAAATTATTTGAAGAAGAAAAACTAAAAATCGATTCTTGTCGTAAACGGAACAAGAGAAAACGTGAGATCGTTACAAAATTCAAATTTTTTTCAAATAATAAAAAGACGCTAACCTCCTACATTTATCTAACACTGTGTTCGGTCATTCTGTGGCGATATCCCCGATTAAACTCATTCACTTCTTTTATTTGATGTTCTAAAGATGGCTTATTTCTCCTTCCCCACATCTTCAAATTATTTCTAAATCTATTCCCCGAGCCTACTTTCCTTTTAGGCTTCTACCAGACGATCCTTTCATGCAAATATCAATTCTAAAGTCTGATGGAGTAAATGTCTGCTATAATCAGCACGCTTGTTAAGATTGTTAGTGTTTCTAGACAATGTTACCGAAAGACTATCTTGTGTAAACATGGCTTCATGAGTTTAATTCAAAACCGCGTAAAAAAAGTCTAGAATGTTTGTGGAATATCACTAACTGAAACAGTTGAATTTCATGGGAAATTTTTTTCCCTGCTAACTACCACCTGTCTCCAACCAGACAGACCAAGTAGTTGGTAGGTCGATATAGAATTCATTGTTGCAACCCAGGGGTGGAATCACAGGAAATTTAATTTTAAAAAAATTTTTGTAATTGAACCTAAAAGACCGATTTTGTGGGTTCTAAAGATATTTGGAGACCCAGTCTTTTTATTTTTATTTCCAGAACTAGTCGTTTTAATTTTTGTTTATATTTATTTTTATTAGTTTTAATGCTTCTTTGGAATCCCCTAAAGAAGTTTTGGGTTTTTAATATACTTGAACTTATATTAAGTATAAAGGTACACGGAATTTAAAGGATGTCAAATTCCATAGGTGTGTAGAGAATTCTAAGTCAGGATTCAGGTAGAAACCATAGAAAGAATGTTTAGAATGGCTTGTCTGATGATTAGGGGTGAAGAACACTAATTTTGAGTGGTGCTTCAAGTTCACTAACTATTTAAGACGTTTTACACTGTTATGACAGAGTTTAGTTTCACCACTAAAGCTGACAACAGTTGTATATTCTTAAAACCTTTGTTTTCAGTTTTTAGTGTGAGTCACATTTATTGTTTTAGTTACAGTGATACTATACAAACGTTCCAGATTTCCTTTTACGCGGTTACCAAATAGCTTTTTTTTAAATTAAGTTCGACTTCTTAACTCTAAATCGCATAAAAAGAGATCTAAAAGTATGTTGATCTTGTAAACTAAATTATTTTAGAGACTTTAAGCCAAAAATTAATTTGACAGGAAATCCTTAAAATCAAACTAAAACAAAATTTGAATAAAATACCGGAAGTGGTAATGATACCAACAAGTCCGGAGAAGGTTTAGCTCAAAAATGAAAATATGAGAAAATTAAAAAGTTTCTACTAAGTTATAACTTATAAATTTATAATTAAAACACTTGTCTTCTTCTCGTTCCTTTTTTATATTGCAAAGAAACGAAGATGGAGTTGGTACAGAAGGCGGAAGGAAGGTGGTTTGTACTGATGATGAGGAATTAGAAAGAGGTAGTCGAATTTTGTTCAAAGGAACAAAGCTGAATTTTCAGAGGTGCTGTCATAGGTTCTCTTAGAAAGCGAATTCGCAATGAGGGCAACACTGTTGCACTTTCGTTTCCATCTTTTCAGTGAGAATGAAACGTCATAACCAAATGAAGCTTCAAGCACTTTAGATATCTCAAGATTAAAACTCCTTTCTTCTCTGTTTTAATTATTTACCACAAAGTTTAGTTCTTCCCCCTTCCCCCCTCCTCTCTCTCTCTTCTCCTAGTCTTCTATTTACCCTTGAGCACCGTTCCACGAGGTTTTAATAATAATGTTTCCCATTCTCACAACGTGATCATCGAAATGAAAATAACGACAAAGCGGAAGAAAATTCGGATTTATGTGCGGAGACAAAGCCGCAAGGTCACGGCCGACTGGGGGGGTGAGAGATAGGGGTTGAAAGAATTCAATTGCGAACCTTAACTAAATCGACTTCGGATTTTCTTCTTAATCTGACGAAAAAGCAAAATTTGGCTAGACGGCAGAAAATCCAAAGTTGAGTCTAAGCCACAGCTTTCCTCCTCTTCTTTCTATATCTTTCTCCCTTTCCGCCATCTTCTTTCCTCTCCTCTCTGGCTTTCTTATCTAAAGTTCTCGAACTCTCTCACTTTTCCGATGTTTTCTTACCTTCTATCACCCCCACCCCATCCTCCCCCCGCATGCGTCTGTCTTTCCGCCGAAAAGTTTGTTTAGTTTAAAGTCTGAGTCGAGTTATTTTTGTTTTAAGTATTGCCTTTAGAAATGTTTCTCTCTGCCTTCTATTATCCTCCCTTCTTCTCTCCTTCTTTCTTTTCAGATTGGTTTTAGAATAATTCTAAGCCCTTTTCTCACTCGAATGCATTTCTGTCCAACAAGCTCATCAACTTTTACATTTATTATTTCCACTCAGAATCACTTCACAGTTTTGTTGCTGTCCCCTAGGAATTGGGATTAAAATTATTACTCGCACTACTTTGTGACCTGTTGTTGAACTAGAAAGACAAATTGTAGATAAAAACTGTCAGAAAAGCGGAAATCGTGTCAGAGAATGGAAAAACGATTTGTCAGTTTGCTTTTATGTGCTTGGTTGATTGCCTCGATCCAAAAGTGAAAACAAAAACGGGAAAAGTGCTGACTTGTCAGAAAATCAAAATCAGCGATAAACGAAAGTCGTGATTTTGTCAGAGGAGATGACAATAAGTTCATCCGGAAACAAGAGAGCTTCAGGGAAAAGAACTCAAAGGAAATAAAAAAGAGACGAGTTTTGAATATGAGAACGCAGATGATGGAAAAGCAAATTTAATCCGTTCCAACAGAAAGTGAGGTGGTAGAGGGTGTGGGAGTGGAGGGATGAGGGGAGGTAGAGCAATAAGAGAAGTCGAAACTCCACAATTCGAAAGATAATCACCGAATACAAATACGAAGTTCAAGAGAAATCCGAAGAGAGAGGTGATGAGAGGGAATCCTCTTAGCTGCCATTCAAGACAGAAAACCCTCTTCGACTCACGTATGAAGGACTTTCGTTCTTATCCTGCCCCAAATTTTGAAGGGCCCTTTTTCCGTTCGGGAATCCACATTTAGAATATATATTCCAGGTTTCATTGTGGTTGCCGCTTGCGTCATGACATTCGAAGCTCGAGACAGTGCTGCCAAAGTGGTTCCTGCTAGGTTCAAACCGAATTTGAATTCTTCGGTTCATGGAAGCAGCACCAAGTCAACTCCTCATAATTCCAGATCTATTCAGAGGATGGAAAGTAAGAGAAACACGAGCTGTCAAACGGGCGCGGGAAGATCTCCAGGGCTGTACAAACTAGAAAGTTCGATGAGTGGAAGCGAATGGTCTCCGAAAAATGATCCGAGTGCCAGGAAAGCTTTTACAGCCGCTTTTGTTCAGGTAAGTTTTTGAAATTTCTTTCTACAAGCTGTTGTTCTAATTTCACCTCACTAACCTCACTCTAACCAGCGGAAAGTTATGTTGGTGGGAAGATACTACCAAGCTTTTGTCTTGTTTACAACCTTAAACTTCTAATTTTGAAAGTGGTGTACATCGAACACTGGGAATCGTTTAAGAAAACACTTAAACACATAAACAGCACAAGTTTTAGATTTTTGTTGGAATAGATCAACATAAACCATTTTCATAATAAAAGCAGCCTTAGTTCATTTCTTTCAAACGGTATCAATAAACAGTTTAGCTTGTACTTTCTCTAACATTCACATCACGGTGCCAAATTAAAAATTTCCAATTGTGGACTTACACCACTTTCAAAATAAGGAGTTTAAATCCAAATAAGAGTGTTGGCGAGCACAAGAAATCGTGTCGCAAAGAATTTGGACATTATTCAAATAAGTGGTTCATGTATTGATCTCATACTTCATGACTACTTCGACCAAAATGCAACAGGAAGTTCAACGGTTAAGCTATAAACGAGTTCAAAACTAAACTAAGAGTTGTTAGAACAAAGTTTGAACGTGTTACATGGAACATTCGTTCGCTTTAGACTAACGATTTCCGAAGTTCATGACCTTTGGGGGAAAATTCCTCGAAAGACATGTGACAGGAGGAACAGAAATTAAATTGAAAATTTTGAGAAATTGACGAAATTCTCTTTCTCTCATCCACTGAATAGTTTTTGAAACACTTGAACAAACTCTTTCACAGTTGTCAAGGAAAACTCCCTCTTCTTAGAAAGGTTCAAATTAATAGAAAGCTCACATCGATTCTCATTCATGTTATCTAAAGCGGAAATCGAGAGGATTAAACCGGGCTTATGCCATACTCGTATTTTATCAAAACGAACACAAAAACCTCTCCGAAGAAGAAGCAAAATTTCTGCAAATACTCCTTCTTCCTCTTTATTTCCTCTCCCCTCTCCTCAAACAAGAAGTTGCCGTAACAATAAAACCCCCGAAAACCTTCAAAATTTATTTCCGGAAAAGAGAAAAAGGTCAGTCAACCTGAAATATCAGAAAATAAATTTTCCAAAATCAAAAATTACGAAACCGGAAATAATAAAAAATAAAATTTTATTTTTCTTCCTACCCCCAAAATAAATTTTCTAAGAAACGTAAAAGTCAAAGTTTGGGGCTCAAATAGTGTGTCACTGACTTTGGGCCTGATAAAAGGAAAATGTGATTAACACCAGGTCTTGAGGGACTGAATGTGAGAGCTTGGTGAGCGTGACAGGCTAGCAGGTCACATGTCACCTTGTGGACGTCTAAAATCGTCCTCACGTTTACAACATGAGAGCATTGATTCGATTGATTGATTGAAAGAGTTGGGTTTGAAGAATGCAGCAGGACACAAATTTGGAGGGTTTTGAAATTATTTTTAAACCGGAAATGGATTAGGTTCTGTTGGGAGAAAATTTGTTGGTTGGTTTTGCAACACGTGTTTAGAGGCAGGATCGTGGACAATGTTCCTTTCTTGCTTTGATGGGGTTTGATTTTACTGTGAGGAAAAATTTGCTGATTTGATACTTTGCTGTTGTCAAAATTTCTTTGAGTTAATAATTTTTTTGTTGACTTTTAACGCGGTAACGGATCTGAGTCTATGGTTAACGTTTGAGGGTGAAGGGGGTCTGAAGGTTTCAAAAGGTTTTCCTGTTGCCGGATTGGTTTAAATTTGTTTCCATACATATATATGGTGTAATAGAAACCGTTCTCAGAAACCGGAAATGGTTACAACCTTAACTTCGATGGTTTTTAGTGATGTGTAAGGAACCTGAAACTTCAGAAATTTTTTTTAGAAGATTCAGTTACTCCTCCACTCTACCTCATCTTCTCTTTCTCTCTCTCCTCTACTTTCCCTTTTCCTTCCCCCTGCCTCCTCTTTTTTCCTCTTCCTTTTCCTTCCTCTTTGACTTTGAATAAAAAGAAACGACGCAACACAGGGTTAACCTAATTTCTTTCCCAAATTGCACTTTCATTCGAGTAAAAATTGTTTACATTAAAAGTGCTTCACCCTAATGTCCCATTTCCTAAAGTCTTTACCCTTCCTCCGGTCCTTCCTTCCTTCCTTCCTATTTCGAAACAATGTTAATAAATTTCATTTTACCTTCCATCACCTCCTCCTCCTCCTCCTCCTCTTTTCCCATACAGACCCAAAGAAAAGAGAATCGACTACATTTTTAAGGACATAAATCCACCTGAATTATTGATTTCTTAACTTTTTCTGGATGATTTTTGTTTGTCCCTTTTTTGGGGGATGAATTCACAAAGGCCCTGGGACCAGATGAGGAAAAGGAGGGCAGGGAAAAAGTTCAAAGACGGTCTGGTCGTTTGGTGTAATTGTAGCGACGAATTTAAGGTTTTGTGGTTGAGAATTAAGCCCTCAAGAGGAATGGAAGTTTAGGATTTTGGAAAGTGGCTCCTTTTAAGGAAGATGTCCTTACCAAAGTTTTAAAAGCCCTAACCCACTCCGTCCCTTTCTTTTCTCTGTTAACCCAAAAAAAATTTTTTTCTAAGGCCCACTAATCTCCTCTGGGACACCAATCGCAATCACCCGAGTTCTTCAAAATATAATTTGAAAAAGGACGAACGAAATTGAGTCGCCATTTTGAATTTTAATATTTTTAGCCTTCGTCATCGAAATTAAAACGAACGGTTTTTTTTTATCCGGAACTGAATCGGAAAAGATTTACAATAAAAACCTTTTTTTTTATTATCTGTTGAACCGCAGCAAATATGTTTTTATTAAAACCCCTTTTCCAGCTTCTCATCTTCCTTCTCCTCTACCTCATTCCCCTCGTCGCCAAAAAATTAAAAAATTGACGTTTGGATTTTGCAAAAAAATTTTTACGGAGAACAATCCCCGGGATAAAAAAAGCGTTCAATTTTAAAAATGCGTTCGCCTAGAGATTCATAATTTCATTTTATTTTTTTGTGGGCGATATTTTAGGGGCGGTTTTTTGTAATAAAGTACAACAATCAACAAACGATAAAATAATTTTTGATGAAACGTTCGACCACGTTCGAAAAGATGGGTGAGAGATGTATTTATTGATGTTATGTGAAAGGTCTGTGGTGTAGTGGGCAAAACACCTGTCGGGAGAAGTTATGGTCGTGAGTTCGAAGTCCCGCTTCCATGTCCTGTTATTCCCAAGTGTGGAAAAGGAGATCAAAACTCAAACTGACTACACTAACTGTTAATGTTACTGAAAGTCTTCTTACCGTATGAGTTATAAATAGAACAACCAATTTCAAGGTCGATATTCACATGTGGTGATTGTGCCTGTTCCCACCCGCTGAATCCTGGGACTAAGACATTGGTCTGGTCCTCAGGTGCTACCGCTTCTTAATGTCTGTCAACTAAATTTCGTCTAACACACGGTAGTCATCTGAAAGATAAAGAAAATTATGAAGTGAGATTTCTCGTAAAACTGCACAACCTTTATAATATAATTCCTACAGAAAAGTTGTGCATTACTTACGGAAAAGACATCACGTAATAGTTTTAAAGTTGAGTGGTCGGACAGTGTGTTGGTCAGATGTGTTCGACACCTGACGATCAGCTCAATTTCACCATCCACCACCTAGAGCCAAGACTTCATCTCTTCTTCAAGCCAAACCAACTGCATATAACATCTCATTTTAGATGTAGTTGTCAACTGGAAGATAAACAGAAAATTAAACGGTACCAAAAGAAATAGACTATAAGCCTCTACAAACAGTTAAATATAAGTAGGATCATTGTGCATTATTTATGAAATGACCCTCCCGTGTCTCTCACTGTCCTTAACAACAGTAAACTCTTTCCGTTAATTACCAACACCAGAATTGGCAAATTCTGTCTGAAATACTCCTTTTGACTGGTGGCACATCTCAATCTAATCGCTACATCCCCCTTTGATTAATATCTTGTTCTTGAGACAGATGACAGTTATCATAGTAAAATAAAAGAACTACAATTTGGCGATTAAATAAAACACGTGTCTTACACGTGGCGAATTACATTTATGGCACAAGCTCAAAGAGAAAAATTTTCAGCTTACGGAATTAATTCTTGAAATTGTTTTGACTGTCATGTAACACGAATTCTTTGCTTCTTCCTCAGTTTCAGAGAGAATTGATGGAAAACTCATCAACAATGGAGAACCAACGACGATGGAGACGAAGAACCAGCGAAGTAGGATTAAATAAATCGCCCTCAGCACCGGATTTGGCTCTGGACCCGTCCACCTCTGCCTCTCTGAAACAGGAAATGGCGAGGAACATCAGCCGGAGATTATTGACTAAAGCCTCACCAAAAACGGGCAACAGATCTCAACGGGAATTCGCTCGACCGCTGGGTATGTCTTCTCACCCCCTAGCTCCAACCCCTTCACCACCACAACCCCTTACCAGCTTTTAGAATTCAAATCTCAATAATTTACGATTTTTCCCCGTTCTTCTGTTTTTTTAAATATTTTGGCTGACCTTTTTTTTTATTTTGTATTCAACCCGAGGGTGGTTGGAGGGTGGCGGGGGTTGAACAAACCGTGATTCATGGAAATTTTGCATGACGAAATCGCGAGTTTATAACAGGTTGGAAATCATATGTGACGAGTGTGATCAAATCGGTATATACGACTGTTGAGAATCGGAGGTTTAATGGTGACTGACTTCGGACCCCCGGGGCTGGATTTTGATTCTTAAAAATAGATTTCGAACCAATTCCTCTCTCTCTTCTTCTCTAAGAAAGAGAGAAAGTTCTTTCTTCCTCTATGTATCACATCGCTCGGGAAAATTTTTTCTCTGCTTCTCTCTCTATCAAGATTTTTGAAACATTTACAATGCAACGCCAAACTAGTTGCTTTCTTAGAGTTACAATCATCTGTTAGATATTTTTAGTTTAGATTAGAATAAAAAAATATTAGATTAGATTATCCCTTTGAGAATAATCTCAGCAGTTTTAGGAGAGTTAAACAGTCATAAACGCAATTTTGTAGAGAAGTATAGAGTCGCTACAATCTAAAAACATGACAACAGTGAGACTGCAGAAGAGAGGCATTTCTTTCTTTCTCTCTCTCTCCCTCTCCACCAATCGTAACAATATCTCCTTCAGCCTGATTTCTCAAAATAAGATAAAGGTTATGCTTCCTAGGGAGGTGAAACATTGAGGTTATGAACTCCATTTGAGTTTCATTTTACTCAGCGATCATATTCCCCTTGAGAGCTTTTATTAAAATTTCACCCAATATACCCTCCACTTGGTTAGAGTACTTCTACACGCATTTACCTCTCTCTCTCTCTCTTTCCCTCACACACACAAAGGGACGATTAAGGTACACAACACCTTTCATTATTTACAATTTCCCATTTATTAAGCCAAACTATAAAACGTGGAGTTAAATTTCATGACTAAAGCTTCAAGTTTCTCTTTACTTTTCTAACTGACATCAGCTTTTGACTTTTGCCTTCCTTTCTTTCTCTCCTCCCTCCTCACCACGAATCCACGTGTAGCTACAGATTTCTTTGGTCAGGTGAGTTCTTGACATTTCTTTACATCAGTCAAATCATCGAATGGGTGGTGATAAATCTCCCAAATTTTCAGATAACCCTTTGATGAATTGTTGAACGGACTACTTTCTCTCCGCTCCACACCTTTTTTATTCTCGGAAACTTTCCAAAAGACAAATTTGACGAAACCACTTCACAATCTGTCGTCAAATATTGACTTAGCATCGAGTCAATACTTCAAATTGTTATTATAGTTCAACCTTCGTGAAATCTTCACTAACAAATTAATAAGCGAAGATTTCGGGTAGAAAAAGAAATATTTCCTCCTCTTATCTTCCGCTTCCTCCTTTCTTCCTTCCTCTTCCTCCTCCCATCTCGTCTCTTCTAAAGAAGGAGAAATTAAAATGGCTGACAAAAGACGGAAAGGATTATTACTCGATGCTTAAGTCTCGGAACCGAGGCAATTTCCATAAGCTTAAAATAAAACATATTCAGATTCGAGATTTATTTTTCGACAGAACCGGAAGCGGAAGGGAATGGCTTTTGCCGTTGTTAAATTTGTGCGACAGATTTCTCTTCCTGTTTGAGAGCGGATTGCGTCGTTTAGTTCCGTCGTTTAATTCCGTTTTTCTAATAAACTTTAAATTCTAAAAGTACTACGATATAGTATTGGGTCTACCGGAAAGTTCTGGTACTTTTTCATGCTCAGTGTAGGTACAGCACCTTCACTAAACACTTCCAACAAATGTCCACCTCTCCTGTATCGTTTTATTTGTACAAAATACTGTTAGCGCCGAAATAAACGCCAGTTCGGTCATTAATTGATAAAGAGCGCACGTTTGGAGTGTTTGACCAAAGCAGTAGACAGTTTGGGGGTAGTAACGTTCTTTAACGCAATATAACTCAGTATAATATTCTTTTATCAACAGCGTCTAGTTATCTTACAATACAGTATCTTAAATGAACTTAATCAGTCGTCACTGGTGAATACTATCACGAATCATCATCGTTTCTGTTCATTTCTTGGGTCAGTATATATGTTAGTGCATATATACTTACTTACTCAGTCCTTCTTCTTATACCTTGCGGTGTAGCGGTTAGAAGACTTTTCCACTTCTGACTATCACTGGCACTGGTGTTCTTCCAACTGACACTCTCGTTTCCAGGGCTTCCTTCAAATTTTCCTTTCTGACCTTGAAACTCCTCTGCATAGTGGGAGGAAACTTCCGTGGAATGATTCTGCGGCTTGGTTCTTATTTTTTGTTTCTGGATAGTGCACTTCAGGATTTCCTATACCAGTTCCGTTTCCAGTATATACAGACGTTGAGTAGTAAAAAGCCAAAAATGCACAAATGTGTTGGAACTTGCTGCAACATTATCGGACAGAACTTTCCTAATATATGTATAATGTCATACATGAGTAACACATAAATCTAAAAGAAAAATTTAACCCGGAAGCACAGGCAAACTCAAGACACCACGATCCCATTTTCAGGCACGACGCGTTCAACATAAATCCTGGACCGACGTGACGTCTGTCATGGGGATGTATCTAACCGGAAGTAGAACAAAGGATTCTCAAAACTCGAATTTCGGATGATTTCCATTCACTTAAACAACATCAAAAGGCAAAACAGAATAACGATACATTTATTTATTGATTGATAATGTGAACCGAATTTTCCAAATTTCCTCTACCCTACCCCCTTCGCCTCCCAAAACATTTTTTCCCTCAATTTGCATTCAAAAGATAAGTTTTCGTTTTAAAATTGTTTTTCCTCCCGGAAAGAAAAATGAAAATTTACAATTTTTCTGCTTTTTCCTCTTCTATTTCCTTCTCTTCAATCCTCTCTTCCTCCCTTTCCTCTTCCTCCACTTCCACTCTCTTTCATTTTAATTCTCGTTTCAGTATTTATTTTTACAAGCGGTTGCCATTTCTTTTCAAAGTTCACGCTTTTTCTTTTCTCTTCTCTTTTTCCTCCTACCCACCCACTCCTCCTCCTCCTCCTCTTCACCACCAAAATTCGTTTGAGATAATCCCTTTTCTCCTCGTCCCTCACTGCTTTCAGACGGCAACAACATAATCATGTTTGTTCTCTTTCAATGTTTACAACAGCAAAAGAAGTTTTTTCCGCCACGGTTAACCTCGTTTTAATAACTGTTTTACTTCCGGTTTTTTTTGGCGGGAGGAAGAGATGAGGGGTGGAGGGAGGAAAGGGAATCCGTTGGTGGAAAATTCTTTAAACGATACAACTCAGCAACCGTAACAAAGGAAGCTTTTCAACACGATACGGGAGGGGGCAAAAAGTTTAGAGAATAATTTATGCAGAAAGGAAAATTCTAGAAGATGAGAATTTTAAATGAGAGATTTTGTTTGGCTTTGAGAGAAGGCTGTGGATTTTGCTGATTCTATCGCTTTCCTCTTCCATTTCTCTTCGTCTCTCCTTCCTCCATATTTCTCTTGACTTTTCGTTCACTTTTTGAAGACGTTTTCGACGGTAGTCAGTGTATCACTGAACCGAAAGAATAAATTATGTTAACGCGAGAAGAAAATGAAAAGTTCGTTTCGAGCTGGAATTATAAATGAAATTTTTGGCTTTTATTAAACAAACGATCTACTGTTTGTAGACGTGGGACCTATTTGTAATACGGTTAGAAGTCGGCAAAGTTTGGTGGTTGCTGAGATTGATTTTGTCAGACTGAGTACTCTCTCTGTCAATGTTATGACTAGTTTTAAAGAAAATGGGTTTTGGTTGTTGTTTGATGTTGTTTAGACTGAATTGGGATGAATTTCTCACCGCCATCTTGTGAAAGAGAGAGACAGACACATAAATTCAAAAGAAGCACTTTAACAGAACTCGATTCGAAAATTCTAAAATATTCCCAAGCCCCCAATAAGCAAGAACATCATATCTCATCTGATTATCTAGTAGTAAGGTATAAGTATCAACAGGTACAGAATAGCTGACAGTCTCTCAGATCTTTAAATCCGACTGGTCTAACAAATTAATCAAACGCAAACTCTTACTATAATGTTGTAGTGTCCTCCATCTCCTTCACAGACTCTTTGCTTTCAGATGGCATATCCAGCAATCTGCTTTTACGGCCTAATTATCTAGAAAGACAGGCTTTATCCATGGACAACCCTTTTTACGAAAGCTACGACTGTTACACGCCACCTTCGAGAAGATTATCAAGACAGCCAAGCGGAAGATCGGGAGGAAGTAGAGAGTCATTCGATATGGAACTAGGTTCCAGTGCTGGTGTTAGCGGTTCACAGGTGAGGAACCGTTGGATTAAAATTTGTTTAAAGAGAGGGATAGTCTCCAACTTTTGGTTTCTTTTTCAGACGTCGATGGCTTTGGATCTCCACGAATGTCAAGTCACGATTAAGGTCAAGGACGAATCGGCGAGCAAACGTTCCGACACCGCGAGAAGGCATCAGTTGCTCAGGCAAAAACCCGTTGAGGAATACAGAGAAGAGAAACCGTCGAGATGCTGTTGCGCGTCGAAGTATTCGTGCGCGCTCGCGTCTGAAGATTGCGGCATGAAAACGAATTCAAGGTAAATTTTGAACTACTTTGGTGATTAAGTCAATGAATGTCAAAATTTTAACAGGTGCTTCTCTCTCCTTTGCTGTTTTTGAGTCGCTTTTCAAAGTTTTCGTAAAGTTGTATTGTTTATTTTGCTTACTCCTAGCTCTCTTCCCTTCTTCCGGGGGCGCCGCCGCCACCGCCGCCGCTGCTGCTGAGTTTCTTATTTTGTTTCACATCACTTTGTTCTTATTTCCCTCTTTCCCTTGATTTATGTCTTGAAAGACAAACTACACTTTCCCACTAAATTCCCTGCAGCTCCTGAATATTTATGAGCGATAAATCTTTTTTGAATTGAGCGCAAGAGCAGGAGAAAAAGAAATTAAGAAGAATTTATCTTCTCCATTGTTTTAGTTCCAATTTAAAAAGTCCTTGCCATCATTGTCCAAGAAGCACATTCGGAAGAGGTCACATGCCAAAAATCACAGCTGATTTCCGTAGTCAGAGCTTCTCTCAAACTTGTTCTTACGGCGATTCGAAAAGATGTTGCTGCCACGAGGACAGCTCAAGAATATTTTGCATCGAAGATCAAAAACGAAAGACGAATTTATCGTCGGAAAACATTCGAATTTGCTGCGAAGAAAAACTCCGATGTTTAAAAAGACATTCGCCAACGGTGAGCCCACATCGAAGTCCCCAAAACACAGTCATCGAATGCCGCGTCAAAAGACAAGAAGGCGGTGAGTGTTTGGTACATAGAGGCAGAGAAATTGTGGGAAATCGGCCACTGGTGAGACGCGACGCCAAAAATAAGAAGCCTCGTCAGAAAATCGAAGGAAGTCTATCAGCCGAAGATCAAACCATAATTCGAGAGCTTCACAAAGCTCGAGTAGAGGAGACTACCGCCCCGACGACCTTTAGGAGCGCCTCATTTTCTCCGACAAGAAAACTATCCTCCAGCAACTCTTCCTCTCGTAATAACAGTTTCACAAGCACAACGTCCTTTAAAAGCCCTTCACCAGTGACTGTAGAAGAATGTGAAAAGACAGCAAAGAGGAAGAACAGGAGAAACAACAGCCTAAAGAGGAAAATACCCACGAATTAGGAGAGCCACATTAGGTAATTAAATTTATAGAAATCAATTTTCCAATAAATAATGGCGTCGCAAGATAAAATTAGATGTTTTCTCTCTTTTTCCAAAATCCTGCATGATCAAACCCTCTTGTTACGCTCACTATACAAATATTTACTTACAACATCGTAAAAGCTGATCCGTTCCATGCGTCAAACAAAAACGACCGAGGTGAAATAAAATCAAAAACGAAAGTATTCAAAAATTGTGCGAGCTTTTACCCAAAACTTTAAAAATTTTCACCAACAAAATTTGACGCCCCAAACCACATTTCCAATTTGACTCCAATTCACATTTTCAACAGAAAAATGACAATATTGAATAGAATTTTTTTTCTTAATAAAAACTCAAAAAACCGACAAAAACAGGAAAACCTTTCCGAAAGTACTCAACACGATTTTGATTTTTCCCCATTTTCTCATCCACTTCGCTTTTCGCTCTCCTTAGCGAACTTCAACAGGAAAAGAGTTTAGAACTGGTCATGTGAATTTGACAAATTCTGCCATTTTTACTTCAGATCATTTCCTCTGGTTTGACATAATCAGAACCGGAAAACGTCCACGTCTGTTCTTTCAGAAAATTTTATTAAAAATTCGAAAATCGATTAAGATTTCAAGAAAGCGTTTCGAATTTGGAATCTCCTGTGACAAATAATTTTCAAAAAAAAATTTTTGTTCTCTTTATAAAGCACCTTGAAAATTTTCCAACTCAAACTGTTAGTTAAAAATAGAAAAATTTAGAAATACAAACCTCAGACTTTCAGGTAGTGAATGACTACACCATTGCTAAGTTTTATATAGAAATTAGTTATCCACACTTTTCAAAAACCACTACTTCACAACACAAAGCATCAAAATTAGTAACCAACACTCTAAGCACATCCGGCCCGAACGACATCTCAATCGCAAATGGTTGCTTGACGTCATCAGGTTGAATACCAGCAAACTACCTGCTTCAAATTTCAGTGTCGCACTCTGGTGTCAACATTTTAAAACAAATATTTTGTTCTCATTTTTCCTCTTTTCTTCTGCTACATTATCTTATTCTTGGTAGGCTAAAATAAGCAATCATCCACTCTTTAAACACTATATCGTATAGTCTTACAAACTCAGCGAAAGACTTCGATTAAACACTCTCTTAGCCTGGGTGAGACATCGATGCTCACCACAACTCCTTATGCCGTCTTGTACCCATTTCCACACATTCTGTTGTCTGTGTTCAACTGTTGGAGTCTATTTACCCAAAGAAAATAAAAAAAAATGGAGGAACAAAAAGTAAAATCGGAAGTCAAAAACCATCAACTGGGAATTAAAAGTCCTTGAAAGCGGAAACTAACAACCCAAAATGGATCTCTATTTGTCCCTAATGGACCTTTGAAACAAAAGAAAACACAAAGACGGAAATGGGTGAAGCGATGGTTGTAGAAACAGAAAGTGATTTTCGAAAACTTTCTAACTACTCACTGGTTAAATAGGATCGTGAAGCTTTCTCTCCCTCCAGCCTCCCAAAAAAGAGAGAAGAACAGAGTAGCAGGTCATCAAATCAACAAATAACACTCCTTAAGTCCGGAGACTTGATAATCAAATTTTAAACTCGAAAAGTCTCGAAAGCTTTCGAATTTTCTTTCAACGGAAAAGCTTTTTAGAGAATTTGGGATGGAGTTAGCCCAAAAACCTTTTCGGCTACTCTGTACAGATTTGAAAAGGGAAAATCACTGCAAATTTTACAAAATCCTCATCTATCTCTTCTTCTCTTTTCTCGAGAAATTATTAATAGAGCATTATAAAAAAATTTGATAAGTTTCGAAGTGCTTTTGAAAGCACTGAAAGTTCAAACAAGAAAAAAAAGTTTAATTAGGTTATTAAATTTAAGCCCCCGGAGTCGCTTTAACAAAAGCTTTACAAGTTTCTTCTCCTCCCTTCATCCACTCCCTTCTTCTCTTCCTCCACATTTTTAAAAATCATCTTTTTTAAACTTGAGAATGAGCTTTTTAGGATTTTTTACGCGAGCTTTAAATCATCTTAAGAGATCTGAGTATTTTTAAATCTAATCTCAGATTTTAGACAAACAAAAATTTTTCAGAAATTTCAGCTTATCCGTTAGCTAAATAAGCTTTTGAAGCATTGACGGATATCCGCATAGTACCTGGCAGTAATTAAGTGTTTCTGTGGATATTGGGGTGGTGGTGACTGGAGGGTAGGGTACCAAATAGCTATCATCAATGCGCAAGCTCGAAATCACGACCATAACTTCTCGAGTAGGCCCTTGGATCACTACACTGCAGATGTTTCAAAAGTGAATCCAAGTAAAGAAACGGTCATATGACTCAAATAATCGAACGCAATCAATATATTCTACTTTAATAGAGACCATACGAATACGTATTAAGTTTAATTTACAACATTCGTGACCGTTAAAACCAGTAATAATCATCAAAACCTTCAATAACATATAATTTTCGCAACCAAAAGCTTCCAGAAAAACGTGCCCACGTGACGCTGCTGTGTTACCTGAGATCCATTCTAAAATACGTTTAAATGTATAACCGATTTAATAAATGTTTTAATGAATAAATGGGCGTAACATTAATACTAATTTATAATATTATCTAATTCTGTACCCTATTGGATAAAGCGGGATGGAGAACACTCTTGCGGAAGGCCAAGTCCCACACAGGGCTGTGGAGCTATTGTATTAATGAACGAATTCTGTACCCTTCTTGGATGTTACAATATCCCAATTTTTTTAGAGGAGCTAATTTTCACTAAAATTAGGTAAATGCTAATATATAACTTGTTCAGTCAACATAGTCCAAGGAGTAGATTTAACAAGGAAGTATTTATCTATGTAAATAAATAAATAAATAAACTAAACACCATAAGTTATGCTCCTCTTTCTGGGTGTATCCCCTTACCCAGTTTTAGCCAAGGTCGGGATTATATGGGTGATCCATGATTTCCTGTCATCGGCCCTGTCTTTGATTTTCTCTGGTAGGGCTTCTAAATCTTTTTTAGTTTCCTGATCTAAGGGGCTGATCGTCGGCCTCTTTCTGTGGGTTTGTCGGGTGTCTTGAGAACCCTATCTACGGAGAGGTCCTCTTTTCTTCTCATGATCCAACCATTTCTGGTTGTACCGTCAGAGTCTCTTTTCCCGACATCTTTTCGTTACAGAGGCGACTTTGAGTGATCCCCTAACAAGTTCGTTTCTGATTTTGAAGTTATTAGCTTAATTAATGAGGTAAGCAAGTTGAGAAATAAAAGTTAACAAAACTGATCCAAAATCAGTAAATAAATAAATCAACAAGTAAAACACTGTAAATAAATATTTATATAAACATCTAAGAATGTAAATAAATAAATAAATATATACACATATCAGTAACATATTCAAATAAATAAAATTCAAACCTAAAACAAGAGAAACAAAAACGCATAGAAATAAATAAATAAATACGTAATCAAATATCTAAGAATAAAAATAGACAAATCTGCAAATGTGATGTATACAGATCGGTAAATAAATAGATACATAAATAAATAACTAATGTCACATTTCATAAATAATGCACACTTTTGGTAGAAATCCGTTTCAAAAGTAATGCATAGTTCTAAATCAAAATTTTTTTCAAATCAGGCGGGTGCAAGAGTACACTATTGAAGGCCCTCTTCCTTCCCATTTTATTCAGGGCCTCCCTCCCCTTCACCTTCATCATATGTCTCCATAGAGCGTGAACACAACCACCTTCAAACCGGAAATGAACTGTCAAACCGCAAAACAGAATTAGCCTTATTTTGCAAAATAGGTTGTCCAACCAAACAAGCTTTTGAAATTTTATTTCCAAACAAAAAATGAAAAACATCGATTTTAGGTCACTTAATGAGAACAATTTTTAATCAAAAATTCAAATCTGCAAAATGAAAGTGGAACAAAAGTTCCCGAACGCCATTCCAAACGCGTTATTAACAAGTTTTTTAAACCCATTTCCGGGAAAAAGAAAGAGAAAATTAGAGAGTAATTCTTTCAAACGGTTTTTTATCAACCTTGCGACGCCATTTTCTTTTGTATGTGTATATTTGCCAAAAACAGAAACAGGACTCGTATATTATTATGATCAACAGTGAAATTTTTTAAAGTGATTATGTTTTCTCTCATTCATTCAGTCAGTTGTTATAATATTGTTCTAACTGTTGTTGATTGTTAGTTTAGAAGTTTCGGTTCTTTGTTCTATTATACTTTGTAATATATTGATGTTGAAATTGTTTATAAAAAAAAAAAGTTTTGTTCATTTATTCATTTATTATCCTTCCTTCTTTCCTCGGAATAGTTAACCGAGTTTGGTGGAAACTTTTTTTTTGTCAAAAAGCTATTCCCAAGACGGAGACTAATTTTTTGTGGTCGGTCTCTTGTGGCGAATCCCATTTTTTTCGTCTGTGACGTGGCAGCAGAACAACAAAAACCTTAAAATAAGAATGAAGAGAAAACGTTCCGACGAGAACAATTTGTAAGAGGGAAAAAATTTGAATTGCAGATTTTTTGTTCGACCGTTTTTGTCACGCCACTGATACTCCCTTGCATGACCTTAGTCGAGACTAAATATATATGCAAAGTGTAATAAAGCACCAAATCGAGCTTTTTTGGTGTTTGTGTGTTGGAAGGTCTGAAGCCCTTGAGGTGTCAGTGGTTTCCAAGTTAGTCGTTACTCTGCTCTGTGTTTTATGGGGGTAATTTAACAAGAGAATGCATTTTGTGTTGCATGGCTTCGGGTGGAGAGGGTGAGAAGGGGGGTGTTGCTTAGATACGGGGATGAGAATTTGGTTTTTCCGACTAGATTTTGTGTTTATGAGAACCTCTGGAGTCTGTGGACTTATCAAGATTCTTATGACGTAGTTTTTTATTAAAATTCAGTTTTCATCGTTTGGTCTTGGCTTTAGTCACTTAGATAAATATTGGATAGGAAGTCATGATTTGTTTTATTTTTGCTAATCCAGCCGAAAATCTTTAAACTCGAAGCTTTTATGTTTATGAAAAATCTAACCGAGCTTTCTGGTTTGTGGTTTTTCATTTAAATTTCCTCCACAAACTCCTAGTACAAAACCGCACAAAGAAACTACAGCCTAACCATTTTCGGTGCTAAAATGTTTCTCTATCGTACCCTATACCCTCATCATTCAGCTCACCTAGGTTATAAGGCAAAATCGATATGTCGCTATAGCATCCCGGTCTACCTCTAAACGTGTTGTTACACATTGTCAAAACTCATGTCTTCGCTCTTGGTAACTTGGATGGATTCAATTTGACTGAATGTTAGTGTTAGTATTAGGCGGACTGGAAAATAAGGTCGGGTCTGTGGGTTACATTTAATATATGTTAGTGAAGAATCGGGCGAATATATATAATTCTCAGCTATTAATCATAATTGTTCGCTTCGTTTCCAGGAATGAAGGCGGTCAGACATAAAGCCTCTATCGAAGAACGCTCACTGACCGTCCAAATAAGAGTTGAAATGCTGTTTAGCTCCCTCAAGTTCATTGTTCTTTTTTGGCCTGACTTTTTGCGGCATTTCGCTTTATTTTTGTCAATGTTTAAGTGTTCGTAGTTTTGTTGTCGTAGAAGTCGTTGTTCTACTTTCGCACAATAAACATTGGCATTCACTGCAAAGTGTCGATTTTTCAATTCTTGAACCGCCGCTAGGGTAACATCGCAACATGTAACAATAGAAAGAATTAAACTTCGTTAATGTGACAAATTACTAAATATTTATCACATTTACCAAGCTTTGTTGGTGATTATGAATACTTGCCAGGACTTATACATATTCACACGACTTATCACTTTTACCGTAATATATATACGATATCACTTTCTAGTCCACCTAAAATTTATCATAAAAAAGGAAATTAGGTTACAGATTCACAACGGCAGAAATTATGGTTGTGCTATTTTTCCTGATAAAAACTGAAATCCGAAGTAACACGTGGTAAATCTTGAAGTAACTGTATAGCTTCTAACCGTAAAATCAAAATCCGAATGAAACAAAAAAATTCGCTAACAAAAATCATACATCACACGTGATTAATGTCTTTATTAATCGATAAATTTTATTTAAGGCTAATAATCAAATCGGATTAAGAATAATTTTGAAAAATGGAAAATGTATTCATGCAATAATTTAAGTCTCTCTTTTGTTCATTTCATGAGCATCGCTAACTAAAATATGTATTACACTAACCGGGTAGTTTAAAAATCTCGAACTCGTATTGGGTAATTTGATCACAGTTTGCTCTTGTTTGGCTTCGGCCAATTCTTGTCATGTATACACCGTTTCATGGGAGGTTCACTGTTCCTGGCAAGCACAGCAGCCTGCTTTTGTCAGAAAAATGGCAGAAGCCAGGCATTCTAAGCAAACTTTTATTAATTTCTTCAATAGGAGTTAAAGATTTTATAAACTAGAATATGACTGTGATATATATTAGTGATTTATCACTTCTACCACTTTTAGTGTTTGATTGAGAATAATCACCGGATTTATTCGCATTACTTTCCGGCCTACTTAATATAACCATTTTGCGGATAATAATTGATTTACCCGTATACAACAAAACCAAACCTCACCCTCCTCTTCAGTCTACTGACTAACAGTTAATTGTCACAAATACCTGAGTCACTCCCTAAATAAATAAATAAACAAATAAAATTATGTAAATGTTTAAATTGGATTTAGCAAAAAACGCCGTGTTAACGATGTTTAGGCAACCGTGTGTTTAATTCATGGGTTGCATAAACACCAATCTAAGGCGGATTTCTCCTCCTTTAGTGTTTGACTTCGATCAGAGAAATAAATGGAGGCTGATCACAACATACTATAAAGCTACACAAAAATAAACGCACGAAAATTAAAATGTCTTTAAAGTGATTTAAAATCCTTTGCCCTTTTAACACACATCCGATAGCAACTTATTGTTGTTAATACTTCTAACTTAAAAATAAAAACAGTGTCAAAATGTTCTAAGCAACTCTCTAACGTGGAATCAATTTTTTAACTCTTTTATTTTCAATTTATCACTTTTACCGTAACACATATAAGATATTACTCTCCGATCCAAACAGTACTTGTTTATAATAATATTCTGTAAGCTTACGGTGCTTGTAATAAACCCAAAAAATTTTGTTATGATAATGATGATGATTAACATTAACGAGTTTTGAAGCAAAAACCTTGAAAAACTGAAAAATAACAGACAAGAAGATACTGCAACGTTTTAAAAATTACGGAAACATTCAATTTAGAAAATAATAAATTTTATTAACCCATTTCGTTATCTATTATTGACTTTTATCGGTTTTATTTGTTATGCAATTTTTGTTTATTATACAACGACGACGGTAGTATTTATACTCTTTTACCTAAATGACTATTCCGCGAAAATTATGTAGGATCGTCTGTGATTTTGAAAAGGTTGTGAGTTACTCCTCCCCAGAACAATGCAAAAGGTTAAATATCACGACATCAAAGTCTCGTGTCAAAGAACCAGCGGTTAGAGGAGGAACAATACAGAGAAGAATAGAACCGGATCACTGTTGCGGTTATTAACCCTCTTAAACCCACTAAATCGGGTATAAATCAAAGACGTGAGTCGTGAAAAACCTAAACCATAAACCTTCTGTCTCGTTTCCTTCCCCCCAAAATATTCAGTATTTGAACGAATCCTCAGAACGTATAAATTTCCACCACTTCCGGGGGAATATAGAAATTAGTCATTCGATGAATGAGTCAAGGATTTGAATTCTCGGGAAAAGTTTTCAAAGCGGAAGTGGAAAGGCCCGAAAAGACCTTGAAGGGCGGGGAAGGTAGGAAAGGTATCACTGACCCTTGCGTGGAAACTATGAGAGTGGAGTGGACTTCCTTAACCGGGGCAACACATTCACTGGAATTATGAGCGTCTTGATAAGGGGTCCGGTCAAATGACTCTTACTTTCCGAATCCATAACTTTTCTCCTCGATAATGCGCAATCGTGGAACAAGAAAGGCCTTTTTAAAAATTCAAACGAATTTTTATTGATGTTAAAAACACGCAAACGAACGTGAAAAATCAAGTGGACTATACACTCTCGGACTCGCTTTTCCCGTGCTGAAAAGAAAATTTCTTTCTGCGTTTGTGTGTGTGCAAATTTCGAGATTTAGAGAAGAATATTCGTCTCCTCTCCTCTTTCTTCTCTCTTCTTCTTTCCTTCACTGTCTTCTGTGAGCGTAAAGTGACGAAGAAAAGTTTTTTGTGTAAATTTCTGTCTTACTCTACAAACTCATTTTTCAAAACAAATATTAAGTGACAGGAAGCCGCCAATACACCAAAAACGAAACAAAAACTCGCGATTAATCGAAAGGTGACATGAACCGAAATCGGTTTTAATAAATAAGTAGTCAAATATATATAAAGGACATGGGTTGTGCCAGCAGCGCGGCTTTACCATTTCTCACGAGTAGGGGAAATCAAGCAGTGGCGGATTCGGCAAGATTGAACGGAAAACCTCCCTACGAATTGAAAATGGTCAATAATAAATTGAAGGATGCAACAGCGAACGGAATCGGAAACGTGAAGGATATAAATGAGACGTATGTTTCTGACAAAATGAAGGAAGTCGTGGATTCGACGGCTGTTCAGGGAGTCATCGGAGGAGTTGTGCAAACCAAGGATGACGTTATTAATTCGGTTAAGGGTAAGTCGTTTCCTGTTGCTTTTAACCTCACCACCGTTAAGTATATAAATGGATAAGCCTGAGATTGTGCTTCACGACCCAAAGGCATTGGTTTGATTGCTTCTTACATCCTCCTTTATACGTACATAGTTTTAGACTTTTGTTTATTAAGCCTTCAGGTTATTTGTTTACATTAACTGTTCCTTCGATACTCATGTAACAGACATAATCTTTGCTGTCGGCAAGTTTCCTTACACCTCCCTTTCTCTCTGTCATGTTGTGTTATTTCTGTAAGAGCTTTATCAAGATTTTGGCCCCGAATTTGAGATTACAACTCTGTGTCATATAAGCTGTCTACTTCAGACTAACTTTTTCTTTGAGTTAGGAAGTTATTCAACGATTGAACACTGAGATAAGAAAAGAGCCAAAGAAACAGCCAAAATGTTGCGTTGATTTTTCAAACTGTTGATATTGTCAGGGTAAAACGACACTTACTAGAAAGAAACAGGTAGACCTGAGTGAGAAACTAGAAACCAGAACTAGAATGAGACGGGTAGGGAAGGTTGGCACTTACCATCATCACTGCATACCATTGGTGTCTTTGTTTTATTTCACGTACTAACTTCCTTCCTTCTCTTACCTGTTTCCTGGGTTACATGGCCCAAATCTTCTTTTTGCCTTTTAAACCTACATCTATCTTCTCTCTTTCGTTCCTCTTAGTTTCCTATTCAGTGTTTACTCTGAGGATTCAACCTCTAAATTGAGGAAATGTTAATCGCCATGTGCCAACATGTGGTAGTGTTTCAAAATGAGCAAATGGGGCGCAGGGTATGGCGAACTGTGACGTCAGTGGCTGAAGTCACAGAACCACATAGTCTAAGACAGTGCGCTTGATAAGGTTATGGCGGAGAGTTGTATTTTGTCAGTTGAGCAATATATTGTAGTTAGTCTGAGTAATCCGGTATTGTTTATTTGAACCACCCCTAACCGTGCTTGCTGTATTTCATTTAAAGCACCCTAATAAGTTCCTTAAAAAACAGTAACTCAACAAACTCAGTCTTTCATGTCAAGGTAGAACACAAGAAAAGTTGAATACAAACTTCTTTTGATTATCCACAACTAACTCTACGTAACAGCAAACCGTAGAACATGTTACATAATTCCGCAACTTTTAAACTCGTTTATTAACGTTTTACGAAGAAAAATTGCTACTAACTAACAAAGCTCACGTAACAGTTTCGAATCCGCCTCTTTTTTGTAAACGCATTCTCATATTTTCTGCAAGAACTTATACTTTCCTTTGACGTTTCCGTTTTAAATAAACATAACATAAATATGTTACGACTCGTTGTTTTCCTCTGTTCTATTTGCTCTTTCAATTTCCTATTTGCATTATATACGACTGACTTTCAAAAGCCTTGAGGCAGTTGACGAGATTTTCTTCTCGGTCTGTTTTCTTACTCTATGACTTGGTGTGAGTGACGACAAATTCCACATGTTCACCAGAACCCACTTCTAAATGTAATGTAATAAAATTTAAAACCTTCAAAATCGAAAAAAAATTTGTCGTATTAAAAAATTATTAACGTTTAAATTATAAAATTCCTCAGTAATCTGTAATCTCTTCCTCGTCCATTGTTATAATTCCAAGTTTAATTTGAAACACGTGCACGTCACAATCTATAGTTGTATAGAACCACACCAGAATCATAAAAAATGTAAATTTTCACGGTTGCTAACTAAATCTCAACTTGTCCCTTGAAAATCGAGTTGGTGGTCATTTGGGGCGTGTAAGAGCTTTATACTCGTTTTATACTTTTTTCTATCCTCTTGTTAGCCGCTTTGTTTAGAGAATTATTTATATAAGCTTTGGCTTGTATCTCCATAAAACCATTTCCTCTTTCATTTTTCAGAAATGTTTTTACCCCCGGAAAAGAATCGTAACCGAATAAAGAAAATCAATTACAATTAGGCCAACTTTCTGAAACCTGGAAATTCTTTTGTGGTAGCGGAACGATGAGATAATTCGAATTTATCGTGAATTTGAACCGTTTTTCTCGGTTCGTTGAGCCTTCTATTAAATTTGTATGAAAGAGTTGTGTTTAGTTTGTACAAAAATTGTTTTGTGAAACGCAACAGCAGGGACTGGCTGCGGAGTGAAGAGAATATGAAAACAAAATAAAGCGAGTTTTTGGAAATTTTGAGATGTTTCGCCGTCGGGGTATTTGCTAACAAAGAGCCTCCGGTATTTCGTTACATAACTAAACATTCTCTGTGTATATGGTCCGTTAAAGCATATTTTACGCAGATTAATTATGTGTTTGTTTGTGTTTTGATGGATTTACTATATTTTGGTGACAATGGCTATGGTTGAAACTTTCCTACAGAAGCAATTTGTCATATTTCAATATAACCAGCCCTGATAGATGCTCTTTTATTACTATAGGCTTTCGGACGCCATGTTTGTTTTTGCTTCTGCTTTGTTATTGCTTGCTTTTGTACATCATTACAATATATTACTTTTGCTAATTTAATGCGTCTTATTTATCAAATTTACCGGCTAGTTTATAATATATTCAACTTGTAATGAGATATTGAATCAAAATTTGTTCAAATGCTTGACTTCTGTCACTTCTATTCATGTACTCTTCTCGTTGGGAGCTTCGTTTAGTCTTACTGCCCAACAGATCTGCTGGGTCGTTTGCCTTTTGTCGAAAAAGTGGGAGAACCAATATTTTGAGTAAGCTTTATTAATTTGCCCATTAACAGTTGGATATGTAATAAACCACCCGGTAAATGTGATAAATAAATATTCAGTGATTTGTCAAATTTATCAAATTTATTGGTGAATCCAAATAATCGCCGGATTGTGTATATTCGTCCGATTTTTCACTTTAACCGTAATATAAATGTGCAATTTTGCTTTCCGGTCCACATAACATTATTATTTTCAATGGGTTGAATAAAATTAGTTGAATTAATTAATAAATAGATAGCAAAACTGATTAATAAATGAATAATAACATAAATTAATGAGTAAAGAGTAGAACAAACAATTTGTGCGATTTTCGAAATTAGACAACGAGAATCAGGAATCTCAACGAACATAGAGTTTACTTATCTCAAGGACAACATGGACCGAGAAAGGACAAAAGGACTAACAGACATTTCCAAAAATAAAATTTAGATGCGTAAATCTCACTTTGCTTTTTTTTGCCTCTCTTATCTACAGAGTATAGTCATCTCAGAATTTGAATTGTGGGAAAAATCGAACCTTTTTGTGTAGACAAAACCAGTTTAGAAGTAAACTACATCCATTCTATCAGCACTTATGAAAAAGCTTTAAATTTCTTCATCAGGAATGATTACTACAGTGAGGGTGACACGCAAAACAAAACAACAAAAAAAAAGTGGACACTTGACAAACTCAGTAAGTCAATATCCTCTGTAAATATTGCGTTAAGCACGGAACCATTTGTAAAAAACATATTGATTCGGACATTAGGTCAAAAAAGCTGTTGTCCTCTCTCTCGCCCACTCGTTTTCCAAACCACACTACCGCATTCCATCCAAAGACAAAACTTTTTTTATATTCTAACCGTTAATTTTGGACTATATAGGAAATTATCAGCTGGGAAAGGTTTGGAAGGGGGGTCATTAATAAAATAATTCATCACAGTGAGTATTAGGGAAAGAAAATTTTCCAAATGCCGGGTTGAACGGCCCTTCAAAGTGGCAATACTCGGTCGTCGAACTTTAATAATAAACATTATCTGACTTTAAGCAGGACATAAAAAAAAGGAAAATTAGATTTTCTTAATCCAGCTTTGTGTTGTTTTTAAAATTTAAATTCCTCCTCCTCCTCCTAATTCAAAAATCACTGACCTTACTCTCTGATTATGAGTAATTAATACAAAAATTTTTATTTTGTGACTCTGAAATCAAGTCAAATTGCGGAATCAGAAGAAGGAAGAAAAATTTTTTTTGTTGTTTTCTTTTGTAATTCAAAATGGCGGTCTTGAGCTTTCGCAACAACAAAAGCAACAATCTTTTTATTTGCGATTTTTCCTTTCTGAAACCTTGCGTGATTTCAAAAATTATAATTTTCATTCCCTCTCTCTTTTTATTTCATAATAAAGAGAAGTAATTTATTTAAAAATTTGTAATAATTGCTTGAGCAAGATTTTAACCTCCTTCCCATCCACCCCTGGCTCTCCCGAATACCCTAAAAATGAATTTAAGCACCGAATAAAGTATTAAATTTAACGGCGTCATTTTATGAGAACTCGGGTTGAATAGCTCCAGGTGTTTCTTACCTCACATTATTTTTTTTTGCCTTTTGAAACATGTGCAAAAACTACAACAATAATATAAAAAATCGATATTTTCACTGGTGAGCAGTCTTTTCCGAAGTTATTCGACAATGTAAAGCCTTTTGAATTTTTCAATAAAGTCCATAAATTAGTTTGATTAATTTCGTTCCGTCACTTGGTTGGCTGGCTGTTGCTGGTTTGTTTGTTTGGTGTTCACTGACTCTATGGCTTGACGTTGAAGACTTATTGTCTGAGGTCGTAAACAAATGAAAGTCGGCTTTGAATTTTTTTCTCCAGAAAACTGCCGCATGTTTAACGAAATGAACCTGCAGTATATTTAGTAATATACTGATATTATATTGAGAGAAATTGAACTGTCGTTGCTGGTTTCTGTTTGATTTTGAGGGGATGTGTAGTTGCGCCAGTGGATAGACCAATATATTAAGTTTTATTAACAAAATCATAATATTAAATGAACCGAAAAGTAGTATTGTATATATTTATTACGGAAAAAGTGATAAATCGGATGATATATATATAATTCCCGGAGATTATTCATCACTAAGCTTTGGCACCAATGCTATATTTGGCATATATATTTTTCACGATTTCTGTATTATTATGTGATATACTGCTGTATACTATCCTTACATAATGCACCGGCCAATCGTATATTGTTGTAATGACAGATCGTTCTCGGAATTGCTTCTGAAATGAGTGTTCAATTTCTGATCCTTATATGCTCTGAATCACCTTTCGTTAGCTGTTGGCGTTCAATCGTTCAATATTGTTGTAATGAAGGTTCTCGGAAGGCTTGTGGTTGGGTGGTCAAAATCTCTGACTAGCGTAGTGATGGTTGGAAGTTTGAACCATAACTTAAAGGATGCCCTTGAATGAAATACGTTCTTAAACTTAATCCAAACTTAAAAGTTCAAACTATAGTATATAAAAGCTTTAACTGGGGGCCTGGTAGGCGAGAGGTTAGAGCACTCGCTTACTACTCCAAGGGCCGTAGTTCAAGTCCCACTTGGGTGCAAAATTTAGCCAGTTTTTCTCCCGCTCTTCCTAACCTAAAATGTTTTCCTTCGATTCATCCACTATCCTTTCCCTCAGAAATTCCTCCAAGGCTCATAACTTTGGTAGTAATGTTCAGTCAGTGAGTAAGCCTTCAACGAAAGGTAGCTGACTCACAATCAAGCATATTTTCAACTCGTGATAACTTGCTCCAACAAATAGGAGTAAAAATGAGTTGAAAACATCGTGGGCTCTAGTTGGTCGAAACGAAGAAAGAAAAGCTCTGACCGAATTCGATATCGGCTACGAAATATTAAGTTTGGGTATCACTACAAACTTTAAAGATGAAACCGTGCGCGCCTAAATGCATTCAAAGTTGTTCTAGGGATCTGACTAGGTTTATATGATTTTTAGCATGATAACTTTATATATGAGCCACAATACTTCTCAATCTCTCGACAAGAGAGTTAGAGTATGTAGATAGAGCAATTGGGCTAAGCGATTCAGGGCACAATAAGCTGAAAAAATTATTATTGTATGCAAATCATTTCTGTCCTTCCAGATTGGAAACAAAATTATCATTTTTGTTTTCGTATAACTAATTTAAAAGCCAAATTTAAAAATGTTCAATCTCCGTCCGCTTAAGGAGAAAACGTCAGAGTTTATTTTGCTCTTGGGGATTCAGACAAAATTATTTCGGTGAAAATTTTATGAATGTTGACGTTTGAAATTCATTTTTTTAATACTTTTTTACTTGCAAACAAACAAACAAACAAAAAATTTATATTTTGTTTTAAAACTTGATATCAATCTAAATTATAACAATGCAGCAGTATCTATGTTATTATAAGAAAACTGGAGAAACAAAAGTTTTATGAAAGTTAAAAAATGAAAAAGTTACTTTTTGTTCTTATTAGTCAATAACTGATTACTTTAACTATTGTTAGCTTTGTGTTCTCATTATGAGAGGTTGCCAGTCTGTAATTAGTTAATCTGATGTCTGTGAAAGATTGTGTTTTAGTGGATTTTGAATAAAACTTCCTTGTTGGGTGTGGTTAGGGGAATGTAAAGCCAAACAGTGAGGGAAGGGTACCGGTGATAGTCCCTATGGTATTTAAAGAGAACAACAGTCACTAACACTCTAAAACACGGGAGGTAGGTAAGATATTAAGGACAAAAAGCAATATATTGCTAGTATAATACTACAGATACTGTTAGTGAACTAATAAAAGTTTGTTCCCGAATAGTGAGTAGATTCCATGTGTTCGAAGTACAGTTATGTTTGAACTATATAATATCAGTTATGCGTACTTGTTATAATACATCAACTATCTCTTGACTAAGACTAAGAAATCATACAAATCTACCCAGACCCTAATAAGAACTTTGAATACATTCAGGCACGCACTCGTATGGTTTCCATCTTTAAAGTTTGTCCTGGCACCCAAACCTAATATTTCGTAGCCAATATCGAATCCGGTCAGAGCTTTTAAGTTTGGATTGAGTTTAAGTATGTTTTCCACAGCATATCTTGATTTAAGGTTCGAATTCTCAATCATCACTATGCTACTCAGGGACTTTGACCACTCAACTGTAGGCCTCTCGAGGGGCTTCATTACAACAATATTGAACGATTGAACGTCAATAGCTAATGAAAGATGAATCAAAGCAAATAAGGATAACAATAGAAATTCGTGGAAAACAACGCGGCAGACTAAAAAAAATTTTCGTGGAAATTTTATATTTGTATCACAAAAATTTGTCACGTTAACTTTTTTTCCATTTCGAATCTAAACAAACGAATAAACTATACAAATTAGAAGCGGTAATCTCGAGTTTGTTGTGAGGACCACGTTTAGAATGAAAATTAGGCTTATCGGAAAACAGTCACGTCAGAAAGGTGCAAAAAAGGGAGAAAAATTATGGGAGTCAAAGAAAATTTTGAAATCCGAGATAAACAAAACGATAAATTTTTAAGGATCCCGGACCCGGGTTTCGGTTTAAAAGCTCTTCTAATGACATCACAAATCAAAAAAGCAAGCCCCAGAAATGAGGGAAATAATGAATAAAATCTTAACAGTGATGGAGTATTTACCAAAAGTGGCGGATTTAAAAAAAAATAAATAAATAAGTTTCATTTCAACCACAATTTTGAAGATTTTTATTTATATAATGACTGAAATTAAGAAATATGGAGGCTCGAGCTTTCCGGCGATTTATGAAAATTTCCTTTCGTCGGGCTGGAATACCACAAGAAAGAAGAAAAAACGCGAAAACCATCATGGCTAAATTGAAACAAATTGCAACGAGCTTTATTTCGCCTTTGCATCATTCATTTCCTTCAGCTATAACTCACCACCCTCTCAACCCTTAACCTACCCTCTATCTCACACTCCGCTTTATCCTCACTCGAAAAAGTTATGTCGTTCTGGGTGGTAAAAGAAAACGAATATAAAAACCAAAAACAAAAAAAGAAAGAAAAACTAGAAATACAAACGTAACGTCCTAAATTTAAAACAAGGGTCCTCTACGTGACAGATATTAATGATGAACCTTCCCCCGCATAATAGGAAAACTGTGTAAGTTCCCACAGGTCCCTCCTCTCTCTCTTCCTCCTCCTTCACCATTTTTGTTATTATTAATGACAGAAAGTTTAATATTATTATTATTTCATTCGAAGTTTTAAAAAAATCTTTTGGAAGCTCTTTAACGAGCTTTATGTACAGTCAACGAAACAATTTTTTGGATTCCAAATTTTAATTATTTATTTATTTTATTTCGTGGAGGAGGGTTCGGGGTATAACTAAAACAGAAAACAAATGAGTACGAGTTTAGTAGAGATTTATACAGAAATTTGCCACCCTTAAGTATAACAGGAAGCGGGAGGGGTTCTGATTCCCAAGTGTTACTTTGGCAGTTAGGTGTCTTACCACTTAATTAGAGGCCATCCACGACAGAAATCAAATAATAAAATTTATGGGTGATGTAAAATTGTAACCCAAGACAAACCTACAACCAAAGTCAACAAAACAATTATATAAAGATATAGAGCAGCAAATAATAATAACGAAAGCACAACCCATGCTCATCGTCTATTGTTTCATCACAACTGTAAGCTCTGTTTGATTCATTTAGGGCATAATAGCTCCTGGGGTACTTATCAACGTAAGCTACAAAGGGTAGAAAGTGTTTCATACAAATACACTAGATTACAGGAAGTTAGTCTTAACACGTCAGCCGTAAATTGTAAGCAAGTAAGTACTTCACTCAGTCAGTAAATCAGTTACCAAGTGCAATACTTAGTTTACGTGGTTTGGCACTACGATTGTAAATGGTTTATGATACTATAATATAAAAATATAATAAAAAATAGATTATAAAAAATATAACTTAAAAAGTACTTAAATAGCAAATAGATCTACCACTTGAGTATCAGTCTTTTGGTAGTGATGCCATGGTTTGTTTGGTAACAGGATTAGTAGAGTAACAAAGACTATAGAGTGGAATAGTGTTAGGGGTGGTCCAAATAAACATCCATAAGACTCCAAAGATCATGACTCTCCTCATATAACCACTAGAAGCACGCTGCTTTTACAGTTTATTGCCTTGTGATGGGCTCACTATAATTTTGTCGCTAACAACAGTTTGAAGTGAGATATAGAAAACAGGAAGAAACAACAGACAGTTTTTGTCTCGTTTTTTTTGACTTTTCGAAAGACAAAAATAAAGAGAACACTAAAACAAAACGCAGATTTACTAATCTTCAAGAACATTACTGTACTCATTTCCGGTTTTATGTTATTCCTGTAACAAGTTGAAAGTTGGAAGCAACCGCTTTAAAAAAAATTTTTTTTTGAAACTTTCAACATCTCGTTCGTTTAAAACAACGGACGAACAAAAACAACAAGGAAAGAGTGTCATTTACATAGAAATAGATAAAAATATTTTATCTGTTATCGAATCAGATTCTCTGTTGACAAGAGAGTGAGAAAGAAAAAAGGTTCTGAATTTAAATAACATAAAAAATGATGTGGATGTCATGAGCATACCTAAAGTCGGTCGTTATTCTTTTTTTCCAGTAATTTTTGCCTTCTGCTTTCCTGTCGACATTCTCTCTCCTCCACTCTTCCATAATTCTTGTCTTCCTTTTTATATTTATCTTGTTCCAAATATCAGACAACCAGAAAAGTCAGTTTCCATTCATGACTAAATTAAAAATTCATTTATCTTGTCTGTAACCATTTTTTTTCTCTCTCTTGCAACCATGATATTTCGGATTGTTTTCCTCCTCTTCTGTGATGGGAGTCTAACTCGAAAACAAAAATCTCATTTATACTTTATATAATTTCGTAAAACTGAGAGATTTAATATCTTCTGGTGTCTTCATCCATCATCAAAGTTCTCATACCGTTCTTGAAGTGTTCATGCCATGACTGGATCTCTCCCACAGTTGATGAGAGCTTGAAATTTCCAAAACAACTTGTTGAAGGGGTTCAATTTTTTATTTTCTAACCAAGTAAACATTATCAAAGCTCTGTAACTGTGTAAACAAAATCAGAAGACAGAAATGGTTTACGATACTGTCTTTAGCAAACACATTATTTACTTGAAAATTAGAAAATGACAAGTTTCTCTTGGCTACCTTTTGTTTACTTGTTTGCTTAATGGTCTCTGATATTATACCTCATCACCAAGATTTTGATATTATTAACAAATATTATTTTCACCTAATAATAAATCTACTTCATAATATCTGGTGATCTTGTTCGGTTTTGCAGTTATAATTCAAGTGGACTTTAAAGGAGAAACCCACGTATGCGCACCTGAGTGTATTTGATACTATGACTAGAGCTACTTTCAGTGAATCATTCGTCTTACAATATACAAGATGGTTGATATGATGTTATTAATTCAGTGGCGTAGCTAGAATTGTTATGCCCGGGATCAAACATGATAGGAGGCCCCTTTTTACTATTTAGAATATATAAAATAGTTAGTATTTCGAATACATTTAACAACCAAACAGCTGGTACGTGAATACAATTTTTATTAACACAAATAACATTGCGTAAAGATATAAAGATATTTATACTATTTGGGCCAGAAGCCCACCAATCCCTTGGGGCCTTGCGAATTACTTACACTTGTTACGCCTTTGCAATTATTACAAGTGTTTGAGAAATTTTATGCATATTCAGTATAAATATTTTAGGTACCTGATGAATTGTTTTAAAGTGTTATTGTCATTATTCTCAGGTCAACTCAAATACAACCCAACATTCACTGATACTGCTTTGAAAGATATTCCTGTTCTCTGTTTTTCACTATAGATTATAATATTAATATAACTGGATGTGGAAGAAGAGGGTATAAAGTATCAGCGATAAATAAAAAGATAAAGGCCAGTGTGTCATGGCAAATTGTAATCGTATTTGTTTATTTTTGTATCTCGGCATCTCACGTAAACTAAATGAGAAATATAGTTTATTATCGAATATATATTTTAGTATATTGGGGCATATTACTTTCAAATATTTTTTCGCTATTCATAAGTTTGGTTAATTTGACAAATTACTGAATATTTATCACATTTACCGACTAGTTTAGGAAATACCCAAGTCGTAATCTGAGTAAATTTTTATTAAACTCCCCACTAAAAATTGGATATTTTATAAACTAGCCGTTAAATGTGATAAATTTTCAAAAAATTGTCACATATACCGAGGTTAGTTGGTGATAATGAATAACCGTCTAAACTACGTTTAACGTCTGATTTGTCACTTTTACCGAAACATATGTACGATATAATTTTCCAGTTTACATAATATTATTATTATTTAGATAGTTCAACTCAGATTGGTCTACCCATTGACGCAATCACATATTACCTCACAATAGCTTTGACAATTCAACCGCAGGTCTCCCGAGTTACTGTTTGAATAATACACAGTAAAATGAACAGTTTAGTATATTAAGAAAGACGTGAGAGAGATTACTTTGACCTAGGAGTAACTTATTACTTGTATAACAACAACACTTTAGTGTTTAAACGAGATTATTGGCATAGCCGTCGTTTTCCCAACTCTATAATATCTGATACAGTGATATTTTGATAAACGACCTTAATCAACTTCTTATTTTTGGATCTGTGTTAAATTGGACGTATACCAAACTAAGCTTATTCATGAGATGTAGTGTATTAATGATACTGATCGAGGGAAAGCAAAACCCCTCTTGGCCGAACACCGAAATTAATGGGATTCTAAAATAAATTGAACGTTGATTAAATACATGAATAACAATGAGGTTTTTTAATAGATTTCTAAATTTAGAAATCTTTGTTGTATACTGAAATACAAAAAGGAAACAAATGATATTCTGTTTTGTGGAAGAAGAGTCTCCTTACAGTAAAACCTGACCGTCTTCCTGCTGTTTTCCTCTTCCCTTCCATCGCTATGCTCACTGGCAGAATTTGAGTATATATATGTGGGCAACATACCAATTAAAGTTTTCGATTTGAGTATCTGAGTGTCATTCAGCAGAAAAATGATTAAAAAATTATTTGAACATAAAGTAAAAAAGGTTTTAGGCTTGCTTTCATCCGGCCAAGTTAAAAACTCTAATTTTGAGTTTATTATCGAGCACTCATCTTAGAGTGGTCAGTCACGAAACCTTTTGCCCACCCACCTCCTCTCTTTTCCTTTGTTGTGAATTTTGTACCCCCTGCCCCCCGCAAGGAAGGTCAATGTAAAACTTGATTGCAAGGCCCAAAAGCTAATGAATTCAAATATTTTCTACCCCCACTGCTCATGCGCAAATCACTTTCTCTTCGGGGTTGGGGGTGGTGGTAGGTAGGTAACACCAATAGTGGATCTCCCATGTTGCACTACCTATGCATAAATATGTGGAAGCCTTGAACTCGCTGCTGTTCAAAATGAAATTTAAGTTGGATTCCATTTCCTCTGGGACGTCGTTTATCTTTTTGGGTGTTTCAACGTGACCTTTCGCGAGAGGATGGTTAATCGGCCCAATTAATCCAAAAGGAAAAGGCGGGTGTGTGCTCGGAGGAGGTTTTTTAAAAGCTCGTGCTCATGCATGAGTTAATAAAATTTAAGAGAAATTATGTTACGCGGAAATAACGTTTTTGAAAAGAGGAAATCCTTTTCCGCGAGTCACCCTCCCCTGAACATCCTCCGACATTTTCCACTTTCTGTACGTCTGTGTACTTACACGTCGGTCGTCAGAGGGCCTAGTCGAGATTTTCAGAAAACAGGGCTTAAAAGGTTCTTTAGGAAAATAAATAAATAAATAAAGGTTTGAGAAATTTACTGCAAGTAGATGATATTATTTACAAAGCTTTAAAATTCCTTTTTTCGGTATAATAAATTACGCAATTTTCTTTGAAATTTGAATCCTCCCTCTCCCATCCCACCCCCGAAAGTTTGTTAAAATACAAAATGGCGCTTTCTCTCAAAAATAAATCTCCTCTGATATTCATCTTTTGTGGCATTTCAAAGCTCTTAATGCAGTAATAATGTTCTAGATGAAGTAACTCGCGATATTGTGTACTGTTAGTAACTCATTTCCGGGTTAATTCGTCATTACGTTACCTACGCCACTCTGTTAAAACCATTTTGAAAGTCGTGTTGTACAGAATCTGTCCCAAAAGTTCTCGAAATGGTTTTCTCTCTACATATCAGTAGTGCAAAATCAGTTGACAATATTTTTAGACGACTGGGATACATGTCTTGTTTCAAAGCTTAGATCTCCCACCAAGTTCTCTGTTCCTACCCCCCGATGTTGTCAAATACTAAAAATCATTCCGGGAACTTTTGGGACAGACCCTGTATTTAATACGAGGAAGATAAAATCATTTTGTGTAACGCAAAACAATTTATTGCAAAACTTTTTGGGGTCAAACACCGTGTACACAGTTTCAAAGCACAATAATGTAACTGTTACTGCTTGAAACTTAAACTGTTGGACGTTTCCTCCACCTGTATTGGTCCTGGTATTCGTGTGTTGTGTTTGTGTCTGTGCTTTGAAGAAATTTTTTTACGCGGTTTTTGACCCCAAAACTTTTAAGCCTGTTTGTATTATGGCAATCAACCGCGAAAGTCTAAGAATAAAAATCATTTTGAATGTTTTTCGTAGATCTCTATCATTTTGTTTCAATTTTGTTTTTAGGGGTCGGGGACACCATTTCAGAAAAAGTCACATCCGTCGTGGACGGAGTCGAAGATGCGATCGAATCCGGGTTCGGAAAACTCTCCAGCGCTGTGGATTCCGCCGAAGAAACCGTTAAAACCGGAGTGAAATCCTTCGAAGATGATCTCAACTCGGTGTTGAGTAGAAAACTCGAGGAGAGCAAAGACAAAATGAAGGACTCCATTCAAGACATCGACGAGCTTCTCGAGTCTCTCCCGGCCGGAGATGAAGTCACGACGACGATTAAAACAACGGCGGAAGAAGTCGTAGAAAAAGCAGCCGAAGAAGTCAGCGAAGAGGTCGATAACTGAGAGTGGTCTTATGATGGCTCGTGAAAGGTTCACGGGGCCTTTCCGAGAGGCTTGACCTGAGCTTTCATGGACTGTTTTACTGTGTCACCACCCGCGTTTTGATTGTTGTGACGTATACGTCCTTTACGTTGAGTGTATAAAGTGCCTTTGTTTAAATAATTAAGTATTGTTATGATGTTTTAAGAGTTTAAATGAAGTCTGGAATGTGAGATTGAACATTTTTATAAAGATGAGGCCCCTTCCTCGAACTCTCCAATTTTTTACAACGTATAAAAGTAGTGTTAACAAAGCTTTTAGTCTCTAACTGCTGTCATTAGCTAAAACAGTACAGGACTGTTCAAAACGCATATAAGCAACACCCTTTTCACATTTTTTATTACAATCCCTCTTCTTTATTACAGAAAATTATTTTCATATTAACCAAAAGTTTACTTTCATTCAGTGATTCGGACTGTTTTCATTTTTGTACCACTTTATTACTCCCCACTGCTGTTACCCCTAATAATAATTTTAATTTTCCTCAGCAGTTAAACTTTTACAGCTTTCGTTATACTAACAAAAAAGGGTTTTTAAAATAAACGCCGAAGGGAAAACCAAGCCTTTTCAATGTAGTCTTAGAGCTGTTAATGGTCTTCTTGAATTTATAATAACGGTTAAGATAATTTATAATTTTATACATAGAGTAGGACACATAAGTTTGCTTTATTTAATAAATGTTTAATTGAGTAACTAGAAGAAATACTAAATAATATTGCCTTGTTGAGGTTGAATATAAAAAAAATTTTATCTAAAATGTCGCAGTCGCTCTGTATCATCTTTAACTGTATACACTTTTCTAAATGTTTCCTTTGACGATGTGTTCTCATACACTAAAAAGGTGAATATTCATTGCGCTTTTTAGTGTCGTAGTAGCTCACCACTTTGAAAACCTTTGTCGTAGTTTTGTTATTATATAAAACCTCCCAGGTGTATACAGTTATCAATTTTATACGGCTTATAATAGTAAGGCAAAATATAAATGAAATCGTTTTACTGGCGAAAATATACATTTCCAACCACTTGAAAATGAGGTTAATAGAAATATACAATTATATCGGCAAACACTGATAGATTTATCACCGCCCTCTGCCCAAGTTTGAGGAGAAGAATTGGGGTGTGTCCCAAAAGTTCCCGGCATAATTTTCATTCCTTCAAATTCAGTCATTCACCAGTTTACGGTTTTCTTCAGAACTTTCAAAGACGATCGACACCCGTCTATTTTTGAAGCTTAGATCTCTCACCAACTTCTTCGTTCCCCACAAGCTCCCCAGCTCTACCAGGACGACAAAAATTATTCCGGGAACTTTTGGTATAGTAGGAGTAATTTCATTTACACGATCTTGATTCACGGAAGCGGATGAGGTCACAAAGACAACGAATCACACGGTTAACACAGAGCAAATTAGTTTTATGAACGAATCGGCGTTCAGTGACACTTTCGAGTTCTTTGTTTAAATTTTTCTTCATTGTCCTCGAGGCTACCCATCTTGTGGTTTTCCAAAAAGAAAGAGAAGAAAATGAGAAAAACAAACAACGTCGTTAGTATTAGTCGAAGCTTCGTGACAACAACAAGAAAACATTTTGGCTATCTTGTAATTTTTATAAATTTTTTGTCTAAATTCAACTCGGATATCAAATCTGACTGTTCACCCTTTTAAATCCTGAAAAACCATAAATTCCCACAAATCCTGTACAAAAATAAATCATCAGACCATCAACCCTTGACCTTCAACCCTTATTTTCAAACTGTCCGATGTCTTTTGTTCTTTGTAAACAGTTTCTGCTAATAAAAATTAGTTTTAGCTTAACTTCAATCGTGATATCAGCAGCTAAACATTGGCAAAACGTTGGATATGCTGTGTGGTGTGCTGTCTAATTTAAAAGCTTTCAGAAAATTAAAATACTTTTAAAAACCTTGTCAAATTCTAGGTAAACACTTTCTATGAAAAACACGCTATTGTGACTCATCACAAAGTTTTAAGAGTTGAAGTTCTGACTCATTCTAACTGTCTGGCCACCAGCAATATCCTTCTAAACCTTCACGAATACTCACAGAAGATGTGTTCTTTCGACTAATCATTCTCCTCACTGTCTAGATACTTACTCAGTGTATGATGTATCCATTCTGGTTGAATTTATTTTAAATCATTCAATCAGGGGTGAAACAGTACAGTTAAATTGATTTGGGGCTGCTATGACTGGCTGTTTTTGCGTCACAGTTGTAGTGAAGATGTTAAAATATTAACAGAACCGTATAGAATAAATTATACATAACTATTCATAGGCAATAGTGATAAGTAAAATATATTTGAAGACATATCCCTGCTATACAGTTAATTTTAACACTCGGTCTTTAGAATCACCACTGATCGACATACTCAGTTATACTGTCAAGTGACTCAAATCATACTGCAACACATCCTTAAGCCTCGCGTAAACTTGGGCCCATTGGTCGATTCCCAGTTGCTTCAAAACCATGGACCAGCGTTTTAACTTTTCTTCAAACACGGACGGGAGTGGTGATTAATCCAAAACAACCACCAAATACCAAACAGTTTCATCAAAATTGGGAAACAACCGCGAAAGCTTAAACACCATCCAAAAAATTGTTTAAACAATGACGTTTAATAAACAAAAGAATCAGTGACAAATAAGTTAAAAATATCTTGTCTTAATAATCTCATGTTTTCCTTTTGTTCTCAATAATCTAAAAGCTCCATTGAGGCAAGAACAATAGGTTGTGAAAGTCTTAAATTCATCATTTCACTCCTTTGTGTTAAGAAAAAAATTTTTTGTTGTTGACGCGTCGACTTACAAACTTGTCTAGAAACTTATAAAAGATGTCACTAAATTTTTCAACTTTCTTTACTCAATATAAAACAACAATAAAATTATATAGTGTCATACTTTTTTATTACGTTGATTTTATAGAGCTTATAAAACTGTTAGCATCTAGAGAAAGGTGATAGAATTGTTGAAATGAATCTATTTAAAACTTACGGAGTCGTCGAAGCCCCCAATTTTGATGATAAATTCCCTTTTTTCACAGGAATTTTAATATTAGTATCAATCCCAGAATTTGTATCGTATCTTAAGGTCCTTGATATGTGTGATTGATTGTTTTAGAGTCTTGAAATGTTACATTGATGTTGTGATATATTCTATGTTTCAATTTTATTGTTTATATGTTTGGGACCATCTTCTCCCAGAGCATGTTTACTGTCATTAAAGTACTCAAAATGTTATCAGAGGTAGAAATAAATAATTTATAAAATGTAATTAACCTCACGCCGAAATTTTTGTTAGCTGTGCTTGTTTAAATTTAAATGTTCGACAGATAATAAAATTAATTTTTAAATATCCTAAATTTTTATTCAGTCTTCATTCCCTGTCTTTTGAATGACTTGGATGTTTAAATATAAATTAGGTACATTCAAATTTTAAATAAAGTTCCTTTTAGAAAAATTGATGAAAACTATACCCACAAAACATGCTACTGTTATAAACTCGTACTCATGGACTGACTATTCGTCCATTGGAGGAGAGGGTTTATGTATGTCACGGTAAAAGTGATAAATTGAGCGTTATTTATAATTCTTGGCGATTATTCGTAATCATCAACTAATCTTGGTCAAATTTATAAATTAGTGAATATTTATCACATTTACCGGCTAGTTTGGAAAATGTCCAACTCGTAATGGAGAATTTAGTCAGTCTACTGAGAAGCTTGGATTCTGGTTCTTCTCAGTGGTCTATACCAGTGGCACGCAAACTTTTTCCGACTGCTACTCCTTCAATAGAGAGAAAAATTTTGGCCAACCCTTGAGATAGACAAATACGAGGCATAGTTCGCGCATTTCTTTCATTTCATCGAATAAAAACGTCGTCAAATCTGATCGTCTATATGATGACTTCTAATTCGCAGTGATTGTTACTGGCGAGCACAGCTGTTTGGCTTGTTTGGCTTAAGTTAGAAAAGTGACGGAAGCCAAGGGTCTGAGCAAACTTTTATTACATTCCCCATCAGGAATTGATCATTTTCTAAACTACCCGATATATCTAATAAATATTCACTAATTTTTACATTCACCAAGCTCAGTTGGTGATAATAAGTAATCGCCGAAAATTATAGTTGAGTTTTCATCCCGGTTTTCACCCTTTTTCGGGTTTAACAGGATGGGGAGGAGGATTTGAACTCGCGACTATAACTCCTTAGTCTGGTACTTAACCACTACACCACAGACCTCCCGCTAATCGCCGGGAATTATTCATAACACTCGATTTATCACTCCTACCGTAACATATATACCACCTCCTTCTAATTGAGAAACAGCCAAAGTCTGCGAAGTATGAGTTTATAAGGGCTTATGTATAATTTTTGTCAGTAAGTAACAAGTATTTTGTCATATTTTCACAAGCTGGGTTGGTGATTATGAGTAATCGCCGAGATTTATATATATTAACCCGAATTATCACTTTTACCGTAATTATACATTCTCTTCAATACTACAGCACTCATTAACATTCGCAGTAGGTTACAGGTAGGTAGTTCTAGACGGTTACAAAGGTTCTAGAAGCATCAAAGCTCCTCCCACTAGATGAATGACCCTAACTTGTCCAGAAAATTTTTTTCTTTTTTTCAAACATCCACCTTCCATCTTCCTTTCCGTATCCTCCCAAAAACCAAAAGATCTAATGAGCAATGAGTTTCATGTCTCTAAGAAGGGAAAGATGCCTCTAAGATACAAAAAATAATAATTTAGAAAAAGGAAATACAGGATTATTAAAATAAGTGACAGAATATTGTTTGGAGGGATGAGGGAAAAAAGTCATCGTTCATAATTTTGACACTGAAACGACTAAATAAAAATAATAATTTACATCAAAAGAGGAAATCTCAAAAGCTCAAATTAATAATTAAGGACCGTTGAGAACTATAAATCTCTTCAAAGTCATCTACAGATGGCTAAAAAAACAACAATTAATTATTCCACTTAACAGCAGTCACAATTTTGACGTTCACGTCTTTTAAAGACTATAAAAATCTCAAGTAAAGAATGGCACGTAATTCAAACTCGGTGGAATTTCCCAGTTAACTTTTATATCCAGTCGTATCATTAAAAACATTATGAGAATACGGGCGAGCTTCGAATATGACTTTTTCAAATATTAATATAAATTTTATCGACTTCCATGTTACGGTCCTGTATTTAATTATTACTTTCAAGTATTGGCAAAAAGACATTCTGATTAACAACGTTCTATACTTTTGTTCTTGTACCAACCGTAGCATGATCTGCAATGGCGGAGTTTTTTCTTTAAACCAAGGACTAGAGGATGTAGTCATGGCACGAATAGTCTTGGTACTCAAACTCTGCCCACCAAGCCTGAGTGGCCCAGTGGCTCAGTGAAAATTTGTGAAAGGTCGATTGCTCATTGGTAAGTCTGAACTACGGAACACAGTGCCTGACCAGTACGAAAATGTTTGGGTCTGTGCTCAGAAACTGTTGACATTGTTTGCCTCAACATATCTTTGTGAGGCAATATACAAAACATACATACAGAAAGAGATTGACAGATGTACTTGCAGATGACACCCTGAAGGTGGATTGTATGCGTTAATACAACAACAAAGAAGTCAAATAAATCCGAGAAAAAAAAACAATTTTTATGCTAATAAAAAAATTTTATCAAAATAATTTTGAACCATCTCTTAAACTACATAAACAAAAGATAACAAATTTTTTTTAAGAAAACAAAAAATTTGTCCTTAACTCGACATTATGTCAAAAAAAATTTAATTACTATTAGAAACATCGACCACGAGTTTTGTCTCCTTTCTTCATTCTATGATATACTGGGTTTCAACATCTCCACACAAAGCCATCGCTTCGATTTCGACCTTGGCTCCAACTGGCAATTTTCCTACCTGATAAGCCGAGCGAGCGGGATGATCTGTGGTAATGTCTGTAAATTTAAATCGCTATTCATACTCTTTGTTCGGCACTAAATTCAAATGAGGATCGAAATTAGAAAAAAACTAAGACTTACATTGCTTGTAAATGTCATTAACCTTAGCAAAGTCGTTGATGTCGTTTAGAAATACTGATGCTTTGATGACTAAAACAAAAATTGCAAAATTACAAAACACATGGATATGACCTAATCATTTGCTTCCTTTAGAGCAATTACGGCAGAGAGGCGTTGTGTTACAAGAACCTCGAGGGCATATTGTGGAATTAAGAGCTTTCTGGGGTTTTATTTTAACCATAACAGTGATTGTAATTTTGATTATTTTGTACCCGGAGCAGTCAATATGGTTTATAGTATTGAGTATAAAAGGATGTGGGGGAAGGGTTCGAACTGTCGACCACAAGTTCTTTAACCAGGAGCTTTGATCAAAACACCACAAGCCTCCCGAAAATTCTAAATACAAATCAAATATTTTGTTCCATTAACATGAACTTTCGGCTGTTAAGGGCATAACAATAGCACATTATTTTCTAAATAAACAAGATATTTGAATAAAGCGGAAGCCACTTCATTAGACATACAGACGTTATTACTTCTCTACATTAAAAACATCACAAAATAGCTCTGAGCCCGGTACTCAAAGAAACTTAAAACCATTTGCAATGTCCTAAATACGTAATAACAACTGGAAAAAAACCTCAAAGAACAGTCTAAAATATTTTTAAAGAAACAACAACTAGAAATAAATGATTAGACGGTCTAGGTCTAGGCCTCAGTTTACTAACGGTGTTTGAACCGGCTTGCTCCTTGGGGGGTCATCTAGATAATTCTAGAGTGATGAGAATAACAACGGTCGCTATTAATTTGATAAACTATCCAATAAAAGTCATTAATCTAACCCTTCTATTTTATTGATTTTAAACAATCAACTCTCAACATCCTAACAGAGAGAAAGTAGACAAAATAATCTTCAACAAGTAAATAAGTCATTTTGACTGTTTCACAGGTATGCTCAGTATAAGTTGCAGACTTTCTAGTGTTAAGAATGCAACAAACTTTGAAAACTCCTGTGAAAAATGCGACACGCTCATTAAAAAACTTGTCTACAGTTTTTCTAATTAATCATGAGTAACTCAAAGTATACCAAGTTCATAACTTCGCCCTCGACAATCTCAAGCGTTAGAAAATAACTTAGTCACATAATCTTATCTATAAATAAGCCGTAAACACTCTCCTAATCAAACATGAATTCAAGGTCAGTCTTACGTTTGTTAAAACTTGAACCAGCTGCTTTTAAAATAATTTCCATGTTTTTCATGATTTGTTTTGTTTCATTTTCGACACCACCGGGCACTATTTGGTTTGTATTATTATCCAGTCCTATTACACCCGATAGATAGACGATGTTGTTTACTTTCACAGCTTGGCTGTAAGAAAAAAGAAATTTTAATTAAAATTAAAAAAAAAATTAAACCCCACAAACACAATTCAAAATTTAATTGACTTACTTGTAAGGACCAACTGGTTTTGGGCCCTTCGACGATTGGATGATGTATTTGATAGTTTTGGACATTTTTATTTTATTCTTTTAACTATTTTCACTTCCACTCGATCTTACTGAAGCCAGTTATAAAATGATACACCAAAAAATTGAATTCAGACCGGAGACGTTGTAATCAGTTTGCGCGATTGATAAAAGAAGGTCAACGGTTAGATGAAGTAGGAGGTACTAGGCCTCTGAGCAGAATTTTTCTTATCGTCTTTTAAACTGTCCATTTTGTCCAACTGTTCTCACTCCGACTAGGCACGAAATTATTTATTGGTTGGCACAACAGTTCTCTTTAGTTGATTATTTATTCGTTGTAGTCATCATACATCTGAGCTAACTCCGCCACTACTCGACTCCTATTTGACAAGAATTTTATAAAATTATTATAAAAAAAGAAAAAGTGACGGGACGTGTGGTGTTAAAAATGTCTTCGCCATAAGAAATAAAAAGCTTCTCTTCTGTAACAATCATATTCTTTAAGTGTACGTAAAAACCTTAAGAAGACTTTAGGAAGCTGTGATCATTGAAACTTTTTATCCCCTTTCAACCCCAAACACACTATCTTCTGTAGAATTTTACATGTAAGCTATTCAATAGCATTTTTGACAGTTACCACACTGAGCTACAACATTATTTTTCAGCATAAAATTATATCAACCCTAAAAAATTTGATCTGATTTATGTTACATCATGTCTGTCTATTGTTTTAGACTTAAACTTTTAGTTTCATTCATCTCTAATTCTGTGTTAGGTAATTAAAAGATTTGATCATTCGACAGTACAATTCTATGGATTGTCCCAAACATATATATTAGACTCAAGCTTTCTTTTTTTACATTAAGCTTTTGACAGTAACCATAAAAATTATTTTTAAAAGCAATAAATCAATAATTTATTAAATAACTTCATAAATAAGTGATTGCTTCTGATTTTCGTTAAATTAATTGTTCTGTGTTTCAAATGCTGAGTGCTTGGATCATTCAAGTTTCAAACAGGGAATAGTATTGGTTTCATTTTTTATTAAATTTTATCTCATTTGCTTTATTTTTTTTAAATTGTGCATCATCAAAAACTTCCCTTTAATTAATAATGCATACTTGTATCACTCAAAACAGCTTTGGTTTTTCTTCTGAATATTTCAGGCAATATTAATAGAAAAACCCACTTCGAGGCTTGACTTTTTTGACTCTCATGCCTCATTTTTATTTGTACCTCATTGAAGCCCTCCTGAACTCCTTGTTTTCAATCATTGAATAATATGTGTGATGATGTTAATAGCTCACTTAAACTTTAAAGAATAGTTGTTTGTGAGCTGCCTGTGTGGAAAGTAAAAATGTTATAATAAAATCAACATGACAATGTTATGTACAAGTTTAATGCTGTGGCCTTGAGTGTGAATGATCATGTGTGTAAAATTCTGAATATTTGTATGCATACATTATACTCAATTCATAACATAAACACTGCACAATAGAAGGCACAATTGTTCTACAGGTCAGCAATTAAAACAAATTTCAAAAAAGTGACAATATGACTTATCCCACCAACACTCAAGTACTAAAATCCTCAAATTAATAATTCCATGATTTCTATTAATAAACTTTTCCCAACAAGGTAGTCAAAAGCTTTGGGTTAGTTCTAGCTCTTAAAGAACTTTGTGTTATACTAAACTTCATAAATATGGGTTTGCCTAAAAAGCAGTAAACACAGTGGTTGGGAATCGTTCCCGTTGACAGAATTTCAAACTTTTTGGATTAATATACAATTAAATTTGACTAAACTTCCTTCAACAGGCATTGATTCAGTGGAAATTTCATTAAACATTTTTGGTGTTTAGATAATTTTTGAAAATTTTGGGTAAAGTGAAAAATATGATGTATGATGTATATGGGTATAGTGATGAAAGAAATTAAGGGATCGCCTTTATCCTGAAGTAATTTTTAAACAATTTGGTGGCACTGGAATGGACCTAAATTCAAATGTAACCAATCATAGCTCCCTGTAAGAAATTCAATTTGCTGACACCTGCAAAAATGCATACTACCAATAAGGACATATCAAACACACAACCTCCATATTGAGAAACCTCACTTGCACAATTTACAAACAATTTTATCAAAATATCCCTTAAAAAGTGATAATTTAACAAAAACAATAACTTTAAAAGTAACAGGTTCAAATTAAATTTGAAAGCAGTAGTCTAAATAAACCAATTAAAACACAAATTAAAAGTTTCACTTACCTCTTGTAGTCATCCATTTTTAATTCCAAATAAGCTCTTTTAAAAACATTTGAATCAGACAAAACAGACATGTCTAGTAGAACTTTGTTTAAAGTTCCACTTGTATAATTATGAAAACAAATTTTCTCCCATAGATTTGCATCATTACTGATAAAATTATAAAAATATGAACATGTAGAAGACAAACACTGAACACCATCTGGGTCGTCAATCATGCTATAAACAATTTTTTTCTGAACTACTTCTGGAAGGCAAAGAAGATTCGAAGAACAACCTTCTTTTTCATTTGTCAATATTAGATCTTTCAAGTAAACTGCCAATTCATTTTTAACTATAATAGAAAGCTCTTGTAAATTTTTCAGTACATATTTGTGACCCTCAGGTCTTTCTCTCTACTCTTGGTATAGTCATTTGTGCTTAAACAGACAGACTTAATGACATATGGTTGTTTAGAGAAAAAATTAACAATTAAATGAGTGTTAGCTTCGGCAGAGGGTACACCTTGCAATTCACATTCATTAGAACTGAAACAAAACAAAAATTATTTCAATCAATACTTTGAACAAGTCAATTTTTAAGTGAAAAGAAAAATCATCACTTCATTTGAAATTTAGCAGTGTCATCATGGTGATGAATTCACTTACTCATATTTCCCCAATCTAAGTTTTATTTGGTAAATTTGACATTCAGATCCGTCCACATGTTTGGAAGCCTTAATTTGTCCATCAAAATAAGATTTAACAAGTCTTAATTTTCTAATATCAAAATTCTCCGATTCACACTCGGGTAAATCAACAGGCAAATCAACAGGATTAAACCCTGTTTCTAGCACTAGAAAAAAAACTGCAGCAAACAAATAATCATTCGCTAGGAAATTTCTTCCAAATTTTTTTAAGCAGTGATCTAAGAATGCTTGAAAATGTTCAGGATATTCTGAATCGGTACTTTCGGCAATTTCCAGAATCTTGTCCATGACACTTGATTACGATTGCGTAATTAAATATGACGATACTGGTCCTCCACTAAGCAATCATTACCAACAACAGAGCAACTTTTTAAAACGTTTTTGATGATTTTTTTATATTGATCAATAGTTTATGGGTACCACAAGTGAACAACATGAATACCGCCTTCTATTTTGCTCTGTAAATCTTGATCTTGAAAGTTTCCCTCCAAAATTTTTTTTCTCTTATGGTGGCGGCATCATTATCGTCTGCTGCATTCAGTTCAAACAGTTTTATCAGGAACTTTAATGACTAGTTTAAAAATCATATAGTTTTGAGAATGTAACGGAATATTTAAAACAGTTTATTTTAAAGCACATTTACTAGACTTTTAATTAAAAAGAGAATTTTCTTCTTTCACGAGTGATTTAAGAATGTTTTTTAAATAAATTTTTGGTGTTGGAGGAAGTACAATGGTTAACAACTTAAGATTTGATATTTTCTTAAAAAATAGACACGTTAAGTTCGGTTTGCCATTTTTCGCTTTTATTTTTGCTGGAGTTATTTATTTGAGGGAATTTCAAACGATTCGTTACGAGTTTAGAAAAAATTCAACACTAGATAGAAAAAAAATTAGAGAGGAGGGTATACCAATTTTAGATAAACCAGCGACATTAGAAGAAATTTATGAGTCAGTTAAGGATATGGATATAGATAACTGGGAGAATAAAAGAGGTCCTAGATTTTTTGAAGAGTAATTGTAATCATAAAGGTGAGATGTTTACATTTGAGTCAAGAGTAATTTTTTTGTAGGATGTTTGTGTTAGATAAAATTTTAGCCAACTCTCTTGGTTCTACAATGCTTTTTCGACTGTTAGTTATAAATTAATTGTTATTTGGACTACACTTGGATAATTTTTTTATAATTTAATTGTAATTTTTCAGATTTGTGATGGAGTTAATTTGTTCAGTGCAAAATTATCACTGGGGAAAGAAGGGTAACAATAGTTTGGTGGGAAAATTTGCATCTGCTAATGCAGGATTTAATGTGGATGACAACAAAACTTATGCAGAGTTTTGGATGGGAACACATCCCAATGGACCATCTCATCTAAAGAGTTCAAACATGCAGTTGTCAGAGCATCTGGCTCTTCATCCTCATGATTTGGGTCTTAAAGTGGTTAATCATTTTGGAAATCAACTCCCGTTTTTGTTTAAAATCCTGTCTGTTGAGGAACCTTTGTCAATTCAAGCACATCCCACCAAATCCCATGCTGAAGAACTTTTTCAAAAGTTTCCTAATATTTACAAGGATGGAAATCACAAGCCAGAAGTTGCGATTGCTTTGACTAAATTTGAAGCACTGTGTGGTTTCAGAAGTTTGACTGAAATTAAACATTTTTTAAAAGTCATACCTGAATTCAAATTATTAATTGACCCAGAGAAAATTGATAGTTTTTTGCAAGTTTGTGATACTGATGTTGAAGTTAATTTAAAATTAATGAAGGAGTGCTTTCAAAGCTTGATGCTGTGCCCAGAAGATGTTGTTACAACTGCTTTAGGTAAATTTGGTAGTTTAAGCAATCAAGATTCTTTAAAATTAATTTTAGATGTTTTCTTCAACACATAGGGATGAATGTATGGTTTTTACACATTGTGTGTTTTCATACATATAATTTAATTCTTACAGATAAACTAATTGCAAGGTTAAATGAATTACAAGAATCTGATCGACAAGACTGCCTTGTTGACTTAGTAAAAAGAATCCATACTTTGTTCCCCAAAGATGTTGGAATTTTTTGTGTGTACTGGTTCAATTATTTGGTGCTTTCACCTGGAGAAGCATTATACCTTGCTCCTAACGAACCTCATGCTTACTTGTCTGGAGATTGTGTTGAATGTATGGCCAATTCTGATAATGTTGTAAGAGCTGGACTCACACCCAAATTCAGGTAATAAATTTAAATTTGTATTTGTATTAAAACAATAGAATTTTTATCCCCAACAAAAATGACTATGTGTCCCTGAGTTGTTGGTAGGACATAGGGTTTGGGGAGCTTACCATTGTCTAGGCCCCAGAAGTTAAGGGGAATACAATAGAAAATAGAGGAGGAATTTAAATAATCCTTTTGAGACTAAAAAAAAATTTATATTTACAGATTTTGTTTTACACAAACAATTAATTGATCAATTAATTTCAGGGATATTCAAACATTATGCCAGATGTTAACCTATAAAAGTTACCAACCATCTGAAATTCTTTTCCATCCCATTAAGGAAGATGAATATAGTCAATTATATTCCCCTCCTGTTGATGACTTTGCAGTAGCTAAGATAACCTTACCAAAGGGCAGCAATTATTGTTTGAAAAAACTGGGAAGTGCTTCTATTTTATTAGTGATTGAGGGTCAAGGTAAATTGAATTCAATACAACTCAAATTTGGAAAGGTTATTTTCATTCCTGCTGAAGATGAGTGTTGTATTCAAAGTGAGGGCTTAGTTTTGTTTCAAGCCTTTTGTAACCTATCACAAAACAATAGTAATTAAAAATAATTATGAATTACAGTTATATTTTGTAATAGTGATTATGTGTATTGGTTATTTTTTTTATAAAATGTTCCTGTGTCATTTCAATAAAAACTGTTTTTGGATTACTCGGGTATCAGAAAAATTAAAAAAACTTGGTAAGAAAAAGTAAAACAAAACTTGAATAAGTTTAATTATTAATCAATCTTATGTGATTTAATACACAAAATTTTTAATAGTCGGTTATCAAAAATCATTTGGCTTTGAGCAAGTTACATAAAAACTGCATTTCGAATATCAATTAACAAACCTTTTGTTACTTAGGAAGTTTTGCAGGGCTTGGAATAATTCAACATTCATGATGCAACGCTAGTATAGTCAAGTAGGATGTGCCATATAATCCATTTTTTTGCTGGAATTCGTCTTGCGACGTGGGGTCTTGAATTTTAGTGTCGCAGAATCATCGCCTTCAAAAGACACCCAAACGCCTGCTATGCTTACTTTCCCAATCTCCCGCAAATGACTTTGGACGGTCGACCAAGATTGTTTAAGCTTTTGAGCCAATTGCTCGACTGTCTGACACGGATTTGCTTCAACTTCTGCCCTTAACAAGTCATTGTCCAAAACCCTTGGTCTTCCTGTTCGAGGCAAGTCGAAGAGATTAAAATTACCGCCTTTGAATTTAGAAAACCATCTCTGGCATGTACGAATAGTTAATGCGTTTGGATAAACATGACAAATGCTTCTGGTAGCAACCGCTGCTTTACTACCCTTGTGAAATTCATATAGCATACAATGCCGGATATGTATCTCGTCTGGTTTTTGATTGGTCATTTCATTACTAATTACTAAAATCTTAAGATTTAGTTAGCAATGAGTAAACAACTCACTCTAGCGGTAAAATGTCTTTGACATGATTGAAGCGTGTTATAAGCTGATAAGTGATTAAAAATTTCAGAAACGACATACTTGACTGGGTACGAGAGGAACGTTACAAAGTAGGACCACGTGCATAATTCTAATGCCACGATTATGCCGCATTTGAAGATTTTGCTTTGCAGAGATAATTTTTAAAACAACTATTTTTGCTTGTGTAGTCTGTAATTTGCTTGAATTTTATAAACTCTCTGCTCTGACATTTTTAATTTAAAGCTGTATAATTTTATTTTTCTTTTACATTATTGTTATTAATGTCATTCGAATAATTTTACAACCTAACCACACTTTGGCGCTCATACTATTTCATACATTTATCTCATTTTCAAGTCAGTTCATACTTCCCCATAAGGAATGGAGCCGGGATCAGAGAATGTGGAGTTTGACTCGACAATGGGGGGCTCTCAGGACGTCCCGAGTGGCCTCAATATTTCAGAATACATTAAGCACAGAATGGAAGAAGTTGTCATGCTTACTGAAACCATTCAAGAATCACCTTTCAGGGGCAAACATTTCAAAGGTTACCAAAGCACATGAGGAGACGACAAATGAGTCATTACATTAAAAGACTGCCAAGAAGACTGCAGAGGCCATATTTAATGTCTGTAAGTGCTTAACTGAATCTGTTACCAAAGGTAGTTAAACATGCCTTGAAAAAGTTATGCTGTAACAAAGAAAAATTTTTTTTTGTAACAGTTAAAAGAAGGCTTGCCAGCACCTACCAAACGACCCAGTCGAAGATACAGAAGAAGGCCTGGTAATTTATTAACTGAATACAACAGAAGGCAGCAAGAATATATCTGGCTGGAAACTCATATCTGGCATGCCAAACGATTTCACATGATCAAAAAATGGGGCTACAAAATAGCAGAAAAACCTGTTAACAAAAGTTTCAGAGCTTGTTATAGAGCTTTATCAGAACATTGTTTACTCACTGATATATCATATTACAACTGTATTGAACTTGTTGGGTCAGAATCGGATTTATTGTCAGGCCTAAAACAATGCACATCACCTGAATGTGGGTTGACTTTTGCTGCAAAAATGTTTCTAAATGGCTCAAGAGAAGGTTTCGTCACATTATTTCATCCAAACTCTTATCCTTACAAAGTGATTGGAAATGTGACTTTCATGTGGATGTCAGGTAGCATTAATGAAATGAGGAAAATATGGATTTGGGTTCACCCACTCATTCACAGTGAAACTGTTGAATGTTTCAAGAATTTATTTAATTTATTAGAGAGTGATAGTAATAATTCAATTCAAGAAGAGACAGAAAAAGAAATGGAAATTGAAATGGTAGAAAAACCAATTAAGAAAACAAAAACCAAAAGGCAAAAGAAAGATAGGAAGAGTAAAAAAAGACTTGAACAAATAAAATTAGAATGTAAAAATGTTCCTTTTGTTAGAACACCAAAATTCACAAATGAAGATGAGTCTGTGAGTATGATTTTGTTGAAAGACACCTTAAACAGGTTTAGTTTAACAGGTCCATTGTCACAATCTGCAATCTCAAAGGCATTTAATGTAATCACAATAAAAGCAGTTGAGGTTAAGGATCCAGGGGTGGAGATAGTTGAAGTAATTAGTAAAAAAAGAAAAGATGATGATATAGAAGTAATTCATGAGTCAAGCAAGAAAATTAAGCTAGTAGACTCTGCTGTTCCAGTAGAATGTGAGAAGGAAGCTAAGCCTTGGTGGCAAGAATATTATAAAGATGAAGACTATCTAAAGAATTGGGAAAAACAGAAAGATTTTTTCAAACAGTTCTTTGACTCCTCGAAACCAAATGATATGGCTTCAAGAATGATCCTGTCATTAGTTGTTGAGGATCCAAGGCTGAGCATGCCAAGCAAAAGAGAAAAAGCAGTTCCTAAAAAGAATGGTAAATATTTATATGTCTCATAAAAAAGTAGAAAGTATATTGTTGAGGATTTTGTTTGAATGAAGAAAGTTTTAATTTTTTGTTTAAGGACCTCAACAGATGACATCAAGTTCCATTGATCCAGGACTCTGTCAAGGTCCGATTTGGAATCCAGAAATAAGGGATGAGGTTTCCATGAATAAACTAACCACTCAAGAAATTAATGAAGCTAGGTCAAAGAAAATTGTTCCTGGATCTGATGTCAAGGATGTCATTCCTGATGAAAAGCAGACGAGGATTCCAATTTTGTTGGTGCAGAAACCTGGACGAGGGGAATGTCAGTTTGGAAAATTAGGTGATTGATTAAGACAACAATTAGTATAGAAACATATTTAGTTTTGTAATTAGTATAGTGATGTAGAAACATTTACTTTTTGGATGACTCTTGTGTTAGTTTCTCTAGTCAGCCGACTTCTTAAATTTTTCAATATTGTGTAACACTTTTATACTTAGAGAGACTGACAGACATGATTTTTAGTCTAATTTATGTGGGTATCTGGGACATTTTGCTTACCCGCATACATTCTTTCTAATGCAAATTTTGACAACGTTATATTATACTTTTCAACTAGATTAATATCAAGCAAGGACAAAGTGTGAAGTTTAGTGAGGAGTTCTCCATCTGACTTTTGGAACATTGAGAATTACATTTAAGCTACACCACACACAAGAGTCCATCTTAAATATTAGATGACCGGAAAATAATGTCGACTCTGTGTGTTATGGTAAAAGTAATAAATTGGATGAATATATATATAATTACTGGAAATTGTTCATAATCACTAAGCTTGGTAAATGTGATAAATTACTGAGTGTTTATCACATTTACTGGCTACTTCATAAAATCTACAAACTTGAAATGGGTAATTTAATAAATGTTTGCCCAGGTTACGAATCGGATGTTTTGTTAGCTAGCCGGTGAATGTCATAAGTATTCAGTTATTTCTCACATTAACCAAGCTTAGTTGATGATAATGAATAATAGCCGAGAATTATATATATATTCGCGCAGTTTATCACTTTTACCGTAGCATATATTAAACGTAACGCACAGAACCGACATTGTCTTCCGGTGATGAACACTCAGTATATTGTCACATTTACCAAGCTTAGTTGTTTGAATAATGGCCGGAATTGTCTATATATACATAGCCCAATTTATCACTTTTACCGTAACATATTCACAATATAACTTTCCGGTCCTCATAATATTTATTAATACAGATTTCTTATTTCAATTTCCAGGTTTGGGAAGTGGTTGGGATATCATCTCTCCAGCTGGTTTCGGCATGCCAATATGGCTGTCATTAATCTTTCGAGGTGCTAGAACTGGAGGACTCAGGGAATACGAATTACTTCAACTTGAATGCAACAATTTAAAATATTATCCGCAACCAGACAGCATAGCAGGCGAATCTGACAGCCGATCAAAATACGAAGAATTGAAAAGACGTTATTTTAGGTTACCCCCCAACAAAAGAGCCAATTTCTTAAAATTGGGTGTTGTTAGTCCTTTCTACTTGTTGTGGAAAGTGTTAATACGAGACTGGATTTCAAGTAACAAACCAGAAATAGGAGATTTAGATTTAAGCGAACAAAAATTTAGTGTCTTGAGAGATAAGAGAGCATTGAAAGAGTTAAGTGAAATTGTTGAAAGATGTAACAAAAGTCAGTATGGAGGGAACCAAAACCAATTTCTACAGAATATACGGACAGATTGTTTAATTCCGGTCGTTATCGAATGTATAGGCAAAGGGAAACCAACAGACTTAGCTCTCTTATGTTTGCCCACCAAAGAAGATTTAAATACGTTCAAAGAAACCAAAATATGTCCTAAAGAGCCATCTCATTTAGATGAGAATGAAAAATTGAGAAAGACTTTAAGATCAGAACACAAAAAACTGTTAAAGTCTCTTAGACGAAAACGAAGGAAAGACAGATCGAAGTTGAAGGAAGAGTTCGCAAACGACTTACCAAACAAATTAAAATGGAAAGAAATTTTGAAAAGTGATTCGGCTCCTTCGAAACAATCCTCGGAGGAATTCAAGACCAAGATGGAGTCGTTGTGGATTCCCAAACTGGAGAGAATCCAAAACATAAGGAAGTCATGTAGTAAAGAGGTCTTAGGTTGGGTTGTTAAGGGCGATTTTTGTTTTTCTGTATCTGGTGGTTTAGCTTTGGGATATGTGACTGTGCCGGGCCTGGAAGAACTGTTATCTCTCTGTAAGGAGAACAAATCTAAGGTTATGGTTTTGGTGAGAAATAAAAAATCATGTTCAATATAGGTTTGGGAAATTGAAAATTGCTACGGAATGATTTGTGGGAAAGAAACTTGAAGGAGATTTCAAGAGAAGAATGTTCCTATTTCGTGGGAAACCGAAATCTGGGGGGTGGAAAGCCTACTCAGTTTTGGAAGCCTTTCACCACGAAATAGGTGAAATTGGTTTTAGGTTTGAGTAACACCCAACCACGTTGAGAAAGTGGGAAGGAAACGTAGAGGTTAAAAGAAACACGAAACAAAGACCAAATTATGGTAATGTGTAAGGAAAAAGTACTTTAAGGGCAATGGGTTTGGATAAGACAATGGTTGAAATAGAAAAATAACGAAGCAAGGACTTCTATTAAAGAGGTAGATGACAGAGACAAAGACAACCAAACTACAAAATCAATTGTTGAAATCAGAAAGATCTCTAATCAACTAACCTGGAAATTGAAAAATTGAAAATGAATGGTGTGTATATATTTGTATGATGGTGTATATGTACATGAGTCTATAAATGTGCACAAATACAAGTTGTAATAACAAAAGATGAAGAAATAAATTATAAAGAATCTGTATGGTGAGTTAACAAGTGAATAAATCCGCTATCCTTTCACCGAGAAATTTCCTCCCAGGCTCAATACCCTGGTATTAACCTTTAGTCAGCACTAGCCTGTAATCCATGCCATGTTTTTTGGTTTTAGGTAGACTCATACTGATTTGATTTTTGTAAATTTCTCATTTCTTTCTTTTTACTTCGCACTTATATACGTTATACCATAATGTATATGTCTTTATATTATAAGATAGTATAATGTAAGTAAATAGGTGCTATCAGTGTATGTTGAGATCCATTATAGTGGACCCTCATTTTCATTTCATGGATCCCTAAATTTTTCTTCCCTGACGTAGACGTCTTGCAGGCTGTCATAGACCCCTGGGGGTCGACATAGACCACTTTGGAAACCACTGCTGTATTCTAAGGTGCTCGACTTCATTCAACTCAAAGCCGTGAACTGATATTGTCAGCCGGAAAGTAAAGTCGTATATAAGCTACCGTAAAAGTGATGAATGGGGCGAGTATATATATAATTCCTAACAATTATTCATATTTACCGACTATGCTTGGTAAATGTGACATATTACTGAATATCCATCACATTTACCGACTAGTATATAAAATATCCTACTTGTAATGGGGGGCCTTAGTAAAAGTTTCCTCATATTACGAGTTGTACATTTTATAAGGTAAACGGTACATAAATACTCAGTAATTTGTAACATTCAGTGAGCTTAGTTGGCGATAATAGAAAATCGCCGGAAACTATAAATATTTCGCCCGATTTATTAATTTATAACTGATATAATTATGTTTATCGCCCGATTTATAACTTTTACCGGAACAAATATTAGTTGTGACGCACATAATCGACATTATTTTCAGGTCCAGATAATATAAAATACGTTGTAACTTTAAAGAGAAAGAAATAAAACTTAATTCTCGGCTCAAAAAATATTTACATATACTAATTAATAGTAATTCCCAAATACATCAATTATAATTTCCAAAAAGTACGGCTACGACTACAAAATACAGCGTTATGATTATACAAAAGCAAAATCTTTATAAAAACAGGAGGAAAAAAATTATACTATTATTAAAAACAATTTCACTACAATTTCAAACGATCCAATCACAACGGATATGTATCCCTTGAAAAAATAAATATAATTTATTTTCATTACAATTGAAAAAATAATTATCCATGCTTTATCAACCATATAAATGCAAAATTTTTTTTGACCTTTTGAGTCTATAGTGAATCATGTCATCCCTGAATATTCATAAATCATTCTAGATCTCATTCGCTATCAAAATATTACATTTTAAGTTTAAATTTTAATACTTACTAATATTAAAGAGCATTTTCCGTTACAGTTATACAATTTTTTCCCCAATTTTCTTTTATTAACCAGAAAAACAAATTAATTTGACCACATGACGATTCTGTTTTGATCGATTTGATTGAGTATAAGAAAACAAAGTAGAAACTCGGCGATTAGCTAATTTGCAAAATTTGAGAAATTGTTCTCATTAAATACATGAATGCAATAAAATAAAATGCGTTTTTAAAATTCAGTATCAAATACAACTGCACTTGGGTTTATAATAGTTATATCTCACATTTAATGCAGTTACTATTTTTATACAGTGATATTTATACATTTTAAGTCTCTATAATAATTATAATTTTAATCAAAAGTTATGTAGTTTTGAATTAGCTTTCTATAGTTCTGCTTCATACTCCTATTTTAATGTTTTTAATTTGACTTTTAAGAGTAATAATTAAATACCGAATGTGTTTCTATTGTTCACCATCGGTTATGTTACCAAAATACAGTTGGCTCTCAACTCGCACATTTTTCAAAATCAACTGCTTAGTCCTCTGCAATCGGAAATTCCTATCACACTAGTCACCAGATCACAATGTTCTGATCAAGAGAACTAAACAGTAAACTTTATAAAGAAAGCACCCGAAAGCAGTTAACATGCCTCTTTAATTTCGTTATGTATTGTTATTGATACTTTAAAACACGGTTTCTAATGTATACTTTTATACATTCCTATTTTCGAATATTAAACACACACTTTCAGAAATCAGTTATGTGATCAAGTCAAGAGCGTACTGTAGTGTTAAAATCCCACCTCTGAAATTCAACATAATAATAAACTAATTTAAAAGTAAGAACCTTGACATCTTAAAATTTTGCTGTTATTACTTTCTACATACAAAAAATATTCATTTAAATGTTTTCATTAAATTTTGAAACATAAATTGTATTTTAAGAGTGTAGTTTGCCAAATAAGCACAATCAAAAGCTTCATTTTGTGCTATACCAGCTTTAAAGTTTAAAATTTTTTAAAATTTCATAACCTCAAAAGTGCATCTTCTATTCTACACTACCTCACTATTTAATAGATTAGGCCTGAGGTATTCAAACATTATGATTTAAAAATTATGGAATTTTTTATTGTATTTACTTCCACCACCTAAAAAAGAATTTTTCTTAAATCCTAAGCTTGGTGTAAACTCTTACAAATTAATTGTCTGAAATGTATTGTGTTTGAGTCTCAAAATGTTAAATTCAAAGGAGTAAACATGAACAAAACATTTTCTGAAGCGAAAAACTACTAAAGAATATTTGCCTGTGAAAACTTTTTAATTTTCAAGAAAAACAGAGATTCACAATCATTTTTCAAAGAAAAGTTTCAAATTCTTTCCTTAAAGTTTTATCAAGGAGATCAGTGTGCAATATTTCAAGGGGAAATCTAAAAAAAAGAAAGAAACTGGATCAATATAATCTGACATTTCCTATAAGAATATAATTTCATTAAAAATCAACCTTTGAGTGTTGAAGTTAGACAGGTGGAACATATTTATCAACAAACGTCTTCAAATCTCTCATTTCTTCTTCAGTAGAACTATGCATCATTCCTCTGTAGGTCTTGAATTCTACATTTTTAGCAAACGACTTTAAGTAAGAAGCTGTCATCTGACCCCACTTGTATTGCACAATTGGATCACAGTCCCCATGGCACTGAATAATGGGAATTTCAGAGTTACTTGCAACCATCTGAAAAATTCAACATCAGTGATGCATAATTTATTTTTTTATTAATACATAATGACATTTTATGGATGAAAAACAAATGTAAAGCAGTTCAAAGTGAATCAATTTTTTAATTAAAGAAATCTCACTTACTGCAGGTGGAAAAGTTTTGTGAAGTGGAAGCCAACAACTTAAAGCCATAACTCCAGCCAACTGTTTTGGATAGACCAATGCAGAGTAAAGTGCTAAAGCACCTCCTTGTGAAAATCCACCTAAGATGATTCTACTTGGATCTATGCCTTCAGCAACCTCTTGATCAATCAAACCATGAATTGTCTTTGAAGCACTTTTGATCCCCTCTTCATTCTCTGGACCATTGGCATCCAGACTTTTCAAATCAAACCAGGAAGGCATTTGAAAACCTGCATTTAATGACACTGGCATTGTCGGTCTACAAAATAAAATTACCCATTCATAACAAGAGTATTATAAGTAATTGCAAAACAACTAAAATAGTTAAGCCAAAAGTAAAACTTACGCTGTGGGACAAATAACCTTCATGTAAGGTGCTTTGATAGCCGAGATGGCACTTGCCCAGCCATGCCTGGAAGTAATAACAAACATAAAGTACCAACCAATCTAACTATAAGCTCAATTCAGAATTGGTCATACAACTTTTCCAAATTTCTAATTGTTCCCTTTACCAATTCAAAAGAAACTTACCCAGTGTCACCTAACCCATGGAGGAATATGATCTGAAAACAAAATTAATTTTCATTCATCAATCAGCACTTTAAAGTCACTACCTTCAAGTTATTAAAATATTTTATTAAGGGGCCAAAATTAAATGTGATTTATTGATAAGAGTCTCTCACAAATCATTACATAAGCTTTCAATGAGGAGTAGATAGCTGTTACTATGTAAGTATGTAATCCTTGTCAACATATTGAGAAACAAATTCCCAGCAAATTTGACATGAAAAAAGGAAAAAAATCTAAATCAATGTCATTCAGGTAGAAGGGTTTAAGTGTAGAGATAAATTCAAAAACATGTAAAAGACGGTTTTAAACGAAAAAACAGAAAAACATATTCTTTTTTACTAATGACCACTTACTGTGGCTGTATGTTTCACTGAAGCACCTATTACAACTGGAGCTACGGCCATCTTTAATTTTTTTTTATTTTTAAACTTCAAAAATCTTACAAATCAATATTGAACACTTATGTATCAAATTTTTCTAGTGCCTTGACCCAATAAAAATAATTTACAGTAAAAATAATAACAATTTATCCTCCTCAGAACATAATTCTGTTTCTGCTATATTGACAGTTGAAATTTCAGAGCTGCCAACCAAATTTCACTTTTGGGATTTTTAAATGACTCGCCGCCATTATGATTCACGAGTCCGTTAAACTTTTTAGCAACCGGGACATTGATTTTCTATGAATGAGGTATCCCATAATTTGTGTTTATTTAGGGTAAAAAATTTTACCCTATTATTTGCTAAATTATTTGATGTCACATCTTAAAAAATGTAGTAGTGATTGTGTATGAAAATATATTCTGGAAGTCCAGTTTATGCAAGATGCTTAGTGAATGCTGGATTATGTCATTACCTGTTAGTCTGATTTCGAGAGCCACCATAAATTTTTCGATTTCTTCAGGTAAGCTGAAAATTTAATTAATAATTGAAATGAAATATGTCAACCTTTTCTTTAATTAAAAAATGATTATTCCAACTCACCTCATGTTTTTAGTACATCTAGGTGAGAGAGATAGAAATTTTTCTTAAAGGTACCATGCCACCTTTGCCAATTGCATAGGTTTCTTGATGACATTCTTTGTATTTGTCTTTCCTGTCGTTTTGTTCATGGTTTCAGTCGTAATATTTCAATGATATTTGATATCCATTTTGATTTTATTTATGATTCAAACTTTTCTGATTGTGTTTTTGAGGATCTGACTGAGATTTAGCTATTGATCTGGATTTGGATTCAGGTCCATACCGGGGATTAAGTTTACCCCTGGGTTCTAATACTTAGCTGATTTAAATTATGACGTAGATTTGGAGCTAGATCAGGACCAGAACCCAGACCTAATTGAGAGGAGTGTAAATTTTTATCATTTTCGACAAGAAAATTTGATTTGAAAACTTGATTTTGGCAAGAAAATTTACCTTTGTGGTGTCGCTTCATTTTTGAGATGAAAATATTTTGTATTACAAAACTTTAAGCTGATAGCTTAAAAAAAAATACAAAACAGAACAGAATTTTAGAACAAAGTTCTAAATTATCAACGGTCTGTAAATTTAAATTTTGCACACTTTTTGAACCCGGAATTGCCAACATATCTATTCTCATCCAGGAGGCTTCAATTCTTCTTGTCGGCATATCCAGACGGCACTGTCGAAAAATAGCCGTTACCGAATGAAATATATAGTTCAATGTTGAATTAATTTCAAAAATATTAACAAGAACCGAAGGGCACTTTCAAGAGCCTTGACATAAGTCCACAAACTGAAAAGTAAAAATATAAATCGGCCTTTTAGCTTATTTAAAAAACTGCTATTCGAAAAAGAAGATTTATGAAAACAACCACCGACGACTACTTGTAAAAGTCTCAATACGTAGCCAATTTCCGGAATTATTTAAAAACAAAACTCATCACATCATTTATTTAGACAACAGAATTATTTGCTGCTAATGCGTACGTGATCAATATTTTTAATAATTTGTTTTTCCTACAATAAAAAATTAAATATTTAACAAAGAAACATGGAAGAAAATGAGGATGAACAAGAGGAACAGCCACCGAAGCACGCGCATTTAGTCTGGTTGATAGTGACTGCCATCATATACAGAATTGGTTACGGAGGAGGAGGAGGAGCTGTGGGAGATTAATCTCGAATTGTATATACAAGAGATCATTTTGTGAAGTCTTCTTGACTGAAACAATAATTTTATATATATGTTTACGAAACGGAATATCTTACAAATTACGTCCGACCTCACGATATTTTTTATTTTTATTATTATGTATAATCCTAAAACCATAAGGATCATTTTAATATAATTTTTATCATATGACCTACTACCAAAGGTTTTATTTGCAAAATTTTTATTGTACTTGGGATAAAAACCTGACCAAATTCACTGACCTGATTAAACAATAATATGAACCAATAATAAAACAAAAAAATTGATTAATTGATAAATTTTTTCATTTAAACATATATATATAATTGGATGACTGTACCCGAGAAAGATATGGCTGAATAAATATCAACAATCAAATATAGCCTAAGTTACTTGTGCTACTTTAAATTTAGTTATTGGGAATACTGTAGAAAATTTTTAACGCTAAAGGTCCTCATGCATTGCAGACATTTTCCTAGATCTTCCAACTTTTTAATATTCAATAATTATCAGTCTGAAGCAATCAAAACCAGCTGGAATCTTCCAACTTTAATATTCAATAATTATCAGTCTGGATAACCAATGGATAATTTAAATTTAAACCCAAATGGAGCGCATTATTATTATTGATATGAGCAATATTGATTAGGATACATAGTTCTTTTTATATATACTAAAAAATTAACTAATAAACATCACCAAATCAAGCTAGTTCAACCAGTGAAACCAGGTCCAAATATCCTGGACCGCCTGAGAAGCAAATAAAACAACCAAAATTGCTGCTAAAGAATCAGAAAACAGCAACGGGTTAGCAAGAAACTTCGTCTTGAAAGCTTTTTTTCTATTTGTCAGAAATACAACAAAAAAAATTCGAATTTATATTGCAAGCAGCTAAATCAGCTCGAGGCTTGTATCCTAACCTACCCCAAGCCTCAATTTCTAATAAAAAGAAATCCCCAGTGACCAAGATGACATAGTGAACTTTTCAATAGTCTTATTGAAAAACAGGCGAAGATATGGCTGGATTCGCAACAGTTCTTTTCGTACGGTATTTGTTTTATCCAGTTACAATTAATTCTGCCTGGATGAGCACAATTATAATATTCCAAGCACCGGAATCAAGAACTACATAGATTTTCTACTTCTGAAATCAAATTCTTCTTTTTTTTGGTTTGAGAATTGTCAAAACATTAATCGATACAGAAAAGCTCTAAACTGTATAACATATTTCAATGGGGAAGAAAATTGTGAAGCGATAAACATAGTGTCTTATATGATTTAAGTCCTTTATCCCCTCCAAACAAGCAAAATTAAATTTTGAAAACTCAAAAAGAAAATTTTCAAAGCTTCTAAAAGCTCATCAATTTCACAAAATGGCCAACATTCCGATTTCCTTCATCTTGTCTAAAACAAAGAAATGATTTGGTCTTAGATCAAAATCTAAAAGACAACAAAGAAAATCATTAAAATTCGATAACTGTAAAAAAAATTGGTACAGTGGAAGGATTTCCGCGGAAAATTTCCATGGATCAAGTGAGACATGGAACCCAAATTCATGATGGAGGGCCAACGGTCAATTAACCTTAAATATTTGCTTCCAAGATTTTATAAATGAAAAAATTTTGAGGGCGATTAAAAAGAAATGGCGAAGCCCCGCCATATTTTTACACATTTTTCTGGTTTTATGGTACCTCAACCGTAGAGATAATGCAAATCCACTTTAACCGGGTACCTCAGTTCTTAACCGTTATTCAACTAATGAAAAACTGTTATGCAGAAATAAACTGTGAAAAAAAATTTTTCTTTCTTTCCTCTTCTCGTCAGCCATTTGTCAGTTCGGTTTCGCGTCGGTGTTGTCAGTTCCCGGGTTTTTAGTTTTTCGGTTGTGTGATTCTTTCGGAGTTTTTTTGTTTTTGACTGTTGGAAAAGTTTTATGATTTTCATCTGGTAACTTGAAGTTTGTTGCTAATTTGTATATCATCACATTGTACAATTTTTTTTTGTTTTTACTCAAACAGCTTTCAACAAATTTTTAATTTTTATTTGTGTGACGCTTAATTATCTTATTGTCTGATTAAATTTGGGTGTTTCAATGAAACCAACCTCGAGATGATTTAAATTAATTTTTATAAGATTGGCTGGAAATTTTTCATTTTGTTCAAATTTATAAGTTTCTTTGCAAATTATCTAAAAGTCCTCTTAGAAAGTTATTTATTTATTAACCCATTCGATTACCAATATTAATTTGATGTTGTAGTCACTACAGATTTGGTTCTACAATTTTTAAATAATTTCTTACAAACCAAATTCACTTTTTCCATGTGTTCTAAAAATATTTAATTAAAGCTTACAATAATTACTACACGTAACTGAATTTTTATCCAGCTCAGTCTGTCGCAAATCAGAGTGAAATTATCTATAGAATGACAAACTGTATATGATTAGTATAATACAGACCCAAGGGTTCCAGCTTATAGTGTAAACAGATACTCAAAAAAAATTTTTTTTTAATGGTTGAGGCTCCAGTTGTATTCGTCACTCATTCACCAAACAAAGGTGTAGTTATGTGTAATTAGCACAGCATTAAAAAATTAGTCGCCTAATTGTTCAGAACAAGTATTAAGTACATTAATAAATTATTATTAAAGGATGAAAAGGTGAATTTGATCTAGGAAAGGTGCAAAAGTCAGCAAAATTAAGTGAAAATTTGTTTATAACTTATTTGAGAGTAGTTAATAAGTGTGTAGATCGTTTTCAATAGGTATAAGTAGGCCCTTATGTGAGAAAATTTGATATGAGACATGGCATTCGTGTTAACATCTTTTTAAAAGACGTTAATATGTTTTTAGCACTCACTTAAAAACCGTTTATGATTGATTGAGACTTTCGCGACAGCTGTTAGTTCCAATTTTGCACTTTTGAGTTAGTTTCTGAAAATCTTATATAGAACCTAATCCGTTTTTAGCTGTATATGCTAGCAAAGTTTTAGGGTTTGATGAGCGCTTGAGACACTAATAATTACACATCGTTCGAAGGAAAACACTTACAAAAGTGTGTACAGTTAAGAATGATCCAGAACGACAGCGAAGATTTGGTTGAGTTTAGTTTAATCCCGTTTTTCACGACAGGAGAAGAATATAAATTCACAACCCCTGTAGTCGAGCACTTTAACCACTACACCAGGCCTCCTGCCGACAGCGAAGATTTAAACAATATTACGTCCTAATGCCTACGTAAACCTCTACCAAATAATTCGACCTGAAACCTGACTTAAACATTGGAGTGAAAGAAACTTGAACAAGGATTAAAAATTTGAACAAATTTGACAAAGTTCTCAATAGTGAGGAGGCTTTTGGCTCTAATTTTTCATTGAATAAACCGTTCAAATAGCTCATAAATAAAAGCAGACAATAAAACCATTCAACGATTCTCAGCTTCTTGAAGATTAGACCTTCTAACAAGCTATAAAATAAAATTATTAACTTTTACAATAGAATAAAAAATTTCACATTGTAATTTTAAATGAAACAAGCATAAAAAAACAACAAAACATGCCGGATTCATCATAAATGTTTATTAGAGTACTTCAGTTTTATGTGAATTATTGTATATTATAATAATATAAAGATATTAAGCAAACCACTTCAGTTGAACTCAAGAGTGTATAGTTATGGTTGAGAACAGCTGAATGGTTTAAAATAGTCAACAGCGCGAGTCAGAGAATTTTGCGGCTGTCACACTTAATGTAGTATTACAATATTACCCGCTCAAGTCAATTTTTTTGGGAGATAAAAGAATTTACCTTTATACTGTCCAGACATTGAGAGGAATATATAAAGTCTCAAAGATTCCTTCAAAAATTTGACTTGAGCGGTGTAACAGTCCAAAGAAAAACGGTACTAACAGCAGAAGTCAGTGGAGTTGTTACATTTTCAAAATACAACTAAAAGACTTAAAGGATAATTCTCAAAACGTTTCGTGGCCATATACCATGCCTCTCTCTTCAAAAATCTGATTTTTTAAGTCAGCGAACCGTTTAATCGCCCATCTTTGTTGTTCAAGATGTGAAAGACATTGTACAAATCACCTACAGATGATAATAAAATAATATTCAGCGTTTGTCTTATCTCTATAAAGTTTTAAGCGATGTTCTCTTCACACTAAGATAAAGATTCCTGGAGAGAAATGTTGAACGTGGTCAGTGTCCGATTTGAGATGTAATTCTGGCTTGGAAATGTCTGCTCAAGGGTAATTTACTCACTACCGTTAATGAGGAATTATTATGATTTCCTTCCTTGTATAACTTATTAGCTACTAAAATGCGGGTTATATCAACAAAATTGTGACGGGGTCATGGCGGAAACACATTACAAACTGACATTTCATTGTTTTTATGTTGTTGGATAGGAGCCATTGGCCTATTGAACTATTTTCCTTTCTTTGAGATGTGGTGACCTATGCTACGACCCACATGTCACAGTAATTCCGAAAATAGTTGAAAATTGTTTTACTAATTTTCAGTATTTAACTGCTTTTGTTATCCTCCTAGTTCATCTGTAGCACTTATCCCCAAGTACCTGTATAGCTTGAAGGGATTGTATTTGGGGAAGAGATTAGTGCTTTTAGCCTAGGATGTACCAAACTCAATGTCTAAAAAAATTAGGTTAGAAAAAGTAACTTTTAGAAACACTAGCAAAAAGAGATAGTCTGACAAATAATAAATCAAAAATTTAATGAAAATCGGAAATAAGATGGCAACAAGGTGCTAACATGACAATTCACAAATTCTCACGAAGTTTTGAAGGAAGAAGTTTGGGTTTTTACTAGGGCAAGAGATGAACAAGATTTTTTTTTAGTTTTAAACCAAGACATTGCATTGGTCTGTCCATTTTGTTCATCAACCAAAAACATGACGGCTGGAAATGTTTGAAAGTTTTTTTATTTGAATTATTAAACTGTGAGAGAAAAATTCAGTTTCTATCTAAACTATTTCTCTTGACTGTTGGTACAGGTCTAAGTTACCGCAGCATCCCTCCTAGATAAATTACAAGACCACCCTCGATCTCAAAAGATGGAGTAAAAACCATTGGAGTCTGTAGGAAGCTTGTTTTAGTATCTGTCTTTGTTAAAGGTTTCCAAAAATGAGGTCAAAAATTGGTTTTGCTACTTTCAGCGTGGTCCTAATTGATTTTGGCCAATTTTTTGCTTTGGTTATGTTCCTAGGGTGGAGGGGGTGTGAAATGATTACAACAAAAGGATTTCCTGTTGATGAATTGGTTTAAATTTGTTTCTGTAGATACGTAAAGTAATATAGATATTATTTTCAAACCGAAAGTGGTTACAAACTTCACCCCAAAATTTTAGAGAATTGGCTTTTGAATTAGATCACTCCCCCGACCTTATTCTCTCTCTCTCTCTTTCCTTCTAAAAATCCTTTCTTACCTATTTTCTCTACTTGTATCTCTGCTTCCGACCAAACTCACAATTACTTCCTTTATCCTCTACTGGGATTAAGACTCTGCTTTGTACCCTACAGCCAACCTTTTAAAGCTATACCTCGAACGATTTGAAACATTGGGACGTAACTGGTACAAATAATTGCGGAACCTTTTTCCGAAGTTTTTGTTTGATTCAAAAAAGACGTTATTTCATCCCGCTCTTCCGCCATTTTGAATTTTCTCTCTTGTTTCTTTTTGGTTCAGTATCTCAGTTGTACTGTTGCTTCGCGGGTCCACCTTTCACCCACTTTCATGGAAGATATATAAAGGCTAGCAATAACTCTAATACTCTTGTAACCTGTCCTTGATGATGTAATGGTTTCGATGCATTTACCAGAATGCACCGGAAATTATTTATAAACCGGAAATGCATTGCCTAGGTCGCAAATCCTCCTCAATCTTCTCATCTTCTCTCACAGAACACACCAAAAACCTTAATTCCGACATTATTATTGTTAATTTTTACGGCGAGGAAGTCGTGAGTCCTTCTTAGTTATACACAATAAGAGATATAAATACAAAACGAATTCACACACTTTCCTTGTTAATTATGGCGGTGGTTATTATAACAAATGTTTAAGTGGTTGGGTTGGAATTCCTTTGTAAAGAACCTCACGAAAATCTAACTTAAGAATGCTCTCCGGGTCGCTGGAGGAAGGATGAGCCTTAGAGTTCATCTTGATCTACCGAAATACTCTCTCATTTCCGGTTGGTTATTATCTTGTTTTAATTTTTTCTTCTTTACATTAATAACTAAATAAATAATTCATTTACGACTCGAGAACCATTTTGAATTTTATGATAACTTTATCGATGTACATAACCTCGATTTTGTTAATTGGCCATTCCGAAAATTTTTATTATTATTATTATAATATAACTGAGAAGAAGATTCTTCGATGACTTGTTCATTCCTGAAGAAATCAAATATTTCGGTTCATAAAATTTTATGTCTCGATCGTTAAAAAGACCAAAAATGGCGTTCGTTTAAATAAGTTTAACTGGATCATTATCATGTGGCTGGTGGCAATCCACACGAGCGGAAATGATGTTCGGAAGATTAGATTTTGGCCGAAAGAGGTGAGATTGGCCCTAGATAATCTCGAGAGTGACATGACATTAACGAGTTTTCCTGTGACACTTTCCAAAAGTGTTATAGAAATCGATTTCAAACGAAATCACAATTTTTTTCTTTCCCTTCTGAGAATCTTGTAATTGATTTGTTTAGAAGATAAATTATCTGATTAGTGTACCATAACTAAACGTTTTCTTCGGTTTTTTCTTTTTCTGTTAATGACATGTAAATAATGTGAGGTAGTCAATGCAAACAACGAGGATGGGAATTAGTGTTCGTTTGTCCTGTCATGTTTGAAATTGGTTAACATTTTTGAAACGGTTAAAACCGCGTTTCCGGTTCCCATTTCTCTTCGGTGATTTCAGGAAAAAAAACTGTTTTCTGAGTAATTGATGTTTTTGTTTGTTTGTTTGTTTGCTTGTGGCGAAAGAATTGGTGGCAAACCGAGAATGACCATTTGGCTGGCTAATGTGCGGGAAATGGAGATCGTTTTTGTGTCACTGCCCTCCTCTTAAGAGTCATAGACACAAACAAGGGAAACGGCAAAGACAAAATCAGAATTCTATCAGAGAGAGAAAGATGGTGGTTGGTTTCTAAATCTCCTAGGATGACGGGGATGGGTTTGGAGATTAACACCCCCTCCGGACTCCAAATCTCTTCATTGGGATGGTTATTTCAAAAATAATGCGCAATAATGTTTATTTATTTCTTTGAAAGTCCAATAAGTTACCCTGAAATGTAGGGGATACGTTCCGTATAATAGAAAAACGTGTTTTATGAGACAACTATTTCACCAGACTGACTGATGCAATTTCAAGGTCCCTGAATTCCAACAATCATTGTCATCTTACTGATGAGATGTTATTCGGTTTGTTTTAACAGATAACTATAAAATGCTTGGAAAATGTTAGATTTATCTGACGTGTTATACAAGACTCTTTATCACACTGTTTGAGTACTTGTCGCAATTCTTTACGAGAGGGTGTTATACAGAATCCCACTGTATCTCTTCACGAACCTTGAGTTTAGTTTCTTCACTACAAAATTTATGTTTCAAACCCTAAAAACCTTCGGTATTTCCTTCGAGACCCCATTTTTGTATATTTGTTAACATAACTTTCATTTTAAAAGCTGTTTGAGAAATGCAAAATGACTTTGGTGTGTAGTGTCCATAATGTTTCATCGGCTAACATAAAATCCGATACAGGAACTGTTTCCACTTCTCACAGCCGAGCCATAGCTCCCAAATCCACTACCTCAATCTGTTCCCGAGCGGTTTTTTGACACAAATCCCACCAGGATTGCAACGTTATAATTCTAAATAACAATCACAACGCACCTTAAAGGGGTTCAAATGAGCTTCAAAAGGCTTTTATCCCCTAAAAATTTTTTTTTTCAATTTCCACGTGTCCGTCTAATTCGAATCGATTAAATCATACCTTCACTCGTCTGATGGTTCAAATTTTATCAACCGTCTGACCTTATCGCCGTGGAATTTAATCAAAATCGATCTGAATTGATAATATTTAATCGCGATCGATTTTTAATTCACACAAAACCCGTCATTCAAGTGCTCACGCTGGCTTTTAAATTATCTTCCACCAAATCTCTCACATTTGCTCGTGTTAATAATTCAACGGGCAATCGGATGACCAACAATAGCCAATCAATAACCCACGGATTCGTTAATAAAGCTCATTCTCTCACGTGAATTCTATGATAAATATCAAAAGTGATTACGAAATTCAACAAAGAGATCGTTATTAGATCAAAAAGCGTGTTTGGACGGGGAAGAAAGCTTGTCCGTCGACCGTTACCAAGAGTAACTTACGCCAACATAACCATTCGGCCATTGAAATCAATGTTGTGTTTTCCTAACGGGAAACTGAACGACTTGGATGACATACTGAGCGACCTACATTCGGTCCAAAAGTTTCTTGCCTCAACGCAAATCCAATAAAATAAATTGGTTAATTAATTAATAAATTAATTAGTTCGAACTGTAAAAGAGAGCCCGCTCCGGAGGTTTTGGTTGTTTGGTGTTTTATGGTAGTTTCCGTTTGTTTAATAAAATTCAGATTTTTTTTATTATTATTTAGATGAGGGCCGCAATATAGTTCACTGGAGCGATGAATGCAGGTACTAATCTAGCCACGACTTCCTTCTCTTGTTCCTTTTTTTGTTATTATTATTATTTTTTTGTTTAGGCTTGAGTTGTAGGTCAAAAATACAAAAATCTTGACATTGAACTCTTCAAGGATGAACGCTGCATTGAACTTGAAACAATTAGAACTATTATTCCCATCCTGTTTCATTGTCCAGATGGCTTATGGTCGAGTTGAGTTACGAAGCCGTCATCGTTTCTTAGTCGAATGATTTTCTTTGTAGTTTCCCATCGAGGAATATAATGATCAGCGGATTCATGACATGATTGTGTGGAATATGAACTCTCCCGTTTCAATAATGTCTCTTTGATGGGATTCATTTTTTAGTTATCGAATAATCGAAAACAAATTTTGGTTCTGCGACCTAATATTTAAGTGCGACTTCTCTTCTAAGTTGGGTTTGATTATCTAGATGGTTGTACCATCTTAAATTCTTTTAAAGCAATCAACCTTTTATTCGTCATCATTTGCGTACCTAAGTAATCATATCTGAATGTTTTGAACTTCTTCAGTTTCCAGGTTTCCTTATTGTCTTCCTATTATGCTATGAATTTATTTTGGTCACCATTCTATTGAAATTTGGTGAATTAGTTTTATCAGAACTAAAATTTGCGTTTCCTGATTTAAAAGAACTAACTGTAGCCTTTGACGAGGGTTTTTGCAAAGTAGATAATTTCGCTGTTGCCAAAACGGATAGATCGTCAGCACCGGAAGTGATGACTTTAATTCTAGTCTAACACTTATCTATTAATTTGTTTTCATATTATCTCTTGTCTGCTCTTATTTTCGTCTCTTCTCATGTTTATTTAATTCATTTGGCCTGACCAAATCAATCAACTTCTGTTGTTAAAACCAAGACACTGGTTTGCTCTTTAGATAAACTGTTCAATACATGACCTACTGAAGATATGTCGAATTAGGTACCGGATAGGTCTCGATTTAGGTAGGACAGCATGGTAGTAAAATTTTTGAAGCAATCCTGTTTCCAAAGTTTTCAATTCCTTCCTCCTCCTCCTCCTCTTCTATCCTCTTTACCGTTTGCCAAACATTCAAGTTTGACACAGATCGTATCGACGCAATAAAATCTACCTTCAGTAAAACTCCTCAAAACATTTCGGAAGCCGTTACTCCAGTAAAAGAGTGTCTCGATTCTTTTTGGACACAAACCTCTTCCCTCCGCCACCACAATCTGTCTCTCTCTCTCTCATTAATTGACATTTTTGTATTATAATTAAGTCAACAATCGATGTTTATTTGACATAATTTTGTCACTGCCCCTCCTTCTCCTCCACAACTTATAAAATCAAAATTACAACAACAACAATTGACAAGACAAAGAAAAAACATTCAATAAAAGAAAAAAAAAGTTTTGAAGCAATCAAACGAACCTGTCATTGCCCTCTTTCCTCCCTTCGTACCACCACCACCTCCTCCTCCCCGTCCCTCTTATTTTAGTAATAAATTTTATTAAACGATTTCCAGCTGACACTTGACGAAAGATTCTTTTCCTATGTAAATTGTAGTTTCAAGTAGATCCGAGGAAATGTTTTATAATATCGAGAGCGAATTGTTATAAACAATGACTTTTTAAAAAATAAAATAAAATAAAGAAGGAAGAGAGGAGAACAGAGTGAAGTTCAAGTGTTAAAATAATGAGTTGACGAACTGTGATATTAATTTATTAGTTTGTAATTAAAAACATTTTTGAAAGGAAAAGAAAATGGTGGACGCAGAACTGGACATGTTTGGAATATTTTTCATCGGATTTTTCCTGACCGTGTCCCAAGTAAGTGCAAACTTATTAAACTGTTCTATTATCATCATTTCTGTACACCTTTGGTAAGTTTACTTGATTTTTTTATGAATTAGGCTGGTTTTATGTCGTGTTGTTGTGATAAAGTTCACTCACCCTTGGAAGCTTAACTACCAATGTTCCGTGCCTTCTTAAATGACCTCCTGTCGTCGTTTCGATACTTTGAACCAAAAAATTTGATTTCCCACAACATTAGTAATAATTTAAGTAACAGTGGTGGTAGTGAAGAGTTGCTATTTTAATTTAAACAGACCTTTGCTATTGTTCGGAAGTCACAACAGAACAGTCCTCTTGAGTTGTTTCCTGTTACTATTCTGCCAATACTATTTATTAAACATATTTATTACATTGAATATTGTTTTCTATTTTAATAATGTATATTATTGAGGTTTATTCATGTAAAGATTTATGGATATTGAGGTTTCAACATCTTGCGAGCTTGATATTAATTTTATTACCATATACGCGATTTGCAGTTGGTCATGTTGGTCAATTGCTTTGGTAATTTGTGTTAGTGGGAAATTTAAATCCGCATCTGTTAGCTCAGAATACCCGGTTCTGTGCCTATTAGATTGATGTGATGCACCTGATGATTGTTGAATCTTCGAGAAGTAAGGTATAGTCAGACCTCTTTAAGTGTCTTGATTTTTTTTATAAATTTGGTCTTTCTTTAGGATCCACTATACGTCCAAACATCCCAAATGTACTCAGAGTCTGCTCTCACCAAATGACCATACACCACCTTAAACTGTTTCGTTTTTGTCATCTTTTGATGTTTTCCGCTTCTTGAGTCACCATTATGTAGATCTCAGCAATGCTTTAAAGTACATTACTCATTCAGTACCCTAGATTTGATAAACCCGACTCATTTGGGTTAGGTTAAGAATGAACTAAATAACATTAAGAGCAAGCAGAACTCAAAAACAGGCCTACGAAAAAAGTTCTGTGAAGAAGAAAACTTACAAAAATGAAAAAAATCCTTCCAAAGTAACAAGGAAATCAAAAAGGGAAACGAAAGACGGAAAACTTTATGCAACACATAGTAACATAATAAGGAAGGAAGCAACCAAGTGAAGCTTAAAAAGGTGATAGAAGTACCTAACCACCAACCAATTAGAAAACCTAGTTCCAATCAGAATACCAACAACACCAAAACTATAATTAGTCAACTGTCGAAGGCTGATAATAATAATTAAAAAAATGGGCGGATCAATCAACAAAATTCTGTTTTTCTCGTCAGCCAGAACCTAAATCCGACTAAATTTTAACCGTGAACATTTACGTCTTTGAAACAATTGTCCTAAATTTTTTGGTTCAGATAATTCCAGGAAACGATTAATGAGTTGAAGTGATTAAGTTTAGTGAACGAGTTATGTGCTATTTAAAACGTACGGTACCTAAAAACAACAAAATGTCTAAATTCATGAGGATTAAGGAAACGTCTTCATCTCCTTCATCTTCGCATTTTTATTTATTTCCAGTGGTTGCTTTTTACAAAATGTTCTAAAACCATAATTCAGGACCGAATCCACATTCTCAAAATGAATGACGACGGCTGATAACTTTATTTTAATGATTTTCCATTTTTTTAATTTTTTTTATCAAGAGATTAAGTCACTAAAATCGTTTATTACTTGTTTCCAGGTGCGGTTAGTCGTGTCTCAGGATTATGACGGTGAGTAGACCTGTCATGGAGGTGATCGGGTTTTGCTGGTTCAAATAGAAACCTGTTGTTAGTTGCCATGGATGAGAAATAGTCCGGAAGTCAAATCTAATCGTCAAATATTTTCAGTGTCTGAGATCCAGTGCACATTTTCCGGGATCAGCGACAGCAAGAGTAGAGATTCGATAGCAGCCAAGTTGAGGAAACCGGAAGGATTTCGTGGTGCACCCTTGTTTGCTGATGACCGAAATGTCGATCCTCTGGTAGACATAGCTTGTCAGATCAGACCGGATCCAAACGATGCTACAGAGCTCACTTACAATCTTCTTATAACCGACTTCAATCGGTGTGGTGTCTTAAAGCGAAATGTGAGTGAATTATAACCAGACTTCCGGTTTTTATTCCGTCTTCTTAAGTTTGAATTCATCCGTGCGTCTATGTCACACTCTGATAGCTTGACTGTACTCTTTCAATGTTTCCAGGGCTTCGTTCACGTTCGAATTTGGTTTCCACAATTCCCAGGAGTCGTTATGATGTCCGATCAAGAACTTATTTTAATGTGTAAGCCACCAGAACCAACCATAATCGAGAACAAAGCAGCCGGTTTTGCTGGAAGCTTGTAAGCAGTAGCGATTCTCCATCCTACCCTAACTCAAGATGTTTCTTTGTTTAACTATTTCCATGTCTTATTATGTCCACAGTCCACATGGTGCTCGGGTTTCCGGAGTCGTTGAAGAGACTCCTGGTCATCTCGAATACGAAGTAGCTCTGTACAAAGAAGCTCCAGCTCGGATTAGTAACAACATAACAAGCGAATTACCGGTCGATCAAGCCGTGCCCATCGGAACAAAACTTCAACTGAGAGCCAGAATCAATCCCGACTCGGGTAGGTACGAACGATACCTTCGACCAGAACAATAAAATAAAACAAAAAACTCACGCAGTAACAATTTAACTGTTCACAGCTTGGAAATACGTGAAACTAATGGAAGTGACCGTTTCTCCTGATCCTGATGACCCACACAAGGCTGGAAGCGTAGCTTTGGTCAAAGATGGGTACGTAAACACTTTTTAAGGTCGTCCACAAGAATATTTACTTGTTTACGCGCTGACCGAAGTGTCCTCATCCACTTTCGTCAATGTTTCGTTTGATATCTCTCGACCGAAGAAGTTGTTGTTCAACAAATGAACTTCCTCTCGTTTCCTTGGCTTCCTCTTTCCGCATTGTTTTCTTAAGCCTACGATTCATTAAAACATTGTTTTGTCTTCTGCTAGAAATCAACTTTTATTGACAGTCCCGTTGAAACGATTCACATTGAGTGAGGATTTCAATTATGATCTACGATGTTTGTAAAAGTCTAAAAGACAACTTCGGTCGAGGATGTCATTCCAGTCTAGCTGAAGCCTTGGAATTTAAATTTTTGTGTCATGATTTATCCTTAACCTATGTGTTATTCAGTTTAAGCAACTTGAACTGAGAAAGACCTTAAGACAAACCCATTTACACCCCGTTTTCACACCTTTCTGGCCCATGAAACTCGTTGGTAAAACATCACTGAAATACTTCCTTTCAGGTGCAGGAACAGAGATTTTGCTTCGATCATTCCCCACCAGCCAGCCAGGTATCGGAACAGTTTTAATGAAGTTTTTCTCGATTTCGAAGCGTTTCTCCTGAGTTCGATGAGAGAAAGATCGACTCTGTGGATTCATTCGCAGATCAAGGCTTGTATGGATGCAGTCGACTGTCAACCGGTGAATAAAACCTTAACTTTTGCACCAGGTTTTGGACGTGAAATTTAACCTCAGGCTTATCCGACCTTTGCCTTTTATCAAAGTGACTGCTTACGTTTATTAACATTTCTTTCAATTGCTGATTGGCGTCAGGAAACTGAAACTGCAAATTTGAGTTTTGTTAAACGTGTTTTACACGCAAGAAGGTTATCTGAAGTGAGATCCTTGAAATTCATGAACGATGACATGGGCGGCCTAGATAAATCAGAGTTTTGCTCATTTTGCTTAAAAAAAGCTTCGTACACAATATACTAACTGACTTAGTGACTAATTTTGAGAATTAACAGCCTCAGTAACAAATAGTAGCTACATCTCCTACGCTACAGCTCCATCCACCCATCTCCCATCAACATCCTTCAAAAAGCTCTAATTCTCACTCGTAATCCCACAACTCTTCTAAAGCTACATCTAATAAAACGTAACTTCCCACAGGAATTCTGTCTTGATCTCTTCGAGCCATCAGGAAGTGGAAGACGACGACGTAGAGGTGCGGAAATCCAGAGAGTACCTTCAGACCGGAAATCATCCGTCAATTCAACCCACTTCACAAGATTTAACGAGAACCTCGAGTACACGGTCCTCATGCCGGGTGGTAAGTATATTCTCCACACGACAGAAACATACCCTTTTAGCGTCCTCAATTTAATACCATAACTTGATTACAGATTTCTACCAGAAGACGATAACCACCGAAACTTCTTGTAACACTCTCCTCTACGTGACATCATTTCTAGGAATGATACTTTTCATATCGGCTCTGATTATGTGTTACTTAGCGAGTCGTTTGCATGGCCTCATGGTCAAGCAACAGCCACCTTCGATCGATCAAGTAATTACGAGGTCCCGGAAGTTTCAGAGCCCTCAGGAAAAATCCTGTTACACCGGAAGAGCCACCGTTCAATAGCATAAATTCCGATAGAGAGAGGTTATAGTTTGATTGTGTTTGTTTTTCTTTTCGTATTGTTTTCTGGAAAATTTTTCGAACGAGTTTCTATCGATATTGGAATTTATGAGTTTAAAAAAAAATGTTGTCGATTCGATGTCCCATTGAAAAATTTTCCACTTCAATTAATTAGAGAAAATTAGAGAAAAGAAAAACAATTCAGGGAGACATGTTTGTTGGATAAATCTTAATTTACGTAACCCAAAAGCTCCGAAAAAATTGTTTGTGCGTCTATTGTTTTGATTTTTGCGTTTGTTTACTTACTATTTATCCGGTTTAAGTTCTTGGAATATTATTAGGCTGTCGAATTTGAAGGTCTGGTCAATCAAATGAAGTCAACGCCGAAAATTCGAATGTCATTGAAGAGTTTCCTGCGGATGAAATTAAAAGAAATATTTAGGCTCTTTTGTCTGAAAGCTCTTACTCGAAGTTGTGAATTGATATGTTTTTATAGCTCAGACGAAAATACTTTTGTGTTGCCAATTGATAATTGTCTGTCTCTTTGCCAAAATAATTTTATTTGAATCGAAATATTTTCTTGAGAATTGTGGTGAGTCATCGATTTCCTCAGATTGCCTCACCCTGACCTAATCCATAATGGAAAAGCAATCAAACCCATTTTTTAATAGCTTTTCCTTGAATCACCAACCCGATCTTGTATGACCTAATGAATTCGCCCGAAGAATTTTATGTTAGGTTTTGGTTTATTCGCAGCGCCTAAATTTCGGATGTTAGAGGTTTAGTTTCTAATCTCATATCTGAGGTTTGAGGAAGCCAAATGGTCAGCGTTTTGATTGTTGGCAAGGGAATATTGAATAATGATCCGCCAAGGATTTTAGTTTTACACGCTTTCTACATCTGGTGGCGAATCTGATTTTATCTAATTATCCGCATCTTCGACGCAAGGACTCATTTTTCCTTTGATTCTGACCACGCCACCACCTAACATCACGCGATATAATCAAAGTGCGCAGCCAATATCCTCACTCGTCCTTGATTTTCTTTCTAGTTTCCAACTTTTAGTCTCATGTTTACGTCATGATTTACGATTGACTATCGTCAGATATTTTATCATTCTTCTATTTTGCTATCTCTTTCTTAACCTCTCTCTCTCTTCGAGTGGTGACGTCGACTAATCGGCTATGCTTCTTAGACGCGATTAATTCATTGAAGACATAAACATAAATATTTTTTTGTTTTGGTTATTTCTTGTTTATTCTCATGAACTCGACATCGGCCATCGGAAAGAAAAGATTGTTTACACTTTAAGCATCGAAACGAATCAAAGAAGAGAATTCCAGAAAAAAATTCATTGATTTTTTGTTCTTCCTCTTCTTTTCTGCCTCTTCTTCTTCTTGTTATTCTTCTCATTATTTCGAGTCGCTAAAAAAAATTTGTTAGTGTACTTAAAACGTTTCCGTCATTTAATTTAGGTCCGTTAACTTTTGTTAACACCGTTTCTGCCTCTCTATAAGGAACTTGTAAGAGTTCAAGAAAACACTTATTCTCACTTTTATTCTCTTTTCGACGATTGTTCGTCAAGTTCGGGTATTTTAAATCGTTTAATTATGGTGAATATTCATGCAGTTGTCTATCAAATCTGTCTTTTTCCATTTTTTGAACCGTCATTCTCATTTCTGTCCGTCATAATAAAATAAAAGAAATTTTACTTTTAATGAAGCTCATCCTTTAAAAAATGTGAAAGTAGGGTGTTACATAGCACAATTACATAGTTTCAGGGGATGACGTTTGACCAGACTTTCAGGTTCCGAAATAATCCACAGCCTTGTTGTAGAAAGGCAACCTTTTGAGTTGCGGCACTCCGGTTGACTGACCCTGTTGTATTGAAGGGAAAAAGAAACTCATGTTTACGTTTCCTGGGAAGCACAAAGCTTTTTGTATGTTTACTGTTTCATTACTAGGGTAAAGGGTGCACTTAAAAGTCATCTAATCAATGTTTATGTCAATGGACCGTTGTTATCAATAAGAAAAGCCCTCTCGAGTTTATGCACTGTAAATGCGTCATCATTACCTAATAAAGAGACGGTCAATTGATCGACAGTTCATGTGGGCAAGTAATAAATTTTAAAAATAACAAAGAAATCACTTGCTGACGTATTTAGAACAGCAACCTGGTTTTAGAGGTTCGTGAAAGCTTTATTCTAATGCCACACAGCCTGTCAATAATTATTTGGAGGAGTAGGATGCTTGAAGTAGTCTAAAAAATGGAGTCGGCCATTTTTTAAACTAGAATTAGTACCACAAAGAGTTTCAAAAAGTTTTCCTTCCAATTCATTAATTATTGAAGGTAATTATTTATAAGATGATAATTTTTTTTAAACTCAAAGCTTTAGGGTTAGGAATAAAAATCACAGTTCATAAGGCTGAAGAAATTGACATGAAATTAGGCTTTCAGTTTTGCCTTTTGATTGTGATTTCTTATTTATATTTAGAAAATCTAAATTTAAGGTGTGTGAATAATTCGCATGATTGTAATTTATTCGATGTGATTGATGAAAAAAATTATAATTAAAAAAATTATTTTTAATTAACGACAATGATTCCAATTTTTTTCTTTTCACAATTGAATTCCATACCCACCTTAAAAGTTTTAAAAATTCGCTTTGCAAAACTGAACTGAATTGTTGTGAGAGTTTCCAGACAGGTGTACCTGTCATCCTTTTCTTAAACAATTCACCATTTTCCTTTTTTTACACGAAAATGTTTACATGAAAACGAAAACTGGAATTAATTTTTGGGCGCAATTTTTAAAAGCAAACAACGTAAAAGGAATTATGCGTTTTGTTTTTGGTTTTTGTATTCATAATCGCGTTTAAGCTAACAAAAAAATAATATACGCATGAAAACAATCCATGAATCAACGACCAAAAAACCTTGAATTTGAGAATCTGTTTATCCCAAGAACCCACTGTCGCGATTCTTACAGGAATTCCTTATTACGTCTTCTTGAAACTTCAAACTGTTTTATTTAACCAAGTAACGAACTTTGAAAAATTATCTAATAAAAATTTGAATATTTGTTTGATTAATAAATAAATTTCTATAGCAAAATAAAACTTTTACAATTAACAACACAGAAAAATCACTAAAATCAATTAATAACTATTCTCACACGGTTTTTGAAGGTTCGTTATTTTTTTACGTTCTTGAACCCCTTTGGTTTTTGTTTCGGGGAGGCTGTGGAAAAGAATGGAGGCGCTCAATTTTTTAAACTCCTTTTTTTTTAACGGAAATTCGGAAAGAAGTAAGGGAAGTTAAAAGCGGTTAGGCTAAATAATAGGCTTAAAATCGACATCGCCTGATTAATAATATCAGTTTATGAGAAAAAAAAAGGTCAAATGTGTTGTATTTATCTTGAAAATAAACAGAAACGAGAATTTATCTGTCTAAAGCTATAGGAAAATTACGTTACCATTCCCCAGTTTTATAACTTCCTTAAATTATCTCTCTTTCCCCCTCCACTGAAAAAAAAATCCCCGGCTTTATTCATGTTAAATATATCGCAAAACAGAGAATTGGAAACAGTTTAAAGTGAACTTCAAGGGACCTAAGTTTAACTTTTCAAGTGATCAAAATCAACCAACCGGATTCAAGCGAAAATCGGATGATCCTTCTGCCTACAAATGGTTGGTCACATTCAAGTTTCAAACATGGCAGACTACGCGACTGCGAATAACGTTGGAAATGGTGTAAAAAATGGATTTAAAGAAGATGAAAAGCGTCCAAATTCGAAAAAACCCATTCGAGTGTGGTGCGATGGATGGTGAGTGTTTTCTCATTATTTTTTAACCGTTTTATTATCGTTTTCATCAAGATGCCGGATGATTTTCAAAAAAAGTCTGTGTCTAACCTAACTTCGTTGCACTGTCTAAAGGTCGCAAAACGACTTATTATGTTTAGCATTAGTATAAGGACATCAAGTTATGATTTTCGCATCATCTGGTATGACGTGATTTACCGTAATTTACAAAGTCTATTTCGAATTCTAAATGATTAAGAAAATCGATTTTCTTATTATTACGCATTTTAACTCAAGCACCTCTCCTGATTGCTTGTTTTCTAATATATAGAAACCCAAAAATAAAACGATGTAATGAGAATTGCGAATAAACACGTCAATTTAAAATAATAAAATGCTGAAATTGAGAAAATTAAAAAAATTCGTTTCCATTGTCTCATTTTATTTATTTCTCGATTTATTTCCCCAAAATCATAACAGAAACAGTTTTGAAATGATTGTTATTAAATAATATAATTATCTGCCGAATAACGATGAGATATCGTTTCTCATCACATTTTTTATCAGTTTGCATCATCTATTGAATGCCTATTATTAGGGTTAAAGTGAGCCTGGGATTGTAATATTGCAATTTGTGGCTGTCTCCATGGTGGCAAAAAGGAGACAAAATGGCTATTTATGTAACTTTATCATTATTTGAGTCAGGTCTTAAAAAATGTCCCAGGTTGATTTTCATCAGAGCTAGTGATTTTTATCATCATAACTGATAATCGGAAATGTGGAATTCAGTATTTGTTAATGTATGAGTTGTAAGAACATAACAAACAGTTTCATTCATTTTAAACTGATTGGATTACCAGCAGATGTTATTTAAATGAACGGTTTTGACATATCTGGGTGTCTTCGCTTATTCAAAATGGGGTTCAAATGATCTGCAGACAGTTTCAGAATGCTTGATGAATAGTCTTCCATTTAGGCCTTTGCTTAATGATGTTTTTATTTGCAAGTCATTGCTCACCTCAATGTTTACATGATGAAGGAAATGCTTTGAAATCTTTTAAATGCTCTACTCTCATATCGACCATTATAAGTTTATCAGTGAGGAGTTTAATTAGGGTTTTGCTTGAAAGGCCAAATAATTATTTATTTATTTATCTACTCAGTTTGATAGTTGATCAGCTTACCTTTTATGTTATATAATAGTTACACAAAATTTTTATTTCTCAGTTATGACATGGTGCATTTTGGCCATGCGAATTCCTTACGTCAAGCAAAAGCGTTAGGAGATTACCTTGTTGTGGGTGTTCATAATGATGATGAAATAATCAAACACAAAGGACCTCCAGTATTCACTCAGAAGGAAAGGTACAAGATGGTTCGTGCAATCAAATGGGTGGATGAAGTTGTTGAAGGAGCTCCTTACGTCACAACACTAGAGACTTTAGATAAATATAATTGTGATTTCTGTGTTCATGGTGATGACATAACAACAACAGCAGATGGAGTCGATTCCTACCACTTAGTTAAAAAGGCAAATAGATACAAGTAAGTGGATTCTTCATTGTTTAAACATATTACACATTATTAAAACATTATTTGTTAAATTTGAAAGTGATCACATTTAAATTTATCAAATTAATTTCCTATCCAATTTGATTGTAGGGAAGTTAAGAGAACTGCAGGCATCTCGACAACAGATTTAGTAGGTAGGATGCTGTTACTAACTCGTCAACATTTTTACCAGGGGTCAAAGGAATATCAGGTGAGTTTCCTTAACCTCATTTGTATGTTGATGCATGAATTGTTCATGTTTCCTGACAGTAAATGGCATGCTCACAAAATGGATTTCTCTTGTCGATTTCAACAAAACTTTCTGTTATGTTTGGGTCATGCACTTTATAATTTGGTTTTGTAAGAGATCTTCATTTTGGACTGTCTAAATTTTAGTTTAGCTTTTAAAAAACAAACAATTTTTCTGCCATTGTAAAAAGCTAGATATTTTGGGAGCTTAGAATGTGGTGTTGAAACTAGAATTCTATTGTATAGTATTTTAAACATGTTTTAGTATTTCTTACCCAAACTACAGTATCACTTCCTTTTGTATTGCTTTTGTAGTAAAGTAGTTTTTGATTAGAAATTTTTTTTTAGGTTTATTTGTATAAAATTTACGATCTTGTTTTACATCTGTCCTTGGTTCTGTTCTCTTAGATGATTTGTGGTTTTATTTATTTCTTATTTCCTGTCGGTTTTTATTTTATGAGTGACTTTATTTTTAAGTAGTGTAATTAATAGCATGTAATGTTGATATTTTTGTTTAGAACGGTGTCCACAAGATTAAATTAAATTCTCGTGTCCTTAAGGTATGTCCGGAAAATTCTTTTAATCTTGGCCTGGACCCAGCCGCTCGAAGTCCTTGGACCGGTTGCTCTCAGTTTTTACCCACGACTCAAGAGATAAATCAATTCAGTGAAGGAAAAGAACCAAAGGTGAGTTTGTTTAATTGTTTTGATGTGTGTCTGAGGTCTGTTTTGAAGGTTCTGTGCTGATGTGTTTTTGATTTTTCTTATTTACAGCCCGGTGACAGAGTTGTGTACGTGGCTGGAGCTTTTGATCTGTTCCACGTGGGTCATTTGGACTTCATAGAAAAGGCGAGATCTCTAGGAGACTTTTTAATCGTCGGATTGCACACGGACCCTGTTGTTAATTTGTACAAAGGAAGCAATTATCCAATAATGAATTTGCATGAACGTGTACTTAGTGTGTTGGCTTTCAAGGTACGATGTCGGAGTTTTTGTGAATTATTTAATCCTTTGGATGTAGATTTATTTGAAAGTACAAGTTTTATAGTCAGTTAAGAGCACCTGGACTTGTCTAATACTGTCTTTTATGGTTATGACATATCAAAACGTCGTATGCGATTTAGTCGAAAGAGATGTAGAGGGTGGTGTTTTATAATCACCATCATCCCATCGATAGAATTGTAGTTTTGTAAGAGTAATTCCATTTTCTACCTTACCTTTTCAGTTTGTTTCGGAAGTCGTGATCGGAGCTCCTTACTCGGTGACGAAGAATTTAATGGAACACTTTAAAGTTGATATCGTCTGTCACGGGAACACTCAAATAATGCCTGACGTAGACGGAAGTGATCCTTACGCCGTGCCTAAACAAATGGGCAAATTTGTATTAATCGATTCCGGAAACGATATGACAACAGAAAAAATTGTCAAACGCATCATTTTGAACAGGTAAGAAGGGATGACAAGGAGGAGGAGGAGAAGGGATTAACTGTCAGTTTTGTCAGCCTACAAACTAACTCACTTGTCTCTCATTTTCAGGCTGGAGTTTGAACAAAGAAACGAAGCGAAGGAAAAGAAGGAAATAAAAATCTACGAGGAGTACATGAAAGGAAAGGACGGGATCATGGTGGGCGGTGAACGTGCATCCGCTGAGAAATGATAATCCTTTGATACGTGATAGCTAATCTTAAGCTTAATGCTACCAAAGATTATTATTCATATTATTGATGAGGAAGGCATCCGGAGCTTTATGTTCACCTTTAATCACGTTTTGCTTTCTTCCTTTTCCTTATTTATATTTATGAGGAAGCAAAAGTCAATTTCTTACACGTCAAAACAATGCTCGATTTTTGTAGAAATCAGTATTAGTCGCGCTTAATGTTAATAGTGTTTCTGGTAGGATGCCTGGAGTGGGAGGTGTGTTTGCGATTTGGTGAAAAATGGATCTTAGGCGAAAGGAGATGGAGAGCGATCTGATTGTTTTGACATCGTTTATAAGTTCCTCTCGTCTTGGTTTCCGTGGGGTTAAGTCGGTGTTATGGCGGGTTTATGATCGTTCTATTTCCGATCAGCAATCGATGGTTTTATTATTTAAATGTGATAACCTAAGCGTTAGATAATTTTTTTTCATGTCTTATGACATGGTCTTATTTATAAGTTTCTTTTTTTTCTTTTTAAAGAATCGGGGTAATATTTTAGAATGAAGTGTCTTGAATTAATTTAGGTTGAGGGTCAGCAAACATATAAAGGGGTCGCGTTGTGGGGAGGTTTTGAACAAAATACAAAAGGATGGTCGAAGAGATTTTTATTTTTTAAGTTTCCGCGGTTGAATGCCATTTTTATAAAATTAATAAAATACTCTATGGGTAAAATATCATATTATGTTTTAAAAACCATAACACACGCTGTTTAAGAATATCCGCAACAGTTAAGTCGTCAAAACGTTCAGTTAGTGTTGTTTTCAGATAGTGCGTCTGTGTCTCAGCCTCAATTTATTTCAACTCTTACATAAAAAGATTGCAGAGATATTAATCTTTGATATTTAAATTATTTATTTAAGTAAAGAGATTCAAGGAAGCGAATTGAAGGTTTGGAAATGTCATGAAAGCTTACGAAAGGAAATCTCATTCACAAGACAAACTGAAAGGTTTAATGGGATTTCGCTTCGTCATAAGAACAACTGTTTGCTGACCCTGGTTTATTTAATTTTTTATTTTTATTTTATTTTATTTTATTTTGTGATTATTATTTTTAATTTTCCTTCATGTTTTTTATTTATTTACAAAGACTCGTGTTATTGGGAACGGTTATTCGAATCATAGGTGGGAACATCTCGAACGGAAGTTATATTTGTGGTTTTTTTGTTAATTTTTAATCGAATGCGGTAAACTTAATTGGGATGGGAATACGTATGTTAAGAAAGTATTTATTTGATTGTTTCGTTTAGAATTTAGACATACATTGTTTTTTCATTATTATTATTTATCATAATTTTAGTTGCACTGTATAGTTTGTTTTACGCGGTGTAGCCAAGTAGTCAAAATTCCGTGTTGCAAAAGCTTTAAATTTTTATGCCGGTGATCATGATGAGGAGCAAAGTTTTTTTATTTTGTTTTTTATTGAGCAAGAAACTGAATCAAACACACGGGAGCTATCACCGACTAAGGTCAGAAATGTCCTCGTGTCAGTCAGGGAGGGTAATTAGATCACTTGGTGTGAAATCTGTTTAATTAAAAGAAAAAATTGAAATCGATAAAATTAAAATCCTTCGTTTGTAGAAGAAGAAACTATTTAAAGGTTCTAAATTGCGTTTTAGATGAATTTATTTAAGTTTTATAAGTTTTTTATTTTTAAATCTTTGCTTTAAATCATCATTTTTTGTCTAACAAATTAAGAGGTGGATGACTAGACAGCTGTTAATTCTGTTTAACAAATTCCAAGTGGTTTGTCGAAAACTAAACAGAACACAAAACTTTTTTTTTCTTTCTTTAAAACTCAGTGACAGCTTTAAACACAATTATTTTTCTGTTTCATTTAGTGAAGGAAGTTTTGATAATACATGACCTTCGTCGATGATTTAAATTCTAACGTTATCAACACCAATTCCGAAACCGGTTGACAAAAAATTTTTTACTTAGTATATTCATTGCGCTATCCAACATTATGGATGAGAGTTCCTTTTTCTATTAAGTTATAATTATTTAATAATTGTCATTTCATATTAATTTCTCATTCGTTATATTTAATTATATAATGAGTTTGAAAGACTGTAACCAACGAGGGTATTATATAAAAGAACTGAATATAATAATGATGATGATAATAGAAAAGAAAAAGTTTTCCTTTTTTTTTGAGTTGGCAGTTACAAAATTGTTTAATGCCTCGGGTTTAATAAACTCAGTTATTATTAAATAACTATTACTGTATGGTTACTATACTGGGTTTTAGTTGGACTATTTCCACTGTTTGAACTTCTATAATGCATGTTAGAGGAGGGAGGGTAAATTTTTTTTGGAAATCTCAAATTTTGGTTGAAATTTTATTTTAATGCTAGTTCGTTAGTCATTATATTAATTATGACATCGTGGGAAGTGTTAGGATGTAGTAAAAAGGTTATTTTTGAGGGGTTTTCGCTTTTTAAGTCTTGTACAAGGGTTGAACATTCTTTTTCGTCTTGCATATTTTACTTATAAGTATTTAATAAGTCAAGAAACTGAAAAAATCAAGGCACGGGTCATTTGAGTAGTGCTCTTGGGCTAGTTTATGGTCCAGAGAATCGTGGGCCACCACTGTGCTAGGTATATGTTGAGGAAAGTTAGGTTTTAACATGGTAGTTTACGTTACAGTTCTATTATAAACTGCTGTGCGGATTGTGTAGGTTTTGTGAATAGATACTGCAGGATAGAGGTTATGTAATTGATACAACAATAGTAAAAGCAGTGAAAATGGTCCAATTAACTCCTTTTATAGTTATCATAGTTTTTTCTGTTTGTTTTGTTTGTTTATTTCATTCCTTCTATTTTTCGGGTTTAATTTGATTTATAATTAATCAGCAAAAGAGTAATTAATAACTAGAGGTTCGCTTGTGTTCTTCAGTTGTCAGAATTGTCAGTTACTAATTTGGTCAGGGCCATGGTTTTTTTGTTTTTCGATTGTCAATTTCAGTCGGTTTGTAAAAGAGAAAGTACAGTCCATCTTTGTTTCTTTTTGAGCAAGGTTTTCGGATGCCCAAAATGGGATTTGGTTTTTTTTATATTTTATTTTAAGCTCCCTCTCCCCCTTATTCGCCTCAAGTTTTCGGAGAAGCCATAATAGTTTTATTTGGTTTGAAAATCAAAGCAAAATTATTGGAGTTCATTGTGTCAGTGTCTTAGGCAATTTGGCTCGCCCTCCTTTTTTATTCGTCTTATAATTTATTACACTAGAATTTGTTTCAAAAATATTGCACGCTTATACTGAATAGCTAGTTCGTCAATGAAATGACTTCTTGAAAGTGTACAATATATCGTCAGTTTTTTGTGACCCTCTTTCTGATAAAAGTCCCTCGTAAAAAATTTGGGGAGACTGATTGTTGGGCTTTTAAGTAATTTATCAAACCAATGTTACGTTTTTTTGTCATGTCTTCAGTCACACATTTAGTTTTTAGTCAGAAGTTAGTCTTATACAATACAAATTTAAATTAATCTAATCTAAAATCAGTTTCCATCCTCATCGTTTAAGGTAATTTCAGCTGTCTACTGGTTTTCCTCCACCGGTGTACTCTACTCAAAATTCAAATTATCAATTCAGCTAATAACTAAAATTAGAATCTCAGTAACTTCACCCCGCACAGTAAACGATTTTTCAGTTAATTATCAGCTATTTGACAGAATTTTCGATTTCAATTTTAAATAATTTCAGTTTGACATTTTAATTTTTATTTAATTTTATAACTATTGTAAAAATGTCTAAATTCTTTGCTTTAAAAAATTTGATATATTTTTCCATTTTCAGGGTAATTATTATGGTTCTATAAATTATTGATTAATTGTATTGGTGTATACTTAACTGAACTTTTTGTGGTGTAAAACCTGGTTGCTTAAACCTGGTTTGGTCTCATTTTCATAACTAGTTGTAATCCAGTATTATGTCGCTAAAGGATTCTCAATCTGCTTTCAATATTATTCAGTTGAATTTGTAATTAATTAATTAATTAATGGATGTATAAAATAAATTATATTTTATATGACTATATATAGTTAAAGGAAATCAAATCTTTATTGTCTAATCAAAAGCATTTTGTTTGTAATTAATTAAAGGAAAAACTTTTGGCTTCACCTCTTTAATTTCTTATTTATGTGGTTAATATAATTATTTTTAAAGGAAATTGTTTATTTATTTACTTATTAGTCTTTGGGGTCGTCTATCCCTCCTGATGTTATGGCAAACGTTGCTTCGCTCTCAGGCATGTCCGGACTATCGTAAATTTTGGCGATTCTTGTCTCTCCTCTACCTTTTCTGAAAGACAATCGTGTGGTTGATGCGTGAGCTAAAATGTTTCCACCGATTGGTTTTTTAGGATCGGCCTGTAACAATAAGAAACTTGTTCAAAATGTCGTTACGATTTGTTAAATTGTATTTAATATTAAAACCTCAATGAAACCTGAAAAGTGAGAGTGGCTCCGGGATCGGCAGTCATTTGGTTTGTGATGAAAACGGCAACGTTATATTCTTCTGATATCTTTTGAAGGCGCGACATCATTTGAGCTAATTTCTGCTGTCTGTCTGCTAGTTCTCCGCGACCGCTGTAGTCTACTCGAAATAGTGCCATTATAGAATCCACCTGTTTATGAAATATTGTTTTCTTTTATTGCTCTGATAAAACATCAATTTCACTGTAAAAGAATGAAAAATAAATGTGAACCAACTACTAATAATTTGTAAATTCCCGCTTCTTCGTAAAATTTAGCCGCTACAAAATCCAACAGCTCCTGTTGGTGTTCGCTGGTGTAAGCTCTAGCATACAGAACATTGTCTAAAACTGCCTCTTGATTCAAATCGAATCTGTCAGCAATTAAACGGAGACGATCCGGACGGCTGTATCATTTAAGGAATTCCATTATACTTGAGTCTGGTAAAAACAAAGTCAGAGAGAAATAAATAGTTACAAGGTGATTTCTATTTCATGAAAACAGTATCGAATTCGATATCAGAATTAGAAGGAAAAGGATACAATGTATGTTCGGTGTCAATAAAAATAACTTTGCCTCCGGTGTAACCACTATCATTAGGAACCTGAGCCGTGACACACAAAGTGTGCGACATTTGAGTCTTTCCTGTTCTAAATTCTCCAAATGCTTCTGTGATAGCCATCGATTCAATACCTCCTCCGATGAGTTTACTGAGCTCATACAAAACATCAAATTAATTATTTATGGTTATAATAAAAATGTGTGAAACTTAATTCACTTTAAACTTACTCCAGTTCTTGACTTCCAGTACTTATTCGAAACACCTGCTTTCTCTTATCACTCACTTCTAGTGCAGTGTAGAAATGAATCGTGCATATTTTCGCACAGGCCTCTTTGATTTTATCCACCTTTGCCTCTGAAAATCCCTTTATGGCACACAACCGTCGTTTTATGGTCATCTGGATCCCTTTGATGGTACATATTCCCGAACTTTTTAATTTTTTTATGTCTGCCACATTCTGAAAAAAATTAAAGGTATTAATCCCTTAATAACACTATAATACGTAATTAATTTCCAATGATCTACAATTGAAGTGTAATAATACAGAATTATTTGTCATTAACATGACCTGTATCTATATATGTCTAACTGGAAAATTAAAATGATGAAATAATCATATAATAAGAATCCGGATTATTCACGTTCATTATTTTTATTTAAGTATACAGATTAATGCCTGGTAGTTGCTAAAACCAGCCCATTTTTATCATAAATTCTTATTAAAAAAGCAAAATTAAAATCGAAAAGATCGTTACTGAAAAAAAATTCAAATTTGCATTCGAAAAATGTCGTCATTGATCAAAGGTTGGCCAACCTGAAAAAATGTTTGTCATCTGCTGCTCAAAGGATCATTCCACATCCTAATGTTTTGTTTTGTTAGTAAGTATTCATAAGTCGTAATTAAATACGTTCGGGATTCCCAAAACGATATTCGAAAGTGTTCGAAGACTTTTTCAGTTAATTGCTCAATGTAAACGTCAGCTCAAGCCATAAAAAAAAAAAAAGAAAATGGAAGACGTCCAAATCGGTGAGATTTTTTTAATTCCATTCAAAACTCAACGCCGCTTGTTACGTGTTTTTAAATTTTTAATTTAGGGCTGTGCTCAGGTGTGTTTTCCTCTTGTCTCTAAGCCTCTTGTGCATTCGAAATGAGATCTATTGTGATTTATGTCACCTTATTGTTTCCTCTCTTTTGTGAACGAGGCAAGAATGTTTCGTTTAGAAGTTTGCCGAATAAGCAAAGCATAGCAACGAAAATAATCCACTTGAGTGTAAAATTCATGTCAATCAAACTCTTATTTTTCCGCTTGATTTCTCGCTAAGATTTTACAGCTTAAAGTAGTTCACTAAAGCTTTTACTCTCGAATTATTTCTACCATAAATAAGATCGTTTTCAAACTATCTTTTCAGGTCATTTTCTTCAAATAATTAAACTTTGTCCGTGTCAGTGAGAGATTTTTTTCTTAGGTAAGTATTGTTTGATTTTTATTCTACATTTATGTCTCACATAAAACATTATCATTAAGGCACACAACATTATCACAATGTTTCATACAATTAAGCTTTTTATAGCAGTTAATCGAAGAGGTTCATTAGTGGTTACCTCTTTTTTTGTAAATTTACTGCTATCTTGTTTAAAAATTTTCGATGACTCAATCAAAGTATTTAGTGGCCTTGTTAATATTATTTACATTACTTCCTGTTATTCATCTAAACAATAATTGATTTATATATTCAATATATAAATCCTTGGTTGTTAATTATTACAATAATGTTAACCCAAATGGTCTTGATTTTTTGACGAGAATATTTTTAGCTATTGTGGAAGTTTAATGATTTGACACTGAAGTGACTTTGACTCAGAAATGATGAATTTTACCTTTTTAACTGTCTTTGAAAAATAATTTGAATAACACTATACTTAACGAACAGGGTTTAACTTTACATAACTTTACAAACAGGGTAATGTTTGGTCCAGTTGAATAATGTTGAGAGTTTGGTTGTGTTCTTTTGGGGAACGAATTTTGATGTAACATCTGGAAATGAAAAGTAACTGTACTTATTGCTAAATCGTCAACTTGAGTCTCAAGTATTAATTTAAAAATACAAGTAGGTAGTAAAATGGGAGATTTATCGATCTCTGGTATTGATTATTTGGTTTGTTTTGTTTTCAGTTGAACCAAATTGAATATGACGAAGTCTTGATTTGCCAAAAGTCATATGTTAGCTCTTTCAAATAATTATAATGCAAAACAAAGTAAGTGAAAACGATTCAAAAGTCAGTTTCTGGAAGAAAAACACCAAAGCAGTACCTGGGAGACCCAGTCCAAAAAAAGATTATCAAAATCGTCCCGGAACAACAACTTCTTTCCAAGAATTCGAAAACAGTGTATCGGATGCCTGGGCAATAGGAGATAACGATGATGACAACGATCTTTTAGCAATTGCTGATGTTACTCTGTCGAGAAAAGCGGCCCAATCGGCTGCTATTAGCGTCATACAAAATCATCGTGTAGCGAAATTAAATGATTCGCTTACGGAAAAGAGAAAAACGGAAGCCATGCAGCGGTTGGCTATGCAGCAAAAGTCACCGTCACCTTCCGACAGTTCGCCATATCGTAAAAGTCCTCAAAAACCTTTTGAGGACCTGAACGTATCTTCCAAGGAAACAGAAGAAAGTGAATTAATAAAAATAGGAAAATTTTCACCTTTAATTAATTCTCCGGTTTTAAATTTAGACGAACTTAGGAGTTTGAGTTGGAGCGGAATCCCACCTCGACTCAGGTCGATGACTTGGAAACTTTTAGCCGGATACCTGCCAGCTAGTGCTGAGAGAAGAGAGGCCGTTCTACAGCGAAAGCGACAAGATTATTGGAGTCTCGTAAACCAGTACTACCACACGGATTGCAACGAAACATACCAAGATATTTACCATCAAATTCACATAGACATACCTAGAATGTCACCGGAAATAAATTTATTTCAACAGGAATCGGTTCAACACATTTTCGAAAGAATACTCTTCATTTGGGCCATCCGACATCCTGCCTCTGGATACGTTCAGGGTATCAACGACTTGGTCACTCCGTTTTTTATTGTTTTCCTACAGGAAATCCTACCGGAAAACGAAAGCTTAAACACGGTTGTCTTTAACAACTTGCCAAAGGACTCGAGGGACGTTGTCGAAGCGGATGCTTTCTGGTGCTTGTCGAAATTTCTCGACGGGATTCAAGACAATTATATATTCGCTCAGTTAGGAATTCAGCAAAAAGTAAATCAGCTCAAGGAATTGATACAGAGGATAGATGTACCATTGCATAAACATTTACAGAATCACGGAGTCGATTATCTTCAGTTTTCATTCAGGTGGATCAACAATTTATTGACTAGAGAACTTCCGCTCAGGTGTACCATACGGTTGTGGGACACGTATCTAGCCGAAGCCGACGGGCTGGCAGCTTTTCAGTTGTATGTGTGTGCCGCTTTTTTAATACAGTGGAGGAAGGAAATATTAAATCAAAAAGATTTTCAAAGTTTAATGCTTTTGTTACAAAAAGTGCCAACAGAAAAGTGGACTGAATCTGAAATTGGCGTGCTTGTGGCAGAGGCATATCGTTTAAAATTCACATATGCTGATGCTCCTAATCATTTACAAGGAAACGAGTAGGTCAATTAATTTTTAACTAAATTAAATTTTTAAAATAAGTTGAAATAAGTGATTTTAGACACCACTCATAAGGGAGACACAAGTTGTATGTATTCCATGTATAACAGATATTTGTACATTCTCATCAACCTAACTCATACAAAGGGATTGATATCCTTAAGGATGGTCCAATTTTTAAAGAAAAAAAATTATTACAATAAATAAGGGAGTAGTACAAATTATTTTTGCCTATTTTTAAGTTTTATAAAAAGTTTCTTATTATTCAACTGTAGTGGAAGGTTTTAACCTGTTATTAAATACCATCTTTTTTATATTATTGTTTTTTTGACAACCCTTAGCTGTATACCATTCTTGTTTTGTAAATTTTTTCTCCTCTTAGTTTCAAATTATCTTTTTAAGACTTGTTAGTTGTGATCCTTTAATTTTACATTACATTTAAGTTAACTAAAGTAAATATTTTAAAATTTGTTTGTAAAACATGAATTAAACAGTGTAATTCATGCCTAGCATCCTTAATTCATTGTCAAACAAGAGTTTCTAAAGAATTTTAGCACCAAAAGTTTTGATAGCCATGGGGTGAAAATTCTTTGAAAGGGTTCAAAGGCTAATTTGTCCATGGGGCTGTTATGATAATTGCCTTAACTCGTGACATTTTCAATAAATTGTAATTTTTAAAGAGTGTATTTTATAAACAGGATGCGGAATATATTTTGAATAAAATTGATACCAATATGGTCTCAAAACGAATAGGAGATATCAATACTAAACAATAAATTCCGAGATTAAATCGAGAGATGTTTTAATTTATTAAATTCCCAGTACTTACTATTCCGTAGTTTTGAAGGCAGTCTACGTCTTGAAATGTTCCTTCTTCTTCAACGGTTTCTTCTTTTGCAGTATTACGTTTCTCAGTTTTACTCATGATTTGGGCTTTTTTTTAGAAAAAATTTTAACGGTTTATAACCGGAAACGTCACGCGCAAATTTGGCAAAATTAATTTCATAGAGTATTTAAACGGCCTGGAAGGAAGTCTGAGTTTACCGCATGCTAAAACGCATGGTGTGCGTCTGAATGCTTATGTGAGGTTGTTCTTACTTTTCTTTTTACCTCAGTGAAGCGTATTGTCGCGGAGAGGTCGGTGTTATTAAGAATTTATACGATTTACTAGATAATTAAAAAGATGGTAAGTGTTTTGATCATTTTTGTTTTGAGGTAAAATCCGAAGTTAACACGCGAAGTTGGTACATAACCTCTCAGGGTTACAATTCGCATTGTATTCAGTTAGACTACCGGCGTTGTGTCGTAATCGTCTTATAATATTTTAATTAATTATAATAAAGCGTGTATTAATTATCACATCTCATAATATCTTTACTTCCAGGGTGAAGAAGTTAATCCGAAAGCTTACCCTTTAGCTGATCAACAATTAAACAGTGCTATCTTGCACTTGGTTCAGCAAGCAGAAAATTACAAGCAGTTGAAACGAGGAGCCAATGAGGCTACAAAAACCTTGAACAGAGGCATTGCTGAGTTCGTAGTAATGGCGGCAGATGCAGAACCTTTAGAAATTTTACTTCACCTACCCATTCTCTGTGAAGACAAGAATGTGCCATATGTATTCATCAGATCGAAACAAGCTTTGGGTCGCGCTTGTGGTGTTTCACGAGCAGTTGTGGCTTGTTCTGTGACAGTGAATGAAGGATCTCAGCTGAAACCTCAAATTCAAGCTATACAACAGGAAATCGAGAAACTTCTTGTTTAAAGGGCATTTCAGTTGTTACATGATGAAGGTGCCTCATTTAAGAGAAGTTTGCTAAATTTTTATATGATCTGGAAAGCTTGTCTTTATAATTCTGTAAAAAACGTTCATTATTTACCAAAAAAAGATTCCAGAAGTTTTTCATTCTTCAATTTTAGGGCATCTTGTCAATGTCTTTACTGTATTTCTAACCTTAAATGTAATTTTAAGGCATTTTAATAGTTGTAGGACAAAGGCATAAATTTTTTTATGAATGATCCACCAAAAGTTAAGTTTATTATCAGTACATTTTGCAGGAATGTGTTGATCATCTAGTTATTAAAATTTTTAAGTAGAAAAACCAACAGGGAGGAAATATGATTCCAGGATTAGCAGCTTGAGTTCAATCCAAATCAGATAAATCAAGTTCAAACCTCAGTAACTGATGGTTTGAATGTTCTTTTCATTTTGATTAATTTTTAATCAAGTATATTGAAATAAAGATTAAGTGTAATAATTAAATGTTTTTGTTTTATTTAACCTTAGCTCATAAAGTCATGTTTTGAGAATAATTGTAGTTATATTTCCTTCTGTGAACATAGGAATTTGTCTTATTTGTATTTTTTCTTATTCTCTGAGGACGGTTTTATAGATTATTCAATTACTTGGTTAATTTTGCAGTTGACTACTGCTTTGTGTGTGGACTTGAGGGGGTGTGAATTCGATGTAATTTATAATCAGAAAAATGCATAGAAAATTTTAACAATATGAAAGCAGGATTTTCTGCTATGTTATTAACAGACCTAGAAATCTTTTAGCTTAATAATAAGTACTTTATTAAGCCCTTTGAAAAAAAAGGGGGACAAATGTGCATTATTCAAAGTAATAAGAATATTGAAGATGAGTATGAGCTCATTCATGTATGATAGTTTTAGGAAGGGGATCCAACCTTCAAAAGGGAAAAGTCACTAAAATTAAGGTGGTAACAGTGAAGGGCATCGTTTTACTGTTGAATTAATGTTTATATTAAAATGTCTAACGTTGTTGTATTAACACAAAACAACAGTATCGAAGCACCCAGGAACGGATCGGTGAATGAGTCGGAAAATTCAGTTTTTAGCGAAGATTACGAGTTTCCTGCAAGTAGTTGTCACGTCTGTAACGGTTATTACGGACCTTGCTTCGGCGAACCTATATGTGCTACCTGTCATGCATTTTTATTCCCTGAAAACTTGAGTGGAGCGCAAGTAGAATTGAGCACAGTGTTAAGCGAAAGTACGGATGATAGTGATTCTGGAAACGACGAACCCACGGATCCCTTCAATGTCCTCGATAGGCAGAAAGATAGAATACTTCGCCGCTCTCAACGTTACCACAATAAGAAGCCACGATCTCTTCAAAAAGTGGATTTATTAACGCAACAAATTAACTTCCTTACGACGCCAAAAGGTTACGATGACTTGTCACCGGGTCTGGTTCAGTGCTTGCCAGCTGAAGTGCTGTTTGCTGTTTTCTCATACCTGGACGACTTGTCTTTATGCTGTGTCGGAAATGTCTGTAAAAGATGGAGGAATCTGTTAAAAACACAAACAAGTGATGACACTTGGAGGGAGTACACACTTAAAAGGTGGCCCCTCTTTAAACCAATAGTGACAACATGTAATTGGTTTAGACTTTACACACAATTAGTCGAAAGCTCACCTTGTCGAGCTTGTTTAGAAAACATGTGGAATCAGTCTCACATCAAAACTGAAGAGCATTCATGGAGAATAGACAGATTAAGATCTGAGCTTCACAGCCTTCAGACAGATCCTTTAGAAGGAATTCAAATTACTCCTTTGGATTTTGCTTATTTTCATTGGCAAGCAACAATAACAGGCCCTGTTGGAAGTCCATTCGAGGGTGGATTATTTTATTTACACATCCAAGTTCCATATGAATATCCATTGTGTCCTCCGATTGTTAGGTTCTTAACTAAAATCTTTCATCCAAACATTTCTAGGCATGGTGATGTAGGGATTGACTCACTTCAACATAATTGGAGTCTTGCTTTAACTATATCTAAAGTCCTAATTTCAGTTCAGAGTTTATTGATGGACCCATATTGTCATGTTTGTATGGAACCTGAAGTTGGAGCTTTGTACCTATCAGATAGACCTGCTTATGATAATGTAGCTAGAGCATGGACTTGGAAATATGCAATGAATGATATTTTAAAGTGATTATCAGTGTGATGGAGTGAAAAGTTTCAAGTTTCTAAATGTTTTAAAAGGATAACTTGCCAAAGTTTGATTTTTTTTTATATTGACACATGAAAGATATTTTAAATTGTCTGAGATGATAAGCTTTAATCTTGATGTGATTAGAATTTTTTTTTGTCATGAATGAAAGACAGCTTTTTAATGATCATGTGACTAAACTCAATCGCTATTTCAAATCCTCTTTAATATGTCAAGCAGTGACTTTAGGTAAAGATGATTCCACTTAGATCAAAATATTTCATGATTAATTCAGTTTTGATTGTCCCACAAAGTATTACCAAATGAGTTTTGACTGTGTTTGTTTCAATTTCTTGTGCTTCCTAAAATTTTTGTGTAAACTGGAACCTTGACCAGACTAGATATGTTTCTCTTGAATGGTTGATATAGCTGGGTTAATAAGCTACATAATAAACATTTATGATGATGAAACATTGTTATTATTGTTAAACCTTGAATGAAAAAATAATCCTACTGTATGCAATCATAATTTTTTGGTTTCGATAAAATAGTTTGTATGATTAATGTTGGTGTAATGTGTGTACCACTTTCGATATGTCTCTAAAATGTGTTAGATCACTCTCTAAAGCTGTTTACATCATTTATTTTGTGTTCTTTTAAATATAGTCTCAGTTTTTATTTATTTAAATTCAATTCCTCCTAAGTGAAAATTCATTTTGATTTAAAGTGGAAGCTTCTGTATGGGTAGACCAATCATTTTGATTCTTACAATTATCATTGTATGTTCTCTCGAATTATCAGTTTATTAATAAAGTCAATTCGGATTTAACTGATCTTTTGTAATAAAGAAATAAAAATTTGTGTAAATGTGCCAGAAAAATCTAAAAGATCCTAATAAAGAAATTTATTGTATAAAACTACACCAAAAGTTAGAATTTTTTATACCTTCTCCTTTTATTCCTAGTCAAGCAGCAGGAAAAGTAAGCATCCTGTTGGAATCAACTCTTTTCTCCTAGAAATAGTGTGACTACACTACCTAGAAATAATGACTACTACACATAAGGTTTGTGAGGTGTGAGAATTGCATTAATTATTTTTTTGAGGCGGTATTTGACTTTGACGTTATCGTATAATACTTGCCAGAATGGTGTTAAGTCTATGTACTTTGCTGAATGCAGGAATGTACGTTCATCCCCTGTTCGAAGTGTCCTGATGTAATGGTCCGGGCAATCAGTGCCCGAAGTGCCCTTTGTTTTGAGGGTTGAAATAAATATAGATAAGTGTTTTGAGACGCTTGTTTGGGTTATCCTGAACGGTTCAAAGACGTTGATTCAGTCATGAGGCAACCATAAATAAAGGTTTTTATGTGACAGGTTGTTTGCATGACTGAATAAGGGATAACCGTTGATGAACGATATAATAGGCCTTCATCAGCAAGATATGTAAGTGACCCTCAATAAACATTGTTTTGATAAAGTGAAAAAAAGATAAGTTAATTACTATCTGGCATCAAGGGTGAGGGAGCAAATCATAATCACGCCTTGATCCAGGATAGGGACAAACAGAAAGTCAGTCTGAAAGAGGACTCGAGAGCGAGAGGTTCAGAATTAAGAACCAGAGTTAGCTCGGGGAACCAGCTGGGGATAGGCCAGCTGAAGAAGAGGCTCAGTAGAGAAGTAGACTCTGTGAAGTGAGGACAAATTTTGAAGTCAGGGAAACCACCCGGAAAAGGCTGAAGAGGGCAAAAGCCACATATAAAGAGTAAAGTACATCGTTAGAATAGGTGAAAGAAAATAATAAGATAGAAATAAAGGCATAAGAAAACGAAAAGCGAAGTGTATATTATTCACCTATCCCGATCAGCACTCCGTCTCCAAGTCCAAGATAACTTCCATTTCACTGATAAGGAGGTGGAGTGATTGCCTAACTAAAGAACGAGGAGGTTCAGGTCAGAGGACTAAGGGCGATTCAGTCGGTGCTAAGGTGCTGGCTGGATCGGAAATGGGGTTGCTTGACTTACCGGAAGATGCAGGTGCTTATCGGGTGTGGGTGCTTCGGGAGGTACACCTGTGTAGCCAGCACTGCCCGTGTTTGGAAGATATAGCGGAGCATATGCTGGGAGTATGCTCTGCGACGTAACGGGTCGGAATCTCTCTTCTGGCGATCTTTTGGGTGATACTCGAAAAAAGAAAGAAACTGAGCTGCATTATCCTCCTGCGAGGAGGTGATGCTGCTGAAGGAGGAGGCCGAACGAGTTCGAGAAAGGGTGAGTAGCGGTACTCTCCGGGCTCGTACCCCGGACTAACTTTGATAGATTAGACGGGATAAAGCGACTTCGGAGGAGGCGATCCCCTGAGTGGTCCCACCCGGTGTTTTCATTCGGTGAAAATAATCCCTCTGGGTCAGAGGTTTCTTCTGGTCAAAAACTTTGAATTAACGAGGGAAAGACTACATATACGCCTGCCACAAAGAAAGACCGCGGTACGCAAGCACAAATCGAAATAGGCATCTTCAATATTGAGGTTGTGAGGAGTTTTATATGCTTGTGCTCCGAAATTAACAACAGCCACAAGGGAAGCCCAGAAATACAAAAGCGAATAATGTGCTAAGCCAGAGGTAAGCAAACTAGGGGTAGCGATCCCCGTGGGGGTCACCAGACCAGACTTCAGAAGATTGTTGGGTTGTTGATTCTAATGATTTTTATGTTGTATAAAAAGTATTTTCTTAAAATTATAAATAAAATTAATTGAAAAAATTGCGCGAACTATACATCGTATTTGTGAACATCTACCTCAAGGGATCGCCAAAATCCTTTTTTCTACTGAAGGGGTCGCAGTCGGAAAAAGTTTGCGCACCACTGTGCTAAGCGAATAAGTGCTACTATGTTCTCTGGAAGCATCTAAATCTAAACTGTTGGACAGGAAAACCAAGATCCTTCTGTACAAAGTAATGGTGAGGCCAGTTTTAATGTACGAAATTCGGAATTTTCGAGAAGAAAATTCTCAGGCATATCTTTGGACTCCTGAGAAGAACCAACCACGAGGTGTACGAGCTCTTCGAGAAGGATATCGTTACCTCCATCAAGCTCGGGAGGTTGGAATGGGCAGGCCACGTGTTAAGAGCTGACGGTAGGCTGATCCTCAAAACCTTTAGTGGGAAGCCCGAGGGAACCAGACGAATAGGCCGCCCATCTTCAGATGGAAAGACGTCCGAACGCTTCAAAGAGGCATAATGAAGGATACTTCTGCGGAAGGCCAAGACCCAGGGCTGTAAAGCTACTGGATTGATTGTTCCCGCACTGGAAATATTGCTAGACAAAGTGGAAGTTGCCAACCGTATGGGGTTTTGATACAGTACTTACCTGGAATCGTTGGTAAATTTTATTTAAAGGAGAGGGCAGGTTTATTTAGGAAATATAAATAAATAAATCCTCAGACCAACTTTAAAACTGAAGTCCATTTATTCCAGAGCTTTCAATTTTTCTTTACACTTCATAAACCATAATATCTTTAACATCTTTCTCCCATAAATCTCATTAAGCTAGAGTTTTTGTTTGAGTAATCTTGAATTTTAACGTTTTCTCTTCAAATTTCATTTAAATTTAAATTTACTATTTAAAACATTTTTGTTTTTCCCTCTTAACTATCTCAAAAACGACTTCGTTCGCTTCACAAATAAAAATCAAGTCCGCTTTCCTTTTCCTCACATATTCATCCTTCTTTCATTTCTCTCTCACCTTAGTTACAGTAATTATCACTAAGCTGTAAAACCTTAACATCACAAAAGGGCTTGTCACTCTAACATAGAATCTGCCTATCACATCCCACTCTTCTAATGAATGGTACACTTAGAGCGAGAAAGGAACCAAAAAAGGTCAGCTCAAGTTTTAATTTCAAAATTATCTATGAACTGAACAGTTTGCTTTTATAAGCAGAAACAAGAGCTTCAGAAGTAAGAGAGAGGAAGAATAAAACGAAAACCAATCAGAATTCGTTCCAAACACTTAAAACGACACTGAAGCTAACAATAATTCTAATCAAAATTGAATTTTCTCTCTGGAAACAAACGATTCCTTTACAAAAGAACTTTAAATTATTCGTTGCTCTCGAGAATTCCTTTGTCTGTACAAAAGGAAACGAAAATTCTGACTCTAGCACACACAAATTCCAGCTATAAACACGAGTACTCCAGATTCATAAACTCACTCACAGGCAACACAAATCAAAATAAATGCCATTCACATTCTTTCAGAGGTAAAAAAAAGAAAAATCGACTCACGTTCTCTTCTACTTTATAATAAGTATACAAAGAATGAAAAATACTTTTGTTTTTGTACATGTTCCTTCTTTTATTTTAATATAAATAACCCTTAGTATAATAATACATACTGTAACTTGAGTAAAAACTTACAAAGCTTAATATATCTTGTGAAGTGCAAAAGTTTGGCCGTTGTTTGTATATATAAGCGATTGGAAGTAGGCTCCCAACCTTTTTAGAGAGTGAGACTAACAGTAACAACTACAGTTATTCTCCTTTGAAAGTAAGCACTAATGTAAGATGTTTACATGTCATGAGAACTGCGTGAATTACGTTTTGAAGGCGTATTCAAGAGTTGAGAGTTGCAATTTGGTCATCTTATTGATCTATACTCCCATCAAGGAATTTATGGAATGTTTATTAAATTTATTTATTAAATTTCTGAAGAGAGTTTGTCACCGGTTAGGAGTGAACAACGAGGAGCAGGTTGCAGTTAAAGCAATAAAATTATTTGAGCTTAGTTGACTCTAACTTTACAAATTATGATATGAGACTGGGACATTGTGGGACAGATAACAAAAGCTGAAAATTGATTGGAAGATCACCGCAGGAAAGTGGCAGTAAGAAGTTTATCCTGAATTTTAATCCTATCAGAGAATGTAAACAAAGCTCACTTTATTGATAAATAATCCAAACACAAAGCCCCGCCTGGACGAATACACTTACAAAGATTATCTGAGACTTACAAATGGTAACGACCCCGATCTCATTCGATACCTAAGAAGTACCATAAGCGATCGGGAGGACTTTAACTGCGTGGTTTGAACCCCATCCTTCCGAATACAGACGACAACGATATTGATACAGACAATTTGGTATTGACAATCGACCTATCGCCTTCCTGAGACAGATAGACTAGAACGGCTAATAGATGACTAAGTCCAACAGAGGTTTACTGAGACTACTACTACTCTGAAGTCAAGAATCGAAACAGGTAAATATCAACAGTGTCGGGGGAGGTAAAACACCTACATGTCATTTATAAATGTCATGTAAAAGCTCTTAATCCTAATTCTAACACAAAGGAACGTGTACGCCACTGATTCGTACGCCTTAACATGATGAAGTCACTGTTGTGGCCAAGAAAACTACAGGGTATATAAAGTGTTTGAGAGTGGAAGGTATACAGTATATCTATCAGGATAGTGAAGGGTCAATTAAAAGCCTTATGAGAGGAACCCATTTTTGGGGTTTTGCCAATTTGGGGGTTATAGAATTAGGAGAACGACCGACTCCTTTAGACTGAGAAACAGATCATGTTAACACAAGGTTAGGCTATGACCAAAGTTCCTGGGATAACTCCTGTACTAACTCATCTGCGGCACGGGGGAAGACTCCTCCAGGAAAGGAAGTTAAAATTTAGGTTTTTTGAGAAGAAGAAATATAACAAAATAAATTCTTGGAAGTAGGATAGGATTATAAAATTCGAAGTGTTTCCCAAAATCCTGGCTCCCAAGGTTTCGTGTGGATAAACGTAAAGAGATGAGGTGATAAAAGCTAAAGTCATGATATAAACAAGGCAAACTCATATAAATGCAACCAGAATAGATGTACATGCCATCCGCATGTCAAAACAAACAACGCCAACTTGTGCACTCCACAATCTCAATAATTACTTATAATTATTTGGTACTTTGACTCGTATTTTCACCGAGGAAGATATCGTTCGATGAGGAACCTTAGGCTATTAATCCTAATCGATGTATCTTCGCCGATAAGAAATTGTGCAAAATGAAGACCATCGGTTTTGGACACGCTTCCAAATCCAACTCCTAAAAACCAAATCAACTTCTTTTAGAATGAAATTTCTCTTCAAAAACGACCTATCAAGGATATGAAACAAATGTCTACTCACGATTTCGCCGTCTTCACTACCAAAATCGAGCCATAAAAGTCTCGTTCCATCATCCGCAGAAGCTCTTAATTTTTCAAAGGAATACGTCCACAAAACTCTTGGCTCTCTTCCTGGCATTCCACCTCTTTCGATCAATTTGAAACCATTCTCATAATGTAAGACTAATTGACATGGCTGACCTTGATACATACATCCTAAATGATAAATGATAGCAATTATAATAAATTAGGTTCTTTGTTTGGCACCACAACATTCTCTTCTAAACTTCCTCAACTTACTGCAGACTAATTCTCTTTGATTTAAGACACACTGATGTGCTCCTTGAACCAGAGTCCGCGCCCACGTAGCTAGGTCCCTGTGCGTCTCCGTTCTCAGGTAATGAGTGATCACACCTTCTCCTGTTCCACATCGAATGTTGAATACGATCGTGTCTGTTTGTCTGCTCGAGCTAACTAATCTACAAACATAACAGAACAGTAATTAAATCCAGGTACCAACACTTAAGAACTAACTCATTTAACTTGGTTTTGATCTAACCTTGTTGAAAGAAGTGGATATGTTTCCATTGAGGCAGCCCAGGCTTCGATGCTCCACGGGGCCGATTCATAAAGCCTTAATTCTCTATCAGTAACTGCAGCAAATATTGACTGCCACCTGTCAGTATCATCGCTGCTTTCTGAACTAGACCGACCATTCTAAAAAAAGATTATTTCATAATTACTATCCAAGTCATAATTTGATAAAACAAATGCAACTATCAAAGAGAGTGCGTCTTACCAAATAAGGCGGCTTTCTCGAAAGCCATCCAATGTGTTTTAATTCTCCTAAAATGTTTGTTAACGCATTTGAGGCAATTTTAAGTGCCCTTTCGGTGAGGACCGCAAGAGCCGAATGTAGAGTGTTAAACCAAGCGGCAGCTTCCGCAGCATCGGATGCTCTCAAAACACAAGCATGAACACTGTCTGGAGAGTGAAGTTCTAGCGTTCTATTCTCTACAACAACAAAACCAATTAATTAAAAAAAAAAATAACCAAACAAATTCAAACCGAAGAAAAATTGATAACATCATAACTCCCTTACCTGCATCAACATGTCGGAAATTCCTAACCAAATAGCAAAGTTGAAGAGGTAGATACCTAGTATCAGCTCTTTGAGGAGATTTAGGAGATGGCGGTTCTCCCGATAAAAACCCTCTTTGAAGTTCCCATCCAATTTCTGATATTATGCTAGCTTTACGAAAATACGGAGTGACTTCTCTTAAATATTTAACTGAAAAAAGAAAACGAAATAATTTAAACAAGTCCGCGTTTATCTACTCTATGACATTCAACCACTACCAACACAAAACTCTGAACGACTTGGCAACGTTGCGTCACAATCACCAGCCTACCAAAAAGCCCGCTAACGTTTGTTTATAGGTTAACAAAATAACGATTTTATTTAATACAAATAATGCGGTTAAACTGCAGCGTTATAATTTTAAACCGCTTATTACCAAATTTAAACATCAAATCGGCTCAAAAATACAAAAATGCGGTTTTAGCGGTTATGAAACCACCCAAAGAAGATACCATCTACTTGCTACTTGTCACATCAAAGAACAAATCTGGCACTCGTTACAAAGTAAGACTACATGGTTATTAATTTTTCAGTCAAAATATTTTCTCTTGAGCATTTATTAAAGAAAAAACACATTTCAGATAAGAGGTAATATTGAAAAAACATTTGGCCAGTTTAAGAATGAAGGGAAAACGACAATCAGATTCAAAGAACCTCCTCACGACCTATGTATAAGTGCTGACAAAATTCAACTGGCAAATTTCATGTTATTCATTAAAAAAGTTTGGAACAATGAACAGAAAACAGCGCCTGAAATCTGTAAGATGACACTACCACAGGTAAAAAGTCAAAGCGCGAATAAGATGGAAATCAAAACAAAGTCCCAATATCCAGTCTTACAAGGATTTCCCAGCAATTTGCAGGTTTTATTGGTGAGTATGTTTTAAAGCAATAGAAGACAGAAACAATATAATAATATACTGCCATATATATCTTGAGTATCACAAAAAACAAAATATTTTCCACTCAAACACAATTTTATTAATTTATGTTCACATTCATTCCAGATAAACAATTGTCATTTGAAGAGAGTTGATAATCGAATATTGAAATTGAAAAGCCTGACAACATTATGTATGGACAAAAACAATTTGACAGAAATACCACTTGAAATTCGTAAATTACCACTCAAACATTTGTCACTATCTTACAATAAATTGGGTAAAAAAGTCCAGAGTTGGAATTTTCTATCATGGCCACTGTCAGAGTTCCTCGAGTTTTTAGATCTCTCTGGAAATGAGGTGAGACATGCTTCTCATTCTTTAAAGCATTTTACAAAAAACAAATCCTAATGCTCATTTTAAAATGTTGATTCTGTTTAATTGTCCTAAATAATAAATAGAACTTTTAATCAGATTTCAAAATATTAACATAATCTGTGGATGTAGGAGATTCAAGTTTTACAGTATCAACAATTTGTCAGGTTTCTGTATTGTTCTGATTAATTGAGTACACAAATTTCCATACTTTCATACAAAGTTGAAGTGTATAAATTTGTGAAGATAGAAAATACTAATAACTAATTCCTGAGTTTAATTGTTTAGTTAGATAAATCCAGATGTTTGATTTAACTTTATCTCTACATCTTACAAGGAATTAAGACACTTTAATTCTTTTTGTTAGTGGCATTCAAAATTCAAATCTTTCTAAAATCATATGGTTATTGTTCAAACAAAATAACTTCAACTCTAATTAGTGTTCGTAATCAATCAGGATTCTTTTGAGATCAAAAGATGAAAATAAATTTACAAAATCGATTTGTTAATAAAATTTCAGATGAGGCATTTCCCAGCCAGTCTTGCAAGATTCACCAAACTAAAGATCTTGAAGCTAAGCAATATATCAATCAACAGAATCCCCTTTCGAATTTGCCTTTTACCGAACCTCCTCGAACTCGATTTGAGTCGAAACTTCTTACTAGCATTACCGGGTACTATAACTCGGCGATATCGAAAACTCGATAAACTCGATATATCAGACAACAACACGATGGTATCTGATAACCACAATCAACAAAACGATCCTGCTGGTGTATCATCCCAATGTTGCATTCCCACCCTCTTAGAACTTTCTATTAGAAGCACACTGGATAACAGGTGAGTCTGTAAGTAGTAGTTACGTACTTTCCATCAGAACAAAAACAAATACTTAAAACTATTTAACATTCTTCTCATTAACATTTATATCTTTCAGGATACCGTATCACAAAGCGGCCATCCCTCAGAGTTTATTGCCTCTCTTTGATCAAACAAAACTTTGCCTCTGCGGGAAAACTTGCGTCAGGGATTTCGGACCCATTTTCACGACAGCAGAACCCAAATCACTCGCCAACACGTTCATTTCGTCTCATCACAGTTCCACCGTTCCCATCGTTTATCAGGCTTGCTGTCCTCAACATCTTCATTTAAAAAAATAACCAAAAGACGTGGGAGAATTTTTTTTCATCTTTTGTTTGAGTCTCAAGGGATTCAGTCAAGGTTTTTTCTAACAAAAAGTGAAATAACAACAGAAATTTTTCATTAAAATAGTTAATCATCATTAAAGTCGTTTAGATTCGGTTGTAGTTGTCAACATTCAACGCGTGACAATGTTTCTAAGACTACATACCGCTTGATCGCAAATTAATGCCCCCCTCCCAAAAAAACTAAAGGCTGTGGTTTCCGGTGCCTTATTTCAATAATTTGTTTATAATTAATTAATTAATTTATATTTTTATATAAAATCTAATAAATATAAGTAATTTTTTAGTGTTTATTTGTGTTCGAATTTATATTTCTCGGCAATATTTAAATATTCAAGGTAGCATGCAGTCTGGACAAAAAACCGCTTCCAAGTCACCAACAGCAGACATGAGTCAGTCGAACATTTCAGTGAAGTGATAGTCAAAGCTACAAACTCATCTGAGTATGGTTCAAATCAATAAAATCAAATTCTCATTAACATTTGACAACTCAGAAAAATACTTGATTCTAAACAGAATCACTTCCATCTTTTAAACTCTTCGTTTCGTTTCTTACAACGGTCTCTTTTAAAGCGGTCTCTTTATTGCGCTATCATAAACCTGTAGTGTTTTGATTTTATTTCAAACAAATATTGTTATATCCTAAAAGAAATCATGACTTAACAGTAATAACTTAAAAATCACTTTTCTCAGGTGAATTTAAGAAGACATACTATTTCCTTGCAAACGCATGAGTAAAATTAGTCATCTTCTATAAAAAATTATGCTTAAAAAACTATAAAGTGTAACGAGAGGTGTCACTTGACACCAGTAATATAAAAAGCACACAATAAACTTTGTGTAACAAGGCTTGTGAATCTCCGAGCCTCAGAAAATCGTGTTTTGCTCAAAGCTCAAAGCTCACTTCATTCGTTCTACTGACGTATGAAGGACATCTATTACAGGACCTTGACTTTTCAATTACACATAAATGATTCTTCTTAAAAGTGAGCTTTCCAATACAATTTAAAAAATTCAAATGATTTACTAAACAATCCATTTCCGGTTGATTTTATTAAACCCTTTAAATGCGGTTTTGAAATAATTTCCAGCCGTTAGGTGTTCTGCAACTAGTCTAGTGTACATCGCTCTCTATGAGGGTATTGTGATGTCATCTATAATATGATTTATCAGCATGATGTAACTCCTCACAAATAATTTTCGGACTTTCAAGATGGCGTTTAGTGCAGTCTTTAAAGTTATGCGATTAAGTAAAATTAAAAAAGGTTTTCGGAACGTCTTTAAGTTGAGATCATTTATGATACTAGTTAAGACACCAATTAACGAGTCCGAATCGTCTCGATTAAGGTCATTTTCATCTCGGGAATTCTTAAAAAACGAGATGTAGCAATTAGGACGAACGCCCACGAAATCTCCGAAAATGGAATTTTGAACAATTCCAAAACGACCCAGAAACCTCACATTCGAAGGGATTTCGTCAACCAACCTTTTTCGTAGCCGGATTTAAATTTCCAGGAAACCACAAAGCGGTTGCAACGAGAGGAGCTGGTGGGGAGGGACGGCGAAAGCGACAAAGTGTTTTCGGACAAAACCTTCCGCGAAATCGGTTTTCCAGCTTCCGGCCTTTCGATTTATTCCGAATGTTTCCTCTCCCGAAAAAGAGAGAAAATTCCTCAATTTTCGCCTCATCTGTTGTTCAACGCTCCAGTGTCGATGTTATTTTCCACTTTGGCGAAAGGAGACGCTGATCGCTTTTTTTTTTTCCCGGACGACAGACAGAGAGAAAGGAAAGACGCGATGAAAATAAAATCGAAGGCAATTAATCGAGTAAATTTCACGCCCTTGTTTGTTTCCACTTTCAAAGGGATGGAAATTTTAACGATTTTCTCTCTTTCCAGAGCAAAGAAAAAAGTTTCCTCCTCCTTGCTATCTTGGTTTTAAATAATAAAGCCTCGAATTCAAAACTTTCCATTTCCCTCCTTTCCTCCCGCCTTTTCCAAAATTTGTTTCCTACTCTCACCACCATCTCTTGCAGTTATAAGCCAATTAAACAGTGCAACACATTTTTTTGAATAAATCTAACGAATCAACAACAATTTCTTGATAAATATGATCAAATAACGCCAGGTCTTCTTTTATGCGGTATTGTTTTATTTGATATATGAAGTTATGCGTTCGGGGAAGAGAGGACAAACACTCAACACTACTCTATTTACAGTAACGTTTATCTAATGCAATTTTCGGGTTACTATGACCCTCCTGATTCGCGTAGAAAGAGATCTGTGTCCGCAAAAAGAGTGTCGCCTAACATCAAACCGGTCTCGAAACCCTTTTAGGTTCTTTAAAACCCAGTCATCTAACCTATCATCTACCAATCACGTCTTTCGTTTATTTGCCTGTTTGCAGCAAATCCGAATTACATCCTACACCCACATCTATTTTATCTGTCACAGGATATCGTTGTAATCGTGAAATGCAGAACTTGTGAGGTGGGCGTAACCAAGGTGGGTAGATGAAGGACATGGGAAACCATAGCCAAAGATGAAAGCACGGTAACATCAAAGTATCTGTCAAGAAAACAGAGTGACAGATGATTGTATACAACAGGTATGGGACATTAAGAAGTTGAACATAAACTTACAAATACAATACTTAAAATACAATCATAAACTTTATATTTTAAGTCTAAACCTATAATCAATTTCAAATAAATAAATAAAATTATAAATTTTTCTTTTTGATAAGCTCAGACGGAGGAGTTTTGACAAAAAACTGCAAATCAGAACAGAAAGAAATTGTTGAAACCCACGCGAACATCCAAATCCGGGGAGGCGGAGGCGAAGGGGGGACAGAACAAAAAAGGGAAGAATTCGTGCAGAGGAAAGAACGAGAAACTTAAAACTTCTAACAAAAGACGAAAGATAAAATTAATTAAGGAAGGATTATACGATAAGACATCCTCACATTTCTCTTTTTAAAACGCGAATGAAAGTTATACGGAGTCGTTAGAGCAAAAATTAATGCAGGGCCGCCACCCGAAAAAACGTAAAACGGAGACGTTTCCAACGTATAATTTAACACAAAGCTAACAGAAAACCCCCGTCCTCGACTTGTCCGACTCTTAAAAAAAGATTTTTGAAAATATGAAACTTCTTTCTGTTAATTTTCTCTCATTTCCTCCTCCTTCTCCTCATTTGGTCTCCATTTTGCAATGGCTACCAGCTAATAATAGTACGGCTTCAAATTTGTAAAGCCCCCACTCCAGCCCCAACAATTCAGAACCATTTTAACGAACTTTAACTGGATATTTTAAATCGTAACCACCAACTCCTCCTCCTCGTCTACCAAAAGATTTCATTCAAAGGAATTTATTTTTGGGCGGGAGGGAACTTTGATTGGGAAACTTTTCGAAAAAGTTATCAAAAACGTTTCCTCTCTTTCACTCGACGTGTGTCCGGTTTTTTTTTGGGAGGGGGAGGGGTGTTTCCCAAAACCGGAAATGAAATCGGTAGGTAAAAATCCTTCGCACGAAAACTTTCCAAAATTTTCATTTTCGATCATGGTCTCGGGGGTTTTCGAAATTACCTTCTCTCACGTCCGTATCACGAATTTTGCGGGACGGACCCATTCCTATCTCCCGAATTTGAGGCTTTAACAACCTTTCCCAAATTAATTTCGACTGATCGCAAAGTTCCATAGCTCTGACTGAATCATTATTTTCGTTTTGATTTCCATCTCATAGAGAAAATCACCAAAAACTTGACAGTTAAAACAAAAAACAATCTCACGGCCAACGGGAAAATACAAATTTGGTCTAATCATCCCCGGGTCCTTGACATTTGGCCCCACCATAAAGAGTTAAATCGTGCGCGGGTCCTTACTATTTACCGGATCTTGTCATTTCTAAAATATGTTTCTGACAGACCGACAGTCTTCCTCGCATCTATCTGACATCTTAACTCGTGACTATTAAAAAAAAAGAAAATTAATTTTGCCTATAAAACTCGGGAGTCGTCTCCATGTCGCTCAATAAACCCAAGGTTACAGACATTTTTTTAACTTCCTTCAACCCCCCAACTATACAGTCAAATGACTCTCCTTCGAGTCAGCCATAAAACCGATTATTGTTCCTGTCTCACCCAAGAAATAAAACAGTTTCCATCAAAACCCAACAGCATCAGTTTCCAATCTTTTAATCTAAGTTTTTCATTTCCGCATTAGAAAAGAAAAAAAAATTAAAATTCCGGATACGTTTAGGAGTAAGCCCTTGTGCGAATTCGAAACCCCCTTGTGAAATCATTTCGATATCACTTTCGAGAAATCTTTCTTATTAGATTTCCGTTTCCTTTCTGTACCACCTATCCACGGCGAGAAACCTTCCTCACAAGAATGAGGCCGAGTCGAAGTGTAATCTGGTATTCAAATTTTCTCCCATGGCCGTACTTAAACAGAATCTTTCTCGTTAGAAGAGAGAGAGAAAGAGTCATTAATACGCCCTCGAACCCTTAAAAAAGGTTTCTTCTTCCAGGAAACTTCCAACTTCAAAATAAAATCTTTCACAAAACTAATGAGCTTCGACCGGGGCTCGTATAAATTATTTTGAAACTCGATCAACCCTTTCTGGAGAAATAAAAGGCTGTTGCTGTTGTTGTTGTTGTTGTTTAGCTCGCTAATAATAACACCAAGTTAATCAAACAAGGACTAAAAACAAGAGATTCAAACTTTTTTCTCTTTCCTCGAGGAAATAGGTGAGGCGATTGTGTTTTAAACGACATGCCGTCATTTCCTCTTAAATTAAAAACGATCAAAGGCGGTTAGAGAAGGACACCCTCAGTCCCTCCAGCGAACGGCCCTTTCTGACACGATTCCACGCGGCTGAATGAGAAGCTAAGAATTTGGTTGAAATTTTAAGTCAAAATGAGACATCACACCAAGACCTGTTCACCTCTTTCTCTCTTCCCTCCACGATTTCCCGATTTGAAAATTTCCTCCCGACAGGATGAAAGCGAACCGCGTTCCAGACGCAATTAAGAGGATTTACCCGTGAATTACTGCGCGAAAGGTGAAAGTCATTAAATACTTCAAGAGGTTCTTGGCTCTAAGAAAGGGTTTATTGAAAAATTCAGCGGGAGTTTCCTTGTTTCGAGTCAGAAAAGGTTCTTTTCTGGAGTCTCTGGATATCCAGGCTCCTAAATCCATAACCACGTCTAATGAGAAATGAAGATTAAAAAAAAATTAAGGGCCAAGCCTTTCGTGTGTGTGCGTGACCTAAAATCCTAGTGATTTGTGTTATATATAAACAAATAAATACTTCCAACCGACAACTCGACCCTTTTTGTAAATCCGAAATGTTTCTAAAAAATAACAAAACAAATTTTTAATTTTCTCTTCCAGACATCCTTCGACTTTTCGTCGACGTACATAAACAATTAAACTAATCACGATTACCTCACAAGGTTAACCATTGTCTCCCAACCAATCAAAACCAGACAATAATGAATTTAACATTTTGTTCGTCGTCATCATCACCATCCTAACGTCTGGGTTTTTACAATCACCTTAACGCCATTATTTCTACGCTATTTTGCAATCACAACTTTGACCTAATTTTAATAAACTGACAAATAAATGAATTTCACACTGAGGGATTTTCTTTTCCAGACGTAGGGAAGAGAATTTACTGTATTATGTGTAAAATAAAGTAATATCGTATATAGGTTGTGGTAAAAGTAATTAATCGAGAAAATATAATTGTAATTTCCGGCAGTTATTCGTAATCACCAACTAAACTTGGCAAATGAGACAAATTTTTGAATATTTATCACATTTACCGGCTAGCGTATAAAATATCCAACTCATAATCTGAGCAAACTTTTATTACATTTCCCATTACAAGTTGGAGATTTTTTAAACTAGCCAGCAAATGCTATAGATGTGATAAATGTATGTTACGGTAAAAGTGATAAATCTGGCAAATATCTATAATTTTCGGCGATTATTCACAATCACTAAGCAAACTTGATAAATATGGCAAATTAGTGAAATTTATCACATTTGCCGTCCAGTTTATAAAACCTCCAACTTGGAATGAAAAATTTAATAAAAATTTTCGACAGATTACGTGTTAAACTAACCAGTAAATGCGATAAATATTTAACAATTTGTCAAATTAACCAAGATTAGAAGTTGATTACGAATAATCGCCGAAAATTGTATATATTCGTACGATTTATCACTTTTACCATACCAAGTACTGGACGTAACGCACAGAACCGACATCATTTTCCGGTCCACCTAATAATTACCGATAATTCAAACTTCTTAATATTACAATCAAAAAAATTTTTTCGCCTATTGACTCCAAAAACCTACAGAATATTGGTTTTATACTATTGACAGCCATAATTCTTATGCTATTTGACCACCTGTCGAAACAATAACACGAAACTAAAAGAAAACAGAAATTTCTAGTCTTTTTATCAAAAATGGGTCCAATTTCACAACTAGCACCATCTTGAACAGAAGCAAATCATCATAAAACGATCTAATAGCACAGAAATAATTTCTCAAACCAATTCAATCAACAAAAAAACACATAACGACCCAAAAAGAACTCCAAAAAAAATTTCCAAACTTATTAAGAGCTGTAGTAATATTTAAAGCAACAAGGCGTATTTGGATTTTAAGAAAAAAACCAGAGAAAAAATTATTGGATTTAAATCTAGCCTGAATAATCCTTATAAATTCTAGAAGGTATTCTGTGCGAATCTGTGTCAACTACACATAAACATTATTAAAGTCAAATAAAAAATAATCGCTACATAATTATAAAAAAATGTCATTTCAAGTTTGTTTTCCCTCCCTGTCTCCATCCTGCAAGGAAAAATATTATTTCGGCTCTTAGGTCAACAAAAAAATTCCACCCACAAACATTTTTCTTAGTTAATTTGTTAAGACACGCAGAAAATAAAACCCAACACACACAAAAAAACTTCCGGTGGAGGAGGAGATGAAAAATTGTAGGTGAGCGAGCTTATAAGTTTTTCCTGTTGCCACGGAAGTAGCGACTTCACATGTTTCCCACATTTCCCAAAACCCAAAAATATCACCTTAATAAAAATTTGATGAGAAACTGCAGCAACCCCAAAAAAAATTCAGTTTCGCCAGAGGTGGTCTCGACGAGAACGAGGTGACCCGCTACTTTAATTACGTTTCAACCCCTTTCCTCTCAAAAGCTTTTCACGACAACTCCTACGACAATGAGGAAATCTGTTGAGCGAAATTTCCTTTTTAAAGACATTAAATTTCACGACGACTTGTCTTGGAATCAAGTTTTCTTTCCTGAGCAGGCGACAGGTTGGTCGGCGCCCTGATTCATCTCAGATTTGGAAATTCACTTCTGGGATTCCCAATTTTTTTGCTTGTTTTTTTTACTCCCCCTTCCACGATACCCTCGTTAATGGCGTTCGAAAGCTTGACAGCTTTTTACCTTTAATTCTGATGACTAAATCTTGATTCAGAGAGTTCAGCTTTTCGACAAAAACTATTTCATCTAATAAAAATGATAGTTAATGGAGATAATAAAACCAAGTTGATTTACTCTTTGCATAACGAATACACTGAATAACTGTATTTTATGTGTTTAGTTGATGGAGTAGAGTTATCGCATCATAGGTAGAGTAATTGGGCTCAACTCTATCTCGAATATTCTGTTAATTTTATACTTTATTGAAATACAAATTACTGAAGGTGTTAAGGAAATGTAAAAAAATGCTTAGAAATGAACCAAAACATCAACTGAAAAGCAATAACTTAAAATTATTCTACGTATTCTATATTCTAGCTGATGTTTTGAGTCACTTTGAACATGTTTTCTATCTCTTCCTAACACCATCAAGCCAGCAAATAGTACAATGCAGAGTTTGTCAGTATTATTTAGAAGCACAAACCTAAAAAGAAACCAAACTCCAGAAAAAGACAACAAAAAAAATTAAAAACAACAAAAAACAAAACAGAAAAGCCTCGGTGAACGTTTTAACCATCATTTCTGTTTCAGCTTTATTCCAACAGAGACAACTCCAAACCCCTTGACAACTACAACACCCTCAGGAATACTCCCCAAAATAGAAGACCCTTAAAAAGCAGTTTCCGTTTACCAAATAAAAAAAAGTCCTTTTAGTTCCAGTTCCGGATGAATATAACAGATGAAATTCCTGATGCATAAAAAACCCTCCAAACCACCCCTTCCCTCCGAGAAAATTAAAAAACTGCCGTTCATACCATTTTCTCCTTCTCTAATAAAAGCATCTACTCACATAACTCTTGGTAAGTTCCGTAAAACAACACAAAATCTTCAATTCCAGCTTCACTTAAACTTTACGATGAACTAAGGGAAATTGATTCGATTCAAGAAACGATTTTAATTACAACAAAGAGCTATCTTTCTGAAACCTGCTACCCCTTCTCCCAAACGCATGCATATACATAAAACAAACGAAGTTTCAAACAAATGAATATGAATCCTTTTGAATAACAAAATTTATCTTATACATATTCCAACTCACCAATTTGCAAATTTTTTTAAAATTCCCCAAAGAAGACCCCTACAACTATAAAAAGATTACAAAAAGGTAAAAAAATAACGCACAACGAAAAAATTTTCACCACCAAGAAACGATCAAACGGTCAAAAAGTCATAGAGTCATAAAAACCATCAATCGAGATCTCGATTACTTTTGGGGCCCTGAAACTTGTAATAATTTTTTTTCATTCCTCTATGGTCATACCTGCAAAATCTGCTTACTTTATGAGTTTCAAAGATATTTTACTAACGAATTAAAACAAAAAACCGATTTCAATTAAAACATTCACTTTATCACAAAGCTCATAAAAAGTGAAAACACGGTCAACGCGTCAAAGCTGTCCCTGAAATCTCTACTTCGTAATTACATCACAAAAAAAAACATAATAAAAAGAGAAAATACAAAACAGTGAAAAGGCCTCGTAACAAAAATCACGAATTTTGCAATTAAGAAGAGGCGTGTATCAAAAACCACATATTTGGTCAATGAAAAAAATTAATTTCCAGGGCATGAATGACTATGCGGAGTTTACATCACAAATGACCAGTTGAAAATTATAAATTTTAATGACGGTTGAATATTGATGACGTCTTTCGATATTAATTAGTATTATATTTACTTTTTTTTTATTAGAATTTAAAATTATTCTGTAAATTAATTTCCGACTGAGCAATGAACTGTCTGACAACGTCACACGACTAATAAACACTAAATAAATAACGTGTGAACGTTAAAGTATTTCAAAAATTTTAAATATTTAATAGTTTCCATTTTCGAGGAAAACAGACTTCATGACTCGGAGAGGAAGCAAAATTTCACCCCGCCCGCCTTCTGAAAAACCTCACAAAAGTAAATTCAAGCATTTCACGTAACAAAAATCCTGAAGATTCCGCTTTCGGAATCCCAAATTTAGGTGTCACAAGTAAGATGAAAGACGTTTTCCTGCTTGCACGTTCCTCGTTTTTCACGAGTAAACTTGTGAAGTTTTAATGTCGAATTTTTTCTTCTATTTTCTCCTCCCCTCTCGCCTCTTTTTAGTAGAAACTAGATTTTTTCTTCGTGTTTTTCCCCTTAAATGCCTTTACCTTCTGCAAAAACTACCAAACCGAATAAACAAACTCGAAACTCAATAATTGTCGAAATGATTGTGGTAGCCTCAGATTAGATGAGTTAAGACTTTGGAAACTTTTGACCCACGCCGCATATTTGTAAATATCTATTTAAAACTCTCCCCCGCCTTATAAAATATAATTTTCGAGTAGTCCTTAGAGTTCTTCGGGGAATCTCGGTTACTCAAAATTATCCAAAACTTTGTAAATTACTTTTAACTAATTTTGATAACTCGGTGGGTTTCCGCCAACTTGTTCAAAGGAGGAAGGGTGGAATGGATGAATGATGATGAGATGATGAGGGAAGTAAGAATGCGTCTTCGCAACGAAAGATTTTAAATTGATTTAACGCCACCCAACACACTCTTGCTACTAGTTCGACGAACAGACAAGAACCAGCGACTGGCAAATTTTCAAGGGGACCTCAAAGACCTTTGACAGGGAAAAATAATTTCTTAAAATCAGAGATCTAAAAACACACTTTCAAAGTGACATTTAAACTTTCATAATTCACACGTGAGTGACGCGTTTTGTTCAGAGCTAAAGAATTAAGTGAAGGCTAAAGAATTCACACAAAAACGAAAACACATGATGACTCTAAACTTAAGGCAGCACGAAAAATTTCTTTATGACCTTCACGAACCTATTCTACATCCTAAAAAGTAAAAATCCCAAAACCAAACAAGACCAAAACAACATTTAATAACCGGCAAATGCTTTGAAGAGTAAAACATAAAATTATCCATTTGAATTCTCCAGCTCCATACTCTTTCAACTCATCCTCCAAAAATTGGAAACACAAAACGATATGTAAACATCAAACCTCGTCCCAAACTCTCTACAAAAAAGGCAAAAATTAAACTCCAAAACCCCCAAAACATAAAAAACAAGTCTCAAACCACATCTCGGAAGAGAACCTAGATCGATCCACACTTGATAAAGCGCAAAAAATTAACTAATTCAAGTGTAATTAACAAGCTCATTAATAATTCATGGTACCCGCACAATGGGCGACCTTTTCTAACATTAACGAACCTGTTTTCCTCCTCATTTCCACTACAATTTTATCTCAGACGGGAAACAATCCAATTATTCTTGCCCTAGTAAGCAATATCTCCATTCACTTCCTCTCTAAACCGACTTCATTATTCTTAAAAAGGAAAAAAAACTCTGACAACTATTCCAAAAACAGCCATTTCGATTATTTCCATTTCAAATCCGTTATTGGCCACCCGGCAAAGCAAACAACAACAAATGTACCACTTCTGGTAAATAAACAATAAATGATTAATTTTTTCGTTACTTCCATTATTTATTTATTTTTATTTCATTTTAACTAACGATTTCGTAATGTTGACTTTGAAAACTGTTTCCATTGGCAATGCCAATTTTTATGACAAAATATGAATTCTCGTTTTGTTTGTTTGAGTTCTTTAAGATTTGCTTCGATACTATCTCTCTCTCTCACACACACACACAGAAAATTCTTAACTTGTATTCGCACATTCCAACCTATGACGTCATTCCATTAAAAGTATTTAACAAAACCAGTAACCCAGGGTGACCAAGAAAACTTTCCAAAAGCCCAGCCAATTGATTTATTCAATTGCTAAGGGCAAAAGTACCGTAGAAGGTTCTTCAAGCGTGTTGGGTTCTAATATGAGGTGGCAAAACGCTCGACCAAGCAAGAATTCCAAGTTTCAAACTAAATATTTCCCTTCTGGACTGCTAATACTTCAACTCGAACATGATTTTCTATTCACTCGGTCAAAACTTTGACTCGGATCCGTGCTTCCCCTCCAGCCATCTTCAATGACTCACATTCTCTGAAACTCTGCGATCTGGGCCACTGACTGCGGTATCGATTACGAAAACTTGAGAGCTCACTCAACAACAGAAAACACCCGAATTTAAGAGAAAGATAAAGCAAATTTAGAAAGAATCAATCATGTTGCTTGAATTTTAATGATGAAAACATTTCAGCTTTCCATTTAAATTTTCCAGTTGTAATTTAAAACTCGACGGTAACGAAATTAAAAGACTTCTTTCCGATTCTACCCAGACTTGAAATGTTCAACCGAAAACTCATGGTCAATATTTGGTTTTCGTGAAGAGCCTGAAAATTTCATCGAATCGATTTTGAGCCAAACTCTTCACCCCAGATTCAGTAGCGTAACCGAGGTTTGTGTCTTTCTTTGTTTCACTCTGTACAAATTATGTCTTCGGGAGAGTTTAAGGACCCAATCGACGATCAAAACCTCAAAACAATGCAAACCTCTTCTGTTATACATAGATTTATTAATAAACAGTCAAAACACCAAATTCATGGAACCCTCCAACAACACGGTATCGAACCACAACTAAAGCGATATTGAATTGTCAAATTTCGACGCTGACGATTTCATATATTTCTCTCTAGTTAGTAAACATCAGTGCCAAAATCGTGACCATTCGTATCAGACTATTATCCTCTAACTCCCAATTGCTGACTCAACCCTAAACTCTGTTACTACCACAACGATAACAACAAGACAATGTTCTTCAAGGAGTTCAAATGACAATTAAGAACAGAATTATCGAAACATTGCTGAGATTTACTACACAAACAACAGATAGAGAACATAAGAACTTTTTGTCAAAAGAAGTTCAAAATTTAAATTCTTGCTCGATAGTGTACACTACTTATGAAATCAAACCCTGTAAATACTATTTAAGTCATAAATTTATTGGAGAAGTGTGCAATATTTTTGATATGAATTATTTGTCAAATTGTGCAACACTTAGGAAATATATTCTACAGGAAATTGTGCAGTATTTTTGAGATGGCATTATTACAATAGTGTGCATTATTTATGAAAAAGCTTTAGCATGATAGCGTCTCATGTTTTTGAGATGAATATCGTGTTTCGAGTGTTAAGTTGCGCTATCTAATCAAAGGAAAGCATATGAAACTGCAGTGTTTTGGGTTTTGAAAGTTCTAATCTAAATAAAGCTCTGGAAAGAAGTCGTTCTGAGCTTTTCCAACACGTTGCTTATAATTAATTTTTAACGAGAAAATTCGACACTAAATTTTGATTCTAAACTGTCCAACAAGAAATGGAGCAAAATTTTTTATTAAGCTTAAAAAAACTTGGATCTTAAAATCATCCCACCTCCCAAAGTGACGAACACCCAGTTTATACCTCGGATCACAAATTACTAAACTAAATTATCTTTATGTTTAATAAGTTTTAAGACTTCAACTCCACCCATTTTGTACCTGAGTCTGCACAAAACATACTTCCAAAAAAACCAACCTAACATCCTAAAGATGGGTTATATTGAAGAAAAACGTGCAAAAATACATGGAAAGCACAAAGCTCCTAAATACACAAAAACAACTAAAACGAGAAGGAAGTTACCATCTAAAACACTTCCTTAACACAATTTTCACGTAAGAATATTATAAACAAAAATAAAATTAGTTTTTCAGCATAAGTGCTTTCGTATAAAAAAAGGGAAGTTTCGAACGAAATAAGAAAACTTTAAGAATCGAGAAAATTGGTGGGAAGCCTTTAACCTCCTCCTCCTCTCCCTCTCTTCTCCATCGGAAGAAGGAGGCAAAACTTTTTTTATTTTGCTTTAGTAGAAAGTTAAAAAAAAACTTCAAAAATTTCTTTAGAAACCTTTTAAACTTTCTACATTTTTTGATTGACGAGATTCCCCCACTCACCCATATGTTCCTTAAACCTTGGAAGCTATTCGTAATACTCTTATGTAAAGCTTCAATTCCGTTTTGTATTTCCATTTCGAGAGGCGGTCGATTAGTTTCGGACCAAACTTTGGCAGAGAGAGAGAGAGAGGAGGAGGAAAAAGAATGTTCAAAATGATATCAGATCGTCGATTTAATTAACTAGATGAAAAACTCCCCTCTCTCATCATCCTTCTCCTCCTCCCGTCCATCTCCTTTGAAAGAAGTGTTAAGTGCCTAATGACAGGTACAAATGGACGAAGACTAACGGTTTTACCACTGAAATAAATAAATAAATAAGATCTTGATTAAAAATCAGAATGTCCGAATTTGTTTCGACAAGTCTTCGAGCAGTTTCGGGCTGACAGATGTCTGAAAAATATTTAGGAGGACATAGTTAAAGACATGGAAGGAGATTTAAGATGAGTCTGATGACTTCTGGAATCATTCAGTGTGCATTAAGTTCATCTGATTAGGAAGGCGTTAACATCATCACAAGACTTTGAGGATTAGGGAGTCGATTGAAGACTTTAGTTGCCATTCGAATGATCCTTCCACAGCTGTACGATTTCTTTGAGTTTATAAGACTCCACGCCACTAACCTGCCTGTCAGGCCAAAACAGGTGTGAATGCCTGATCAAGGGTTAACCAAAACCAAACTCCTAAGAATGTCGATGCCCCCCAAACCTAAATAGTACAGTCAACTAGAGGTATTAAACCAAATCATATGTTACCACAACCATATCCTTCCCAACCAACCATCCAACTGTATCAACAAAACCAGCCGCCATACCCTCAAACCCATCAAGGACATCTCATCGTTCATTTCGAATTTGACAAAAAAAAACCAAATGCGGATGTCCTTGACGGTCTTCATCCAAAGATCACCAACGAACCAACCAAACAAACAAAAAATGGTGGAATAAATATAACCAAATCAAAAGAAGAAGAAAAAACAGAAAAAACAAGTCCACGATAAACATTAATAAATCAATTAGTGAGTCTTGCAAATTAATAAAAACATTTTACCTCCCTCAAAAGATTTATCGCCGCAAAACGTTTTAAAAAATAAATGGTTTTGTCATTTCGAAAAATTTGAAACGATTCCAAGCATAATTTTATTCCAAATATAAAAAAAAAGTTTGCGTTTATGCAATTCAATTCAACTCCCTTCTCTCTGCTTCCTCTCAAAACTCGTCATCCAATAAAAAAAAATTGGGAAGAGAAAATGTGGGAAAGAGGAAAACCTAACCGACAGACCACAATATTTAAATCCGTCAATTTGTAAACATCTTTTTCAAAAAAGTTTTCATAAAACATTTTTCAAAATGTCGATCCATTTTAAAGAATTCACTTTCCTCCTTCACCGCCTTCGAGGACAAAAAAGGCTTCGACATTTTTATGTCATTGTAAGTTCGTTTCTCGACTTTTCTCCAAACCTTCGGAAGTTTTCTTTAGATTTTAGGTGAGCAGGGACTAGAGGGTGGGATTTCCCACCGAAACAAAGGATTCGTTCATTGTTCTCTTCGAACAGTTTTACGGTTCTCTTAAACTTGAGGAAGACTTCTTGTCACGTGACATCTGATAAAATATTTATGACGCGAGAAATAACATTATGCTAACTAAATCTTTTGTGAAAAAATTTTCCCGGAAAAATTTTTGCTAATGGACTGAATACGAAGATTTCAAAACGGGAATCACCGCCTTTGAGGAAGAATTTGGAGGCCTCAATGGAACGGTCCACGCGAATCACTCCCAGCTAGTTGCTCTAAACCAGGTGTCTTCCACCTTTACCCTGACTCGTTCCGCAACATCATTTTTAAGATCGGCAAAAAACTTTTATTTTCTGATCTCAAGAAATAAAATTGTTGTCAATAAAGAACTCGACTCAAGTTTCGTTTTACCCGAAAAATTAAAACAACTGAAGGAAATCACAAAAATCGCACTAAAATAAGACCTTACTCCGCGAATAAAAGATAGAAAACGCATTTCTAATCACCTAAGACCTCAATATTATTAAATAGCAATAGATAAAAGCACAGGCTAAATACAGGATATGTCCCAAAAGTTCTCGGAATAGTTTATGGTCAACCACGGTGACTAGAACTACGAAGGCAGGGAAGTTAGTAGAGAATCAAAGCTTCAAAAAGGAGCCAAAGAGAGAAAACTTCAAAAGTTCTAAAAACACTCTAAATAAATACTAAATAAACGATTTTAAAAAATCACTCTGGAGACTTTTGGAACAAACCTTTTTGGAACAACCATCTCTTTTAGATCTCCCAAATAACATAAAACATTACTTTCATTGGTCATTCGATCCAAAATTTGAGCATCAATGCCACAAAAATTGAACACACCGTCGACTGAAACCTTGAACGACTTTAATGCGCCTTTGAACGAGTGTCGCACCTAACAATTAGGAGCCTAAAATAAAAGCTATAAATAATAAAAGAGGAGTATCTCCTAAAAATCAAACTCGATGAAGAGTCAAACATAAATAGAGGTGAAGAGAAGTAGGAGGAGGAAGAAGAAAAAGAGAACAACACACAACATTCCTCCAATCGAGACTTTCACATACGCAAAATACCCGTGAGAATGATAGTTTTATCCACAACTACAACCACAAGGGCCTTGATTTAAAAAACTAAAACTGGGAAACCGATTTTAAGAACCAAAGACACCAGAAAAAGAATCTCCTAAGCCCAGTGAAAGAACCTACGACCTACATCTTGCCCAAAGTCCAACCACAAGCCAAGCAATTCAGACAAAACAAAACCAGGACTCACATCCCTCCATCTACGCTCAACAGAGGTCCAAAGATCATTAAAATAAATAAATAAATTCGAACACAATCATTTCAAACATAAATTTGTCCTTTGAACTCCCACAGCTTAATAACCACCCGTGGGAGGAGAAACCACCCCACCCTCTCCCACTACCAAACGACCAGTATCGGCGGTAACATGGCCACCTACTTAAAATAATGCCCACGAAATTTGACACCCTTAATATATCTATATTGTCATGTGTATTATCGACCATAAAAATAAAGTTACGCCGATATAAATCTAATCAACTAAAATAAATCGTGATAATTGCTCGCATCAGTCACGGACTTCGAGAATGAATTATTTAACAACCGGATTGGCAGTCGTTCTGTACACCAACGAAAAAAAAGCACAAAAAAGTAAAAATAAAATAAAAACTTGGACGAAACATTATTCCAAGTCTTTTCAATAACACCGCTTAATTGAGTGTGGGATTCGTTAAAAGCTCTAACCGGAAAAACCAAAAAAGAAAACTTTGCTCGCACGAAAGAGACAAAACAATCGACGAACAGTCTTTTCACAAATAAGAAGACACAAATCAGAAGACAGAATGATGGTTTCTACAGTTATATATTCTCAAGGAGATTCTCTAATTTCTTCGGGGGGTTCCAACTCGAAAACTTTTCAAATTAAAACCGAGGAACAACGAAAAAGAAACAGTCATTCGATCAGACGCCATTTCTTCCTTCTCTCAACATCTCTCTCCGTCGTTTTCCCTTCTTTGTTTACTCGAGACCTATTTTAGAAGATTTTGGAAGGAACAACATTTCCACGGGAGGCCTTATAATTACGTCAGAATTATTATTAACGCTTTAAAACATTTAATCTCACCTTGATTATAAGGTGCGAGAAAATGACGGAGGAAACTCCGCCTAAAAAAAGAAGAAAAAAACAAAACAAAAAGGTCTCACAAACCACCTCCTCCTCCTCTCCTTGTTATAGGTGTTGCCGAGTCAAAACTTCTAAAGAAAGTCTATGAGAAAATCAAAGAGATGATTGAAGTTGCCAAGAAAACTATTTGTGGCATCAAGGAAGCCGTTTGTTTGTCCCGTGTGTGTCGTGTATGTAATAGAAAGAAATCCCAAACGATGTGACCCCTATTCTATCTAGCTCGTGGTTCACCTTCTTACCCCCAGCCTCCACCACATCATCTTAAAGGAAAAAGTCATCAACCTTCTCTTCCTTTTCGCCTTTTTCCACGTTTCTTGAGATCTTTGCCAATCCGGTTTCACGGGTAAACCCAAACGGAGTCGTTGTCGTTCATCAAAACACTACTGACAGTCGAGGGTCTTTGAATACGGCCAGGGTCAAGGAGAACAACCCATTTATCAAGACATTTTAAGAGGGGCAGGTGTAAGAAAGAACTCTTCTAGATTATTCACTGACCTAGAAAAAAATTTTTTTTCTTTCACCCAAACAACTTTTGATTTTTTTCTCTACAGGAGGCAGAAGACTTTCCGTTCTACCCACAAAAACCGATTGTTATGGCAAAACCCAATCACGATCTCATTCGAAAACAAAAGCAAACCACAAAAACTCGAAACGCTGCTCGGTTAAATCGTTCAACCTGTGTATTCATCTCACTCCCCACAGCCTGATGTATACATTTCCGATAAACTTTTTTTCAATTTTTAATTTTCCCTGCTTTCCACACCTGTTGTAATATCCGTCTCGACCTTTTGACCTCTTTCCAGGATCCCTTTTCCCTCCTTCCACCTCTCTTTTCCTCTCTACTCTCATCGCTTTTTTTGTTCACCTTCGCATCATAACAATACAATCAATTCCAAAATCGTCAATGCCCACTCGTTCTGAAAGCTTCATTTCTGCCGCTGTACTCCCAAGTCCAATTACCATTTAATTTTCGTTATCCGAATGATGAATCAAAATTATTCATCCAAACAGGAATTCGGCCGAGAGAGAGCAGAGACGAGCTCCATCGACAACAAACAAAAAACCAAAACCGATGGATCTTAAGGGATGTTCTTCAAACAACTCACCAATCCTGTCTTCTCCAAAATCCGATTTGTTATGCCATGTTCAAAAATGTCACATACTTAATAAATAATTCACGTCACACGTCCATTAAGTAGGCGTAATTTTGTCTTCTTTTCTTTTTTCGAATACACACGAACATAATACCTGTGGTTTACGATCAAATAAAAAAATCTTTGAAGAGTGTCAAGGTAGGAATTTAAACCAAAAAAAACTATGAGTCAAAATTTTCGACCAAAGACCCACACGAAATGTCGAACATGTTTTGTCACAGTCATTCTCCAAACACAAATCACTTTAGTTGAACTCTGCTGAATGCTGAACTTTTTCAACAATTTTGAAACCTGAAATTTCGAAACACCAATCTTCCAACAATAAAGGCCTATACTCTGATCTTATACGCGAAATGTTTTGTACAATTTTTAGTACTGAATACATACAAGTTAGGATGTAGCACACCGTCCGAAAGAATATTAATATTTGGTAAACAGACCGACGTTTAGCAAAGTTTGAGGTCATGTCATCATCAGGGTAAAACAGTGTGTACAGTAAAAACGTTTTTTTTTCTTTTTTAAAAGTGGCCCAGTCGCATTAAACTATGTTTTGAGTTTGACATCTAAACTCTAAACAATTTAAAGACTGTGACAGTTACAACCTTCAACAAGTCCAAACCGCACTTCAAAGACGACAACACAAAACAAATGTACTACAACAGCACTAAACACGTTTTCCAATAACAGACAACCCAAATCCCACTTCCACGCAATCCCAACACCTACAACCCTCCCATTCCTTACAACCACATAAAGGTAGTGATAGAAAACCGGATGAAACTACAAAATGTAAAAACCACCCCGAACCTGAATTCCCAATCGTACAACCAACCCAAAAATCCTGTCATTTCTACGAAAACCCATTCAATAAAATTTAATTACAAATCGTTAATACCACGTCGTGCTATTTATAAGACGCCAAGACTATACCGGCCCCTAAAAAAAAAGAAACCAACCCACATAAGCGGAAATAAAAATGGAGGGAAAAAATTCTAAAAACTTTGTTTTTACGACTCGATAAAAGGAAAAACGCCTTTTTCTTATCCAATAAGGAAAAGAACTTTATTAGAATTATCTGAGGAAGACAAGATAAAAACGGGTTTCTAACAAAATCAAATTTTAAATTTATGGAAGGAAAGAAATCGATTGGAAAACTCTCCGCCGCCTCCCTCCTCCTCCTCCTCCACCTAAATATAATAAAGCTAACGATAAATGAAGAAAGTTAAAGTTTAAATGAATAACACCTACCGGTATATTAAAAGCGAGGAATTCTCCTCCGCCATTTTTAATTTTTCTCTCTCGCTTTTTTTTTCCAGAAAAACTCGTACCCTCTCCCATCCCATCTTTCTTTCACAAATCATTCGCTGCTGTCGGATTTCTGTGCCCTGTCACACCGTTCCCACCAATAATAAATCAATTAAACTCATTCGGAATATTAAAAAAAAAAAGGTAGAACGCACTCACAGATAGACATACGCAGCAGCACACTCCGTTGCTGAAAATCCTCCGTCAAAAATCTCATCGATTCCTACACTTAATTACTCAATTAAAAATTTAAATCAGTTTAAATTTCATTCGAATTCATTAGGAAAGGACCCAGGGGGGCGTTAGGGGATGGGGTGAAAGGGTCCGACAAATGACGTCACTTATTTACACTTCGAACATCATGAAAATAGAAAGAAATTAATTATTTTTCTAAATTAATTAACGGATTCCGTGTTCGAAATGACTGATGAGGGGAAAAAAGGTCGAAAATGGCGTCGGGGGTGTTTTGTTTCAAATCAAAATATCTCAACCTTTTTGAAATTAAAAATATTCGTACGCCGTTCCGACTCGAACATAAAAGTGACTTTCAAAACGATTCGAAAAAACCAAAACGGTCCATTCCGCCAAACCATAAAGAAAGAAACAAAAACAAAGCCAATGAGTAGGTTGACCAAACGCAACCATACGCGTGGGCCCAAAATTAGGTCAGCCTTTTTAGCGAGAGATAACAATGAATTAAATAAAGTGTCTTTTATAGTCGGCCTTGGACGTATATACACACACACAGACGAACCGACTAACTCTTTGACATCAGTTATGTGAATTTAGAAATCAATTCTACGCTGGAATTTTTGGTCACAAGAGCTTTGCAGAATTGGGAATCACTTGGGAGCTGGAAAATCCATAAATCAAAAAAAGGCAATCAAACGGATAGATTTCCTCTCCTCCCACCCACTCCTCACCTCGGTTTCTGGATTTTCATTTCGAAATCTGATTTTGTTCGTTAAAAATAAAAATAAAAATTCCGTTCGGGGGGATAATAGATGTCAGGATCGTGAAACACAACAGCGTGAAAAATTAAACGGCCACAGATAAAAGTCAACCAAGAGAACATTTCTCTCTCGACTGACTTGAGACAAAAGTCAAATAATTTGGAAAGCTGGAAAAGGCCCGAAGATGTGTCTTTTACAAGTATTAAGAAAGAGAGAGAGAGAGAGAAGAAGATGCGGAAAATGGGAGGTTAAATGTGTTTACAATGATAGGGAAAGAAAAAAGAAAAGTGGAAAGATTCCTCGTAAACGGTAGTTCATGAATCAAAATATAATGTCGGAAGTTATGTCGACGTGCTGGAGGGAACAAAAGGGGAAAGGTAGAGCTGGAGAAGAGGTGACAGAGAGAGAGAGGAAGCCTCTCTAGCCCACCTTTTCAGACTTTTCCTTTTCGCTTCCCTTTTTTGTCGACTGCTTTGTTTTTTGTTTTGTGTTTTTTTTTCTCTCGTAGGTTTTCTTTTTTCCTTTTTCGACCGTAAACAATTTCTTCTTTTGTTTTTAGAACTTTGACCGCTAAAGTTTGGAGGAGAAAAAAATTTATTTTCACTTTATACGCGTGAACGTGACTAGTCCAGTTTAGTCTTTGGAATGTGTCTTCGGACTTTATATTTATCATTGTCTTTTTCTCATTTCTCATATTTTCCTGGACATTTAATAAAAATAAATGAAAAGTTCTTGCCCAGATACCATCTCACAGTTTATAAAATATAAAACAAAATCAGTATAGATGGTTCATCGCAACACGATCAGTTTCGTTTTGTGTAATAAATACAGCGGCGACCAAGGCAAGACGCTCGGACTTGTAACAAACATGTCACAAGACATCCAGAAAGTTACGTGAAGAGTAAACACGAAGTCTATATAGAACTTGCGACCAGATGATAATCAGACAATGTACTACAATGAATCGGTGAAGTAACTCGAACGGCTATCGGAACAACCGAGCCATTTTTTGTATTAACAGACATTCTTGGACATATTTCTCATTTCAATAACTCATTTTCAATGAAAATTCGCGTGCTTTGTCTTATCAACACACCAAATTTCGACAAATACGATTCACAAAAATTGCAAAAACTACAAAACCGCATTAAAAACAAATTTCACAGAAAACGGGAAAACGTGAGCTGTATTTTTAAACAGCATAACTTCAAAAACGAGCAATCAAATTTGACCTTAACTCTTGAATGTGTAGAGAATCGCATAAACAGGCAAAGGTTACGCATTTAAACCGTAATAATAACATTAACAACGCATACTAAATCGCATAAGTTCAAAGACAAAAAGGAATTCCAACTAAAACGTTGTGTTGAGATTCAAATTTATGAAAAACCGGTTGAATCTTATCTAAAATTCTGAATTTGTGGGCCATTAATACAATACAAAGCACTACAATGATTACAATACAAACAATAGGATAACAATGATAATGCAAAGATAAACATACGCGCTGTAGTTTTGAAAATCGCGTAACCCCAAAATCTAGAGTAAAATTTAACCTAAAATGTCTAATTTCGCTCTGAAGCCATTAAAATTAAGGCAAAAGCTCAACTTAGGATAATATGTACATACAAATTATGTAACGTCATAATTATTTACGACATTATTTATCAATATTTCAATAAAAGGTGAACTACAATGAAACAAAGCTGTGAACCAAACGTGAGAGCTAAACATTATTCTTCAAATTTTTACTTAAAAAGTTCGACTCTTCCCATCTTCCTTCGTGGAAACTAAACTTGGGCTTATTAATCATTTCACATTTTCTTATCCTAAACCTAATATAGCACTAATCTGCTTCCCGCCTAAAATAAAAAGTGAAAAACCCCAACAAAACCTCAATCGCTTATTTATTATTTTGACTGAGCCTTTCTTCCCTTCGACAAAACAAATCTAACTTAATTTAGAACTGTCTAAGTCTATTCATCGTCTTAATTGTTATTAAAATATGGAAATGAATAATTTATTGACCTTTGGCATAGTCATTAACCCTAACCCACACTCACCAACCAGCCTCCTTCCTCCTCATCTTCTTCTTCGTCTTATTCCTCCCCCGCAGTCTATTCCATCCCGGTTTCTTCATCACCCACAATCTCCGCATCCAATAGATTTCTCGGGGAGGAACGGTTTATCAGAAGAAGCGAAATTTAATTACATTATTATTAATTGCCACCTTGTTTAAATAAAGAGTCTGATTAATGAGTTAGAAAGAGTTATAACGTGAACTTTTCAAAGCCGACTTCCGCATTCTCGCACATTTCTCTACGCTTATCAGAGGAGGTGTTCATGGTTCCCGAAGAGAGTTAAGCAGTTTGAACGTTCCTCAAACATCTCTCGTTGTATCTCAGAGCTACCAGGTGTTTATTTTATTTAATTAACAACAAACAATTAACACAACTTATACTCATACACATATACAAAAAGGAAGGCGTGCATTATGAATACAAAACGCACAAACGGAGTCTCCATCAAGATAACACCACATATCACAAATTAATTTCAATTCGTTCTTTTCCAATCAATTTCAAAAATAAAGCATTCCAAAAGTCATACACACATTCAGGAATAACTCATTCCATAAATAATGCACAATCATTTATTTTTACCAGCAGAAATACCCAGTCCTGCTTTCTATTTATTTAATTACGATCAGCTTTCAATTACACGTGTTTTCCTGGGTTTTTAAAGTTGAGCTCCTAGATTATCAGAAACGTATCCCTCTCTGTCACAATGTAAACTAATATCTTTTTAACAAGACTCTAACTTAATTACGCCAGTTTTTGTGGTTTCCACTTTGAACTAGATTTAAATTTATACGCATACGTAACACCTGAGGGACATGAAATATCCAACGAACGTAAGCTAGTTTAAACGTATTTCTAGAAATTATTATTTACAAAAACTATGCCAAAGTGTACAATTCATTCCGCAAAGAACGTCACAAAATCAATGAAAAACAGTACAAATGACGATTCTTCTTCAGCTAATAAAAACATCAGCCCAAAATTTGACTGAAATCCGTTCACGCGAGTTATGCTTGAACATCCACGCCCACGTGTACACAGATTAATCGTAATTTACTTTCATCAAAAAAAAGTCAAAAGCAACCCCTTCATCCACCCTCTATCGCAGGGCCGTTATTCAAGGTAATCCAAAAGATCGGATCGGTGATAAAAGAAAATTCCCTATTGTTCGGGAAACTCCCCCACGTAGACATTAACTCACATTAACACCAACCGAAAGTCGAGGGACTTCATCGCAAAACTACCAATTTAAAAATTTTCTGCCGTATAGTTTCCTACCTACAATAGTGGATAAAAAATTCCAGAGAGGAAAAGGACAGGAAGACAACAACAACAACAACAACAAAAAACCGAGAAATTAATTGCGTCAAGAGCTGCGAGTTCTTTTAATTTTTTCTCTCCACTTTAATGGAATTTTTTCCCCAAATTAAAAGAAATGAAAATAACAGCAGTCGTATAAAATTTCTTTTTTTTCTTTTTTTGTTTTAAAAAGGCTTTCTTTTATTGTAACAAAAATAAAAGAAAACTTTTCCTCAAAAGACCTCGACCTTTTCTCTAAATTAGGCTGGTTTCACCTTCCTTCCACCAAACCTGACACTAAAACATGGCAACAGTGTCTTCATCAAGCTATCACAATGTCAAACCCAGGAAAAAATGGTTATCGAAAGTCGTTATCATCACTAACTGACCAAAATTCCCCCACGATCACAAAAAAACTCATAAACCAAAAAAAACTATCCGAAGAACGAAGGGAAAAGACCGTAAAAGTGACCTCCTCGCGTTGTACAGGGTGTTTAAAAAAAATTTATTTTTATATTCCCTTTGTGATTTGAGAACTCCTTTCTCTGCTGAGTTTTAAACGGAACCAAGGTCTTCGGTGTAAAGCCCCGTTTTCCTACAGCCATAAATTTTCACATTTAACACTGGAGGAAACGTGTTTAAACTAGATTCTGACAAGTTTAAAACAAAACCACTTCCTCTAGTTAATGTCTTTCCAAGAGCTTTCGCGCGCCCGGCTAATCCCACGTTGCTTTCAACAGGTTCGTTTAAGCAGTTTTAACCTCCTGCGGGCATTCGAAACTCGCGGAACCAACTCTCGTGCACAAATCAAAACTCTCTCCTACCCCTCCCATGTGCTGCGAAACAACACAGGAAATTTATTTCCGAAAGTAAATTAACTACAAAATCCGATTTCGAAAACGCTAACCTTTTGTGACATATTTAATCAAAGAAATAGAAAAAAATTTGAGACTTAACCTTTCAAACACATCTCCGGTTCTTTTGATTCCTCAAAGGTGATCATAAACACAAAACGAAACACAGAATCTTCATTTAAGGCTACACAAGTCAGTACAGCTCCCAAAACTTCGTTTTCAGCGAGGCTAACATAAATCAGCTTCTGATGTGGCACTGTCGTATCCACATAAACCTTTGTTGGGTTTTGTTTCTTTGGCTCCAGCCCCAACAAAAATTACCAACAATCAATCACAGTCTAACACATTTGACTTCGTACCTATGCTTATTAGCAACATAAAAACGATTTCAAATCCACCCAGCCCCCACAAAAAAAAAATTTCGCATTAACACCACGTCACAAACGTTTCCTTCCCATAGACCCCCATAAATAAGTTTCGTACCCACCTCTTCACCTCCTCCTGCACCTGAAATATCGATTTCACGTGTTTTTCAAAAAGTCAAATAAGTCTTCTTTCGAGAGGACTTTAAAAGGTTTTTCTTCCTCCTTCTCCTCTGCTGGGTAATAATTTTTCCTCTCCCTCTTTTTCCTCTCTTTAAATAAATTTTTTCCTCTTGATCCTGAAACCTCCGGCAAAAATCACCAGAATTCCGATTCAGCAGAGTTTCCATTCACTCTGCTTCGATTTTTGTTTATTTAAAAACGAAATTCTTCAAAGTCAAAAAAAGAAATTTGATGGACATCTGTTTTCGTTCATTCAGGCTCAACTGTTATCGGCCGAAGGTCAATCACAACCGCTCGATCAACTATCACGCAGAGACGGCAGCGTGTATACGATTAAATTAAAAACCTGACGGAATAAAAAGTTAAATTTAATCGATTTCAACGGGGGTTACGTGACCGAATTTGACTTGAAATGAGCCATCTTCCCCGCCTTTCCCCCAACCGCTTTCCTTCCCAGGTACTCAATCTAATATCCGACCAAATGGGTTTCCACCAAGACGTCCATCTGAATTTAACTTTTTATTTTTTTATTTTAAAAGCAAAACAACAACCTTCTCGTTTTTCATTCGCCTAATTATCTTAAGTCTTTTTCTGTGTCGGGCTTAACCCCTCCGGATATTTTTTTAATTTTCGAAAAAAAATTTTTTTTTCCTTCCTCCCTTTTAAGAGAAGGGGAAAAGTTTCAAAGTCAACGCACCTGACGGTTTTCATCTCTTTTTAAGTGGAAAACTTCTCGAGCAAAATATTTACATAATTATGCACATGATTTATATGCAAATACTTATTAACTTGACTCAAATTCCCGGATTTTGTTCAAAGTGTGTGTGTATACAATGGCCTTGATGCTAAGCGAATTCTTCGGTCCCAGAACCTTCGGCAAATCAAACTACAAAGAATTCTCCACCGTCAGCAATAAACAAAACTCAACAGAATAACAGAAACCAAATACAGTGAGACGCCTTGATATTATGCATTGATCTCGCCGCGTGTTTGATATCATTAAAGACTATGGGAAGCATGTTCTATGCGTCACAGTTCATTTATGACCACTCATCAAAATTAATACCCGTATACAAAATTTGACTTCTCGACAAGAAAACAAAAATGTTAAGTGGGGCCAGAACCAGCTTCCATCATCGTTCGCAAGTCACAAAAGCAAAATTCAGACTTCGCCCACACATTATTTGGCAATTCAAGTCACGAAATAAAATCATCAACATACCCGCCTCCACTCCCTCCCGACCACCTTCTGGGGAATCCCCAACGACACGGTAGATGAACACCTTGACAAAACATGTAGTCTTTACGAGTCACGTCTAATTAATTTCATCTTTCGCCTCATTATTAGGAGATCCATCGAAAAGAAATTTTTTTTTCTTTTATGCTATTATGTCACCTGCTTCACCGACTTTTGTACCGTTCTTGAGACCGAGCATTTTTTTAAATCCTCTTATCGGCACTCTTAAATATTATTTAGAGGTAATATAAGCTCATTAAAAAGAAATGAGAGACATAAAAGACTCAACAAAAAAATATATAATGGAGGCGAAAGTGGGCCTGGCTATGTCATTAAAAATATAAAAGGCGTTCGTCTCCGTCATCCGATGCATTCTTTACAGACAAATACAAACATTTCAAGGGCTGGTCAAGCCTCTAGATAAATTATCCAAACAAGACGAAAGTTATAAATTAAAACTACAACAATTATAAAGCAATGATGTTTGGGCTGAGGGATGCGCACACCCAATCAAAAACCGATTTACCCGTTACAAAACAACCCCTCGACGAAAATTAAACTTTAATTAACATCTTAAACAAAACCTCGTTTCCAAAGTGTCATCGGCATAATTAATTACGTTACATCTATCCAAAGCGACGTCACATCGTGACGAATTACGAAATAAAAAAAAACAAAAACAAATGAAGAACACGTTTCGAGTGAGTGACTCAACCGAAAATGAAATTAACTTTGTCTCATGTTTGGAAAACTCCTTTCCTTCATTCCATTTCAATTATTAAGCTTTCGAAGCTTTGGTAGAGAGAAAGTAAAGAAAGGAAATCCCTTCTACAGCGAAAAGGTGGTGCTCATCTACCATTTTCAAGTTGATTAGGTGAACTCTCGAGAAACTCTTCAGGTGGCAGTAACCCATACATTGTAGCATAAGTCGATGGTGTTTATGGGTTTCGAGTTATTTTTTCTGTTTGAGGGGAAGAGGTCTTAACTTTTATATTGATAAGCTACAAAAAATTTTAAACTATTAAAAATTTGAAGAGAAAAAGTTTGTACCTCCCCTAACAAAAGCTCAAACCTACCGAAAAACTATGAATTCAAATCTACCAGCAAACTTGTAGACTGTTGCCTCACATTATCAAAAATTTAGAACAACGACATTACTTCCAAAAATAAGTAGAGCTGCGTTTCTAATATCCTAAAAAGCAAAATTTGGAACCCATAAAAACAACACGTATAAGAATACATAAAACGTCAGTCACTTTTTGTTTCAGCTTATTCTCTAAATTTCCAACCTAAGCAAAGTCGTTTTATCAAAAACATCACATCATCAGCAACCAAACCAACAACAAAAAATCAATTTCCAACTACCTCTTCTCTCGTTTTCTCCCAGCACCAAATTCCCCCAAAACGAATTCAATCAAACTTTTGTTTAAAAATCAAAATTGCGAAAACGTCAGTCATTGTTCCCTTTCATTGAGTGACAACCTGATGTCACAACAAAAAATGCAATTATAAGCCCTTCCAACACCATTTCCCACCCCCAGAGCACAAACCATCCCTTAAGAACTCTGGATCGAACGACTCTACGTATGAGAGAAAAAATAAATGAAAACCAAAACAAAACAGAAATCGAGGAGAGGAAAAGTAGAAAATAATCCGAAAATATCAAATGGCGAAAACAATCAGAAATCCCAAAATCACAAAGGGGAAAGAAAAATGAGAACTCGATCGGGAAAACCGGGGAAAAGTCAAAACATCAAAATAATAATAAAAACAACAACAAACTATAATTGGTTCGTTTCTTGACGTTAAATAAAAAAAAGAAAAAAACAAACCGTGGCGCACAATCGATCATCAATTCGGAAAATTATCAGAGGAAAAAGTCCACACATTCACAAGGAGGAAAACTTTTCCAGAGAGGAAACGGAAACCGAGAAAATTTTCCATGATGGTGAAAAATAAAATTTACGATTCGGGGCAACCGCTTACGACCGAATCGTAGTAATCCGAACCGAAGCCTTTTGTTAATAAACTTTTCTTTTGAAAACTTCATTAAGCCAAAAGAGTTTTTTCATCCTCCTCCTCCCCTACCCCTCCCGCATCCTTGACATTAAAGGTTTTTAATCAAATAAGTTTATGTAACAAGACTCGAGAGAAATAATAAATGTTAGAAACTGTGTTCTTTGGAAGGAAGAAAGGGTAAAACCTCTAACTTCACCTCTCTCCTTCCCTCATCCTCTCCTTTCTTCCTCTTCTTGAGTTTCGCATAAAAACGAAAAAGAGAAGAAAGAAAGAATGAAAGAAAAAAAAAAACAAAAATTCCACAGACCACAACGAAACTCATTATTTTTCCATAACAAAAGACTGCATTAAACGTTTCCGCAGTTTTTCTACATTTTTCTTCCTTTTCTTTTATTTTGTTTTGTTCCAAATTAAACAATTTTATAAAATTCCTTTCGGTCACAAACACTTTTCTTTCAATTTTCAGAAAAGATGGAGTGAGGGGTGGGAACTGCTCTTTCATTCCAAACTCCCGTCGAAGGACCCGAAAACAATTATCGCAGAATCTGAATGAGTTTGCCAGGTCCTTGAAACACCCAAGAAAGGATTTGTGAGAAAGGATCTAAAGTACACAATAAAATAAAAAAAGTTTGGTGGTTATTATCCCTCTGGGTTTTCAAATTGCCAAGAAAGGTTCAAACGACCTCGAATAACGCGTCTATTTCAAGACAAACAAGGTGCCCCCCTCGAAAAAACTATAAGTATATCTTAAAATCAATTAAAGTAATTAACTCAGTTTTTGGTATCAACAACAATCAGACTAATTCATTTGAACTGATCCTCTCACTACCTGACCCAATTTACAACAAGAAGAGAAAAGGCTTCTCCAAGAAACATCGTGCGGCGACGTCGTGATAGCATTACAGCAAAATGAGTCGAACAAACTATAAAAAACTTGGCAGGAGGCCTATTGTAGCAGTTAAAGTGCTGCACTACACAACTTATAGTCGTGAGTTCAAATCCTCCTCCCTTATCCTGTTATATTCAAGGGTGAAAAACGGGATTAAAACTAAACTAAATTATAAAAGACTTAGAAAAGAATATTAAAAATCTGGAAGAGGGCATAGCTAGGTGAGGAGAGGTATAATAATCCGTACCTGGAAGAAGTTGATACACGATGATACAAATGAAATGGTACAAGTGCAATTTAAAGTGGGAGTATGGTATGTAAGAGATGAAAAGGACAGATCGTCCACTTTAAAAGAGGTTAGAAAAACTCGTGATAAATTTGAACAAAATTTTGTATATATAAAACCCTAGAAGCTGAGAGCCATGAGAGTTCAGTGTTCTTCAAAAGCATATAAACTAAAGTTTCCTCTCCAGCAAAGCACAAAGAAAATGTTCCGACGAACCAATGATTCGTCACAATAAAAATATGAATCAAATTTATTAATTAGAATGACACAAATATACATGAATGAAAACATTAATTCCCCCCAAACATGATTGTTCTCATGTTTTAAAACAAACTAATTGAGCTATCACAATTTCTTAACCATGTTATCTTCCAACGTCCCATCCGCAGTACAGCCCATATCTATCAAAAGTCACCCCAGTGTCCTGTTTACAAAAAATAGCTGTCAAATTCTTCAAAAATATTCTACAAGACAATGGATTAAAGAAAACTTGTTTCAATACACCAGCACTTTGTATTATTAACAAGACAATACCAACACAGCTTCGACTGTACTTCGCACTACTAAAAATTAAAAAAAGCGTCAGACAAAAACTATTTTAGCAGATAAAAATTAAAAACGGTCATTTTTATGCGGAGGAGTATCGCCACCACAACCCCCATAAACTCACGAATGACTCTGAGACTCCTAAAGCGTGATAACACACATACTATAAAAGATAAATGACCAGAGATCCTAGAGCTAAACTTAATGCATGTGTTACGTGCAGATGGTGTATGACTTCAAAAGTCATGAAATGAACAGAATTTAATTTCTTTTCATTTCGCCCCGAACAATTTTAATTCTCGCTTTCATTTTCTCACTTTGTGGGGGTTGTTTGAGCAGTTAGTTCGTTCCCATTCGGTAGCATGTCATATGAACAAGCATTAAAAACTCGAAACGACTCCCAGTGTGTTTCTATTAGTCTATACATTTTTATATTAGCTTTGCAGCGTGTATATTGGCGCCTAATTCATGTTTTCCGTCCCCTTTTCCTTTATTTCCTGTTGTCTAATTAGTTTATTAGGATGGAGACTTTATAGGCTGAAACTAATAAAAAAGTTAAATTAATTAACAACATTTGAAAACTAAGTGAGGATGTGAACTTATGTTCTTCCACTCTTAAAAACACACAAAAAACGAGAAAGTCGTCGTGTGAACTATTGAGAGCTTTCTTTCCCTACAACAGAAGGTTGATTTTTATTGTTTCAATTAACTTCTAATCAAAGAACCGTGTTTCTACAACAAGATCACAATCCACCTTTTAATTTAACATCGATTACCAACTCGAATTTCAGTCGGCACACCTTCCATCAAGTCACCTCGACCACAAAACGAAACAGCAAACAAATAAAAACATTCACACATGACCATTTTCTACAACGATTGGACACCCAATATGATTCAAGTAAGTCTCCATTTCCTCACTCAAAAGCCAAACAGAGATTATTAAAGCCCAAAACCAAAAAAATAAATAAATAAATCCTCCTCGAGAACATGCCAATCTCTTCCAACAAAGACAACAAAAGCTTTTCGAAAATCGTCACAGAAAAAATTTTTTTTTAATTTTTTATTCGTTATCTCCAACCTCCCAGCGCTTTAATTTCGGATTATCTCCGAATAATGAAATGTTTAAAATATAAATAAATGAAAAAACATTTTAAAATCTGTTTCCCTTTAACCATAAACATTGTTATTGTTTCGAATTACACTAAAAGACTATTATAAAAACAATCTTTACGCGATATCGTTTATTCCGCAGAAAATCCGCCGGATAATATTTCCTTTTTTCTCTCCTCCTTCCTGCAAAACGCCAACGTTTCCCTCTTTCACCACTTCCTCCTCCACCCATTCCTTCTAAAAAACGGATTTTAAATTAAAAAGTTAATAAATAAATAAAATATAAAAAAAAAGTTCATCGAGATAATTTCTTCCTCCACATAATTACATTTTTAATTATTATAATTACGTTGAGGGTTGATTCGCCCCTTCATCTCTCCTCCTCCTCCATCTCATTTTTTCCTCTTTTGTTTGATTATAAATTATTGGATTATATTCAAATTTCAAAAAGGATCCAATAAAACTCGGCTTTTATTGGAAATTTTAAATTTATTTCCTTTCTTCCTACACCCCCCCAAAAAAAAACCTTTTCGCCCTCCGTTCCCAAAAATATCTTCTCAAAACTTTCCTCTTCCTTAAAGAAATTCCTTTCGTGAAGCTTTTCGTCATCTTCCTCCCCCCACACCTCGGTCGTTTTCTGGTGTTACACCATCCCAGCATCCTTCCCAATTCCTCATCTTCTTCCTCTCTCATTAGTATTTTTCGCAAGACGTTTCGAGAAAACAATTTTCTATTTTTCACAGCACGAAAACCCCGAAATTTAAATTAATGGTGGAAAAACGGTAAAGAGAACTAACCACCTTCATCCCTCCTCCCTCCACCTATTCCTCTGACAAAATGAAAACAATTGCGAAACGGATGAAGAATCACAATGGAGGCGGACCGTTATGACTTCCGTCTTTTTTAAGGTTCGTTAGATAAACAAATATTATTAACAGCACCGTCGTCGCCGTCGACAGGGGTTTTTGTTAAGGCGAAGTTTGCAGGAAACTCAACATCATCCCCTACCCACCTACCTACTTACCTCTCTTCCTCTCTCTATCCGTGTAAGTTACACGCACAAACAGATCCTCTCTCTCTCTCTCTCTCTCATCTACTTCTACACTCTCTTCCTACTGCTACTCCTCAAACTATTTATCCATGGCTGAAATCCTCTAAAAACTGCCAGAGGGGAAAATTCTGTTGTAATAATGAATCCTGCTCGGTTGGAAATGATTCAAACTTGTTCAAAACTCTTCCACCCGCTTCGCTTTATTCCGCCTCCTCCCGAAAATATGACTTTGAAGCGACGAGACGCGGGCAAAATAAATAAATAAATATTAATATAAATAAGCGAGCACAAACTTTGACTCATTTCTGTTGGTTTTGAAACGATTCCAGAAAGTTTATCTCATTTTATTTTATTTCATTTTTAGCATCATGAATCTCCAAAATTTTTGTTTACTCACTTTTTAATAAACCATGATACAGACCCCGAATCTGTCCAAAACTGCCTTCGCTTATTAATTCTGTGATGTTGAAGTTTCGACCGAAAATAGGGCAAAAAACCCTCACAGGCTCATCATACAAGATGGTTGACCAGTTTTTAAACTACATGGCGCTTGAATACCCCCTACCTCACACTCCGAAATATACAAATAAAAACGAAGACACCATTTTCCAACTTCCTTTATAAAACCGCATACAAAACTCCAGATGAGCTCGCCTCCCCGACTGCTTTAAGAGATTACCCAAACAACCGACCCAAAACACAATTTATCGCTTCTTTCCCAAAGCCAACTGGAAATTTCCAGCTATGATTCGTGACTCATCATTAAATAACAAAAGTGTCCCAAACTTTCCACCTGACGTTACCCATTTTCCAATTCACATGGGGTTGCTTGCTTCCCTCTTTCATGAAATAAAAAATTTAACCCAAAAAAACTCTCACCTGGGTCCAACTTTTAAAAGTTTTCTTTATCACCGACACAATTCGGTTACCTAAAAAAAATCCATCCTCTCCTCTTTAAATACTATATACTAAAAATTCAACGTGGTCGTTGTGTCGTCTCTCTCACAATCGAAGGCGGGGCCCCGTTTTCTTACATCTCAGATCGTAAAGTAACTTCCCCCCGTTGACATTTGGGTTTATTCGAAAAGTGAAAAGCCGTAATCACTTCCACACGGGCGACCAGATTTCATTACATTATGTCTACAAGATAATTTCGGTTATAAATCTGTTGAGATCTCCATAAATCATCCAATAAATTGTTTCCTTAATTTATGGCCCATCTTTCGACCTAACTTATCGGGGGGAACTCCTTCTTGAGAAAATTCGTGACCATTCATATCATCACCGCTTCAATATTTCCACCCCATACTTTTCTAGCATCTCTACCTCCCAAAGGATAAGAAAAACCTTTCTCAAAAAAATCAAATTAGCTCTAAAAACAAAATATCCCGAAAATTATTATTTATGAACTGTTCTTTGGGGGAATAGACACCCACGCATGCAGTCTTGGACCATTTCAGTTGGACGTTATTCCTCCACCTTTGGAAATACTTCAAACCAAATCTTCTCACCCCCTCCTAAGCTTCAAATTTTATTATAATCTTTGAGGAGTGAAGATATAGTCTGATATCAACGCTGACACTCAACTTAAATTCCATTTCCTTCCACCATTTAGGACCTGTCTTTCTCTCTAACCCCCCCATCACCACCACCACTTCTACCATAAACGTTTTCCACCTTCGTGGGCGTATCATTTACTCCTGTTCCTTGCATGATGTGTCATCTTTTCATCCTTTCAAATTCTTATTTATTTCCGCTCCTCAAATTAAAAAAAGAAAAACAACAAGAAAAGGGGAATCCCCAATATGATTTTTAGGCACGATCAACTTTGATAGACATTTGCCCCAACCTCCCCTTTCGAAGCAGGAAAATAAATAAATAAAATAAAGCGATTTAAGGACACACTTGATCGAAATCTTATTTTAATAGATTAAAAAATATATCCATAAATAAATAACGAGACTAATACTTTTATCTTTTCCACTCAAAACTCATTATCTACAACGTGAGCATTTCAATACTTTTTCGAGACTCGAAATCCAACAGCACCAAGCTCACACACACAACACGTGTATCATATCAATTTCTTTGAAGTCATTTAACTATTGAAAATCCATAAACCAAATTTGCTGATCCATTTCCTTTGCTTTTATTACCAGATAACGTCCCCTGCCACACTCTACCCCCAAACGCCACATAATTATTAGTGCTTATATAGCGCTATAAACAGCTTTGTATAACATAAATTTAACATTACACAAGTTACAATTTGAATAATTTCCTTGGGTTAGGATACGATTTCCCATTACACGGAAAGTATACCCCGCGTTGTACGGGAATAAATAAATAAATAAAACAGAAAACGCCCCGCTCAAGAATAGCAATCGCGCCCTACGAAACCGCTTTTTCCTTTCCTTCTGACTCATATTTTTTTTTCTCGAACGTCAATTTTCTTCTTTCCTTTCCTCCCTAGGACACCAACCTTATCTCTCGAGGATAGAGAAAACCATATTTGATTTATTTTCCTAAAAATCAGATCAACCATTATCGGTATGAGGGGTTTTATAAAAAGGAAACAAACAGATTTTTAAAGGTCCCTTTTCTTTGCTACTAACTTCTACTCAATTTATTCCACAAACAAATTTCGTTTCTGCATTAATTTCCATAATGATGATGTTAGCAAACAAAAAAGAAATTGCGTACATACGTTTAACCCCCCTCACCCCCTACCCCCCAAAAAGGTTCGTCGAGGGGATTGAACCCAACATAAAATCAATCAAACATTTTTACATCAAGAAAAAAGACTGAAACTGTAGAAAGGGAGGGATGATGCTTATTTTAAACACTTCTTAGAAACCTCTTGAGAATCAATTAGCCAAAGAATTAAAACAAATATTGATTCTAGTTGAAAGAATCCAAGAGATTAGCAGCCCTTATCACAGATGCGATGGCATGTAACTAATTAGGTTTACTTTGGTATTAAGAATTCATGTCAAGTCTCTCGGCTATCTGATTTGGGGACAATTTGGCCAACACCTGCCCCCAACTACTTCAAAAACAATCATCCAGCCTAATTGGAGAGTAGGTTAAAACCTTGATAATTAAGAAACAATTAAGTCATTAAAATAGGCGTGTGGATGGTTGTAACCAATTTAACCTTGGATATTACAATTTCTAAGGATTAGAGTTTCAATTCGAGGAATCAGAAATATTACATAATTGATCAATGGCCTGCACCAACCAGTTTTGTATTAATGATTCAACAACAAAACATTAAAAAACCCAACACACCTGCTTCAGAAAAATAAAGGGGCTCATTTCAAACACAATCGAGTCTAAAGTTGAAGATATTGATGGGAAATTAATCACAGTTGAAACACAATACGAGTGATGATTTTAAAAGATTTCATTCCGAAACCTCATAACGACTGATCAATGCACTAACATTTGTAATCTTTGGCAGTGTTCCCAGATCCAGTCATCCATTCACATAAATGTTAACTAACACTTGTTAATTTATTATTATTTTTTTAAGGTTTGGGTTATTATTAATAAGTTAAATCAACTTAAGCCCTCTTTTTCTTATTTTATTTATGTCTAGTTTTATCTAGTTAAACTATAATCCCATCTAGTTATTTAGTGTTCGTACCAGAAAATCTTTAGTACTTTGATTTTTGATGACAACTGACATGATATTTATGTCTTTCAATTCTTATTCTTTCAAGTTGGAGCCAAAAATTTTTAACAGATATCAAAACGTCAAGGAATAAAATCTGATTAATTTTCTTTTGTTGAGTCTTTCATTAATCCTCATTAATTACTACAAGGCCTAGTTCTGAATGCTGATTTACTTGAAGTGAGCGGAATGAATTTTGTATAAATCAAATATGAGGAAGAAAAAAATTTCCTAAAAGATGACAACAATCTGGCAAATTGTCAAACACATGGCAAAATCTTCCCACCAAACAATAACTATTGAATTTCTTGGCAATTTCTTTTCTTTAATAACTAAAATATATGTGCTAAGAAAAGGAAATTATATTTTCTTAAATCCTTTTTTGGCAACTAGTTTTTAAAGTATTCAGTCGTTTAGTAAAAATTCAATGTAAATATAAAATGAACATACCTTCTAACTCCACAACTTTTCCAGCTCTCTTTAAAGCTTTCACAGCTTCATCATGTGTTGCATCCCTTAAATCTTCACCATTCACACACAAAATAGCATCACCCACATATAACTGTTCCGTCTGATCTGCAGCCAATCCCTTAAATATTTTTGATATTAATATAGGCATTTTATTTTCTTTGCCTCCTTTAATTGATATCCCTAATCCATTACTATCTGATTTAATAACTCTAACTATTCTTTTTTGATTGGCTACCGAGTCAGGAACATCAGGTATATCAATTGTTCCAGGTCCATCACTTATATTGTTGTTATTATTATTTAACGTCCCATTTAACGCGGTAGACGAATCGTAATTCTCATCCAGACAAATTGATAAGTAATCATCTTCAACTGACACAAATACCTTGTACCAGTGTCCCCTGACATAGGTTTCCAAAACTCCGGATCTACCATAACCTACCCCAGCCATGGCTATGTTGATTGAACGGATTTTAATAGCACAAAAAAATTAAATCACACCGATAACTACATTTCTTTTAACTATTTAAAGACCTCCGAGTAACATTTAATTTAAAACTGACGAGTTGAAACATTAATACGGAATTTTTATCCGCCACAACTGATACCAAGCTCTAAGTACGGTTAACTTTGGAGGCGAAAAACATAACTTAAAACTCACGTCATTTGAAATAAAAACTGCAAATACTAAATCTTTACATAATAATTATATTATATTTCACAAATCGAAAGAGATAAAATTTATTATACATAAAATTCGTTAAGAAATTCGATATTTACTAACAATTATCAATTACAACTTTATAACCACCACCATGTTTCGTTGAGCTGCAACAATGCAATTATCAATCGTTTCAAATATTGCAGGAAAAATTTCTAGCGTTTTCTCTCTCTATGGAAAACGCGTTGTTGCCAAAGTTACTTATCTATTACCGCCTTAAAAGATAAATTCAAAACTTCTAACCAACGTATCAAACCCATTTAATTTTTTCTTTTATATGTGATTAAACAGAAGTAAAAATATTGAAATATTAAATTAATCGATCAGCGCAATATACTTTATATTTGTGTTTGAATTTTTTCCGATGATTAAATAGCAAAAGTTGAAAATCAATTATTGAAAACCTCACAGATTGTTGTTGATCAAATGGTGGGATTCAAAAATAAAACATTAACATAATATATACTTTTAAAAGAGATTATTATCTGTTTGGAACTTAAATTAAATACATTAAACTGTTCCCTTTTCATGCATTCTAACAACTATGCAGAGACGAATTTCTGTAAAAGTGGTTCTCTCTGCTTTCCAGTCTCAACAACCTCTTCATGATTAGCTTCCTTCTCACATTCATATTCTAAGATGCATGAATTAGTAATCAAACTAAATGCGAAAACAGTCAATCCACAATGTTTGGCCGTAATCACTTCGGGTATCGTGCTCATTCCTAAAACAAAATTAGAAGGATGTCAAAGAAGGCAAATATACAAAATAAAATGGTTTTAAATAACTTTGTCGTCGTCATACCAACTGCATCAACACCATTCCTTTTGAGCATCCTTAATTCAGCTATCGTTTCGTAGTTAGGACCTCCTAAACAAGCATATATTCCCTCATGAACCATTCCTAGCATTCCAAGTTTCAAAGCGATTTCCTTAGCATCAGCCCTGATCCCTGCATCATAAGCCTTATTCATGGCGGGGAAACGTGGGCCAAATCTAAAACATGACAATAAAATTTATGACCAAGTTGATTATTAGTAAATTTGGGAACACTCAAATGCTGTAAAACCTGATACATAGTTTTGAGTTTGTGTTTGGTAGATTGAAAGTATGAAAACCAAATAAAACAAACTATCTACATTCAAAATGCAAACTTGTTGTTGAAATCTTGCCTTTCATCATTTGGTCCATTCAAGGCACTGTTTCCAGCAAAACCCATGATGTTAATATGATCCTTAATTATCATGATATCTCCTATTTTATAATCTGCATTCAATCCTCCAGCAGCATTTGTAACTATTAAATGTGTTACTCCAATCATTTTCATTAGCCTCACTGGCATTGCACACTGAAATTTATAAAGATAATTGAGTTAGAACAAATCAGGGTGTATCATGATTTCAGACTAATCACAAAATTAAGAGAAAAGAAATATAAACAGAAAATCACAACTCGAATACAAAAATGTTTGACTCAAAAAAATTTTTCCCAACTGTATTATTCATCTCAAGGAAGGACATAATATAACAACTACTCAAAGAAAAATAAGAAATTTTTAACCTCTTGTACCTTCCATAAAGGATACCCTTCATAACAATGAAATCTTCCTTGCATGCAAATAACTTGAATATTTTCCAACAATCCAAAAACCAACCGACCAGCATGACCTTTTACAGTGGATACAGGGAAATGAGGAATGTCTTCATACTGAAAGGATTGAGCTTTTTGCAAGGAATCAGCCAGTGAACCTAAAAGATATAAACAAAAAATTACCAACTAACAAATGAAAATAGTCAACCACAACAAAAATAATTTAGACAAATTCTTACCCAAACCAGATCCACATATAATACCAATTTTGGGTCTGTACTGTACCCTATCCAGTAAAAAATGTGCAATCTCTTGAATCAGTTCAAATGAAAAACTAAAACAAACATAAAGAAATAAAATGAATGAAACACAAAAATGGATCTGTAAGCTTTTGGTTTGATTCTTTATTGCCTCTACTTACAAATTGCTGTCAAATTCACCGAATTGGCTGTGATATTTGAATTTTTCAAGGGGCACATTGATCTTGCTATCAGCAACATGGCTTTGTCCATTTGAGTGCTTCAACATTTTACTGTTAGAACTTGCTTTCCTTTTAACAACAGTAGTTTTCTTCAAGTATCAGTTGTCCAACCTTGTAAAATAAAAATAACTTTTAGTCACTGTATCTTTGTGAAAACAATTATAAGGTCAAAATAAAATGATAGTTGAAAAGGGATCTTGTTTTTGGAATTATTTGTTTTTATTATATTTTTGGCATGTTTAATGAACAATTCATTAAACAAATAGATAATATAGTTTTCATATACTGTCATAAATTTTATCTTATGAGAAATGACTTTTAAACATCTTAGAAGAAATGGCTGTTCTATGGTAATGGTTCTAACAAATGGGTGACATATACTGTCAATCTTCTTAAATAAATACTGCAGCATTTTCACCCACATGGAATTATACTGTGTGAAAGCACTTAAATGCTAATAGTGCCTTAACCCCATTGCAGTTACTGTCCAACTGACTTTTTAAAATCTTAGACCTTTAGACTTAATTAATTGAACCTAAATATACAAGATAGCGTAAACGGAATACTAGGCTGTCAAAGTTATACAACTTAAGACAACAAAATTACTGATATGACACAAATATTACCTCTTAAATTTTAAGTATAAATTAGAAATAAAAAAATTAAATATAATTTAAATAGATACCGGTCGTAGTGGCAACTACTAAGCTGGATAAACGATAGATAGGGATCGTGTTACAAATTGGCAATTATCACTAATTACTTCTCTTAGCAGTCAACCAAAACTGTGCACCCCTTAAGCAAACAGAATTTACAAAAAAAAATGAATGACGTCTTTATTGATGAATTCTTTTATTTATTTATATTTATTGACGTCATTCTTGGGTATCATTTTTAATACATTATCTTTATTTTTTTATCACAGCAGTTTTTGTATTACGTCAACGAATTATCTATTTGACAGACATTCATATTGAGATGTGATAACAAAAATATTTTCTTCACATCGGCGATTATTATTTAAACGATTTTTAAAAATTCTTTCTAGATTTCGCGGGAGGTTTTTCACGACAGAAAAACACTAAAAAACACAGTTTTCAAGGTTCTTCTCCGTTTCTAATAGATTAGATTATTTTCCAGCGGCCTAATTACCTGTTTTTATTATTTTATTTTTAATATTCCAAATAAAGGAAAATAAACTATAAAAATATACGAGTTCCTAAGGCAGGCTGAAGTTATGGTTCAAAATTAGCATTTAACAGAAATGTAAATTTAAAAATGACTCAAAACTGCCGCCCATCATTAAAGAAAAACAACACTTAACATATTAACTGTGATTGAATCGACACAAAAATATTATTTATAAGCAAGGGATGAAACCTTCGTGGAAATTTTTTTTAAATAAAAACAAATTGAAGCGTTGAGATATCACGTAACATATGATAAACCCGGCATTTTAGTTGAAGAGACTTTAGCCAAACGCACTAAAGTTAAATATAAGTGAAATTGCAAATATATAAAAGATAAGGCCCTGAAAATTCTCGAAGCTAATTGGTCAAAATTTCAAAAATCCGTTAAAATTTCTTTAAAATTTGTGCGACGATTTACTTCGACACCAACGCGACTGATTTTAATTTTTCTACTTTAATTTCAGTGAATAATAACCCCAAAAATAATATTATTTTCTTGTAGTTAGAGTTTTTACTTGGTATTATTCATGTGACAACAATTATTCTTTTAAAATTATAATTAAAATAAGTTTAATAATTAAAAAATCTGTTTCAAATAGTGCTTACATCCAGACTTAACCACTGAATTGTTCTACTTTGAAAAATATAGAAAAAACCCACTAATAGTTCTTAAATTTTTTGTAAATATGTTTGTTATCAAGAGAATAGGCGTGTTTAATAATGGAACTTGAAAGATCGTCCAAAACGACTATCAGCAATTCATATTCCGGTAAGTTTTAAATAAAATGTCACTATCGTATTTAAAGTATCCATAGCAAGAGCTTTAGTGAGTTTCGTTTATATCAAACTCCTTCCACATATCATAAAAAATGACTCAAAAACCCGTGATCTAAACTTTTTACAATGAAATACCACGACCAAAATCCGATTTTTCCAACCACTTAAAAAAATGTTCCTTACTTCTAACTGCCACGAGAACTAATTTTAAAACTTGACTCAAATGTTCATCAGCAAATAAACTATTTATTTAGGTTCGATATGACAAAAGTAAGCCCTCCCAAAAAAATTTTTATTCTTAAAATTGATAACAAAATGAATAGATCTGTATATTTCGTTAATATAGGTTAAGGTCCGTGACCTAGGTCTCCATTACTGTCTTGTACTTAGAGTTCAATGTAATTTTAAAAGTTTTGGCTTAAAGACATTAAACAAAGTTATAAACCCAAATTAAATGAAATTCAACAACAATAACGGCATCTTCACTTATGTAATATTTAGTATGAAGTTTGGAATTATTAAATCCAAAATCCAGATTTAAAAACACCTAAAAAAAATCTCAAAAGAGAGGAACGATAAAATAATAATCAGCTGATACAAGCACTTCAACACTTTCACTAAAATACATACAGAAAATAAATAATTAAAAATCCTTTGAAAGACAATAAACACGACAGAACTCTTAGGCCGTTTTGTCAATATTGATAATCAACATTATTCAAACACTTCTAGAATAAACTCTGTGCTGGTGGTAATCATGGCCATGACCGGTAAAGGTCTTTTTCTCAAATTAATAAGAAATTATTTGTAAACAGATTTTTATCATTGCAAGCTTTTCCGTTTGCTATTTACATCGTAAATAAGTCTCAAAGTCTTTAAAAAATTTTGGAAAATACTTTATATTTTAAAATTATGATAAATTGGCATCGATACTGTCAACTTTTCTCATATTTTTAAGAACGAGTAGCAGTTGTTTATGCTAAACTTGTCTAGAAACTTTGCTATGGTGAAGTGAAACATCACGAATTGCCATGACGGTTGGTTTCGCCTAGAAAAATCGTTTCAATCTTTGTAGATCAGATTTATTGTAAACTCTTTAAAAGAGAGAAACTCTATTTTCAACCATTGAAGTTTTTAGAAGTTTCTGTCGAACAAGTGACAGCACATACTCTGTAGTGGCTCTTTCACCAAACAGAAAAATTAATTTAAGCTCAAAATAACAAACCCAAACTTACCCTCTTTGTTTAAATCAAAATAATTCGGTCCACTATTCTAAGAGTAACAAAATATAAAGTTGAAATAAGAACGAATTTCCAATTGATGCAACAGGAAAAAAATTCCAAAAGTAGGCGAGTTAATATGGAAGAAAAAAGGAAAACGCGATATAGTGAACGCAAAACTCAACGTCAACTCGTCAACTGTAATCCTTTCAAGCACATGCGGTTACTGAATCCTTTTCATCCTTTTTTTTTGAACTAGCTATACTTATTGGGCAGAATAGAGCAAGGTCTTTTAAACGCTCAGTGGCGTAGGCATTTCATCCTACTGGAATTTCAAAAACTAAAAACAAACTATGTCCTGTTTACAGAAAAGGATTATAGACGAGTTCCGGACATTAGTTGAAAACAAATATGAATAAACAAAACAACACTCATAGGAATGTTGGAAACAAAAATTATCGAAATTCACAAATTAGACACGACGGGCACTAACCTAATTTTAATGTCTACTAAAGTAAACCACAGCTCCTGAATCACGTTTGAAAACATTTGTTTGTTTTCATTGACATGAATCATATTTTACTCACAAAAACTACAAAAAAAAGTAAAACAAAAAACAAAATTAAGGTTCAAATGGAGTTATCAAAAGGACAATACTAAAAAACAATAACATCTCATTAAATTCTAAAAATATTATATTATATATTTTTTAAAAATGAGTTTCTTTAAAAACAAAGAAATGAACGATTACAGTAGACTAGCCAATTTTTTATTAATAGTAATAATAATAATGATAATAATAATAGTAATGATGATGAAGATGAAGATGATGATAATGAAAATGACAGTGATAATAAGAAAATTTTTTGAAACTTAGCTTAGTGTCACGCTTGTTTTAGAGGTCGCTTTACATACTTTACAATAAAATTTAATGTAGCGAAAAAAAATTTTATTACAATGTGGACTAAATAAGATTTGATTCGATTTCAGAGACGGAAACATGAAATTTGAACCGCGGCTCTGTTTGACAAAAACCAAAGCCAAAGTAAATAACTTCCCATTCATTGCCTTTTCCCTCATTCTACGAACAATTCTTGATAAAAGAGGTGACTTTCACGACCTCTCATGATTATTTCAAGGACAGTTTTGGTTTTTACTAAAAATTTGGGAGCTGGATTAGGCTTCTAGATAATCAACCAACTGACAAAAATGTTTGAGAATAAACAAAAAGATTTGACTCCACTGGAGCCGTAGCAGAAAATAAAATTTAAAACCATTAAGAAAATGGGTTCGTTTCCGCCACTGAATTTCAATTTCGAATTGTCAACAGTCATATTAATTATAAAAAAAAATGAAAAGACGAGTACCACAAATAAATAATAATTATAATAATATTGATGAAATAATTTTAAATATATAAATGACTCCGAGAGGTTTCAATTAAATGCTGGTTTGGGGAGGAGAAGATTCTTAGGCCGAAAAAAAACCAAAAATACGAAAGAGAAAGACAATCAGAAAGTGTCGATCAGATTTACAACGGTATACACGTTGAGAACGTTTCGTTACCAGCATATGACGGTGTAAAAACACAGTTCTCAACGTGTTTAGTTTTAAGTTCGACTGCCGCGGAAGCCTAACTTCAGTATTACAACGGTATAGTTGTAATAAATATAAAAACGATCAATCAATAAGATGAAAGAGGAAGAGTGCTATAAGAAACACCAACACACACACAATCCAGCCTCAATCAAAACTCAAAACACCCATTCGACACGTCATTCTTTCTAATTAAAAACATAAGAAACAGCTGTTTGACAGAAATTAAAGTAGCCATCAATGTCAAATCCAATAAGGACGACATACTGACATACAGTCACATGCACAAAAACAAACACACTCCCATTCCTCCTCCCCTCCCCAAAACTGCAGGAAATAATTAATGGGAATGTGAATCGATACCTAAAATTAGACAGAAAAACATTTGTTACCTATTTTCTTTGTAGTTATGGCCAACAAGAAACACTACAAACCTAAATTCTTTACACTAAATAGTTAAAAAAATTTTTTTCTCCTTAATTTCATTCAAAAGGCACGACTTGGTGATAAGTTTTCCAGAAGAGTGTTTGATAATAACAATTAATGATTTTGATATTAAAGCCGGTCACCAAGTTAAACTTGATCAAAATCCGATTTTTGTGGAAAATAAAAATTTCCCACGATCGTCATCTGATTATTTCCTTAAAATAATTATTTTTCCACAAATTTAAGGCCTTTTGATAATTAAATCAATAAACTAGTCATCCAATCATGAGACAATATCGTTTTAAAGCTTTAGAGAAGACAAGTAAAGACTGGTTCGCAGGATTTCTCGAATTCACCATTTTTTGATATTCAAAAAAATAACCAAAAACAAAAACCAAAACCAGGAGTCATTTCCGTTTCCGGAATTTCTCAATGTCCGGTTTAATAAATAATTTAATTAATTGATCAAAATTTAAAAAAAAATGCCGAAAACAAATCAAAACTTATGAATCAGACAAAAACAGTTTACAAACCGTGAACACTTCAAAATTTTTTTTTTAAATCTGATTTGCAAAATTTCAAAAAACGTCACCCAAAAGATAATTATCCGAACCAATTGTCAACATTTTCTTTGACCTTTGACAACATATATATAGAGGTCATTGCGAATTAGAAAAGCCCCGATCTTTAGATATTGCAGAAAACGATCAAAGTTCGAAGTTAAAAGAATAAATAAATAATCAAAAAAAAAGCAGCTGCCTTATGTAACACAACAAAGACGAAAATTGACGTTGAAAGAAATTATTCAAAAAAAAGTCACCCCTAACGTAAATCTTGATTCGTCGATGTGACAAAACTTCCGTTTCCTACGCCCAAAAAATATTTATGGCGGGAAAATTGGAAAAATTTGTCACCATCCCATTACAAAAAAAATCAACGAGACTAAACGTTACGGGGTTAACTCGAACAAAGAAAAATTTTCTCTTTCTCTTTTATATATGTATATATATGTTTATATACAAAAAAAATTCTTTATTTACCTTAATATCACCCCTAAAAATATTTTATATAAAAAAATGATAAAAAAAATGATCGGTTACAAATAAATAAATAAACATTTTGATTTATCACAACACAATTCCAAACTAAGAAGTTTTTTTTTGTTTGTTTAAATTATTTCTAATCTATTTATAAATACAACGAAAATGTACACTTAGTATAAAAAAATTATACGTTAATATATACAAACATTTAAAATATAAAAATTAATTAATGAAGACAAGAATACCGTCTGTTGACTTCTTCAGGCAGACGAGAATTTAAATTTTGCTTCTTAAACTGGTTGTTCAAGTTCTTTGCCTTTCTCCCCCTCCCCGAATCCCCACGTGCTTGGATGGTGTTTGACATGAGTTCTGTTGAAGTTGGGTGGTTTTTTATAATGTAATCTATGGCTGACACAAGATGTCCTATGGTAGGAAAAATTTTAAGCTTTTTGAGGGGGATGAGGTTAGTGGAAAAGGAGTGCGGAACATTAAAGCAACATTAACAGCCCTTACACTGAGACTTTTGGCTAACCAAAATAAGAAACCCCTTAAAATGCAAATTCCAAGTCAAATTAGTCTGGTGTTTGGAATTTTTTTTGGCCATTTTCGAAAATCCCAGGCAAAAACCCAGAATGATAGCTGCCTCCAGTCAAAATCCTTTGACAAATAAATTAACTAACCTATTAACAGGAAAATCAGAAGAATTTTAAGTTTACATTGCCGGAATTAAGTCGTTCTCGCCCTCCCCTCCCGAAGGGGGGACGTTGTGATACCCTTTCATTAGCTGAGGAACTTAAACTCTGGATACCTTCATACAGGTTTCCTTTCTAACATTGTACCAACATATACACGACGTTGTTTATTAAAAGTACAATAAAGCACAAGGAACCGAGGAATATTTTAGTAACAAATCATAAAATAATAATTAATTAATAAATAAATAAATTTATCACGATGTGAAATTGTCATCATCGATCAACTTACATAACATGCAGGTCTTCAGATTTATTTGTTGCAAATATAATTCACAGTTTTGATTGTTAGGGTGACAAATTTGATACGAACAATTTGGGTTTGCTAATCTCGTGTGTGCGAGGGTGTTCTTCCTCCTTCAATCCTTCTCCAGACAATAACACAGCATTTGGAAGCTTGAAATCCTCATAACCGCAAATCATGCGCGCCAAACAGTCATAAAACCATACATATCTCTCATACTCGATCGCGTGACTATTAAACAACCCTTCTCAAACCCATACAAGCATACCACGCATCGATTAACTCCTGTGAGTTAGTGACTTACACTTTAAACAACGAAAATAGATTCGTTCTTGACCAACAGAACTCTTTCTTCTACCCCTATTCCACCAAAATCACTCCACTTAGGTATTTTCGTATTTTCTTTTTAAGTACAAAAGAGACGTTGAAAACATGGCATCTAAACAGTTGTTCAAAGAAAGAACGAACTTGAAACCCAAAAGACAATAAAATACTGAAAGACATTTGAAATCAAAGAGGTAGATTTCAAACCGGAAACAGAATCGGCCTAATAATTTGTACGGACTAATTATTCGGCGCTTTTAAACAACAGCGTCAAAGTTATACGATATCTCTTACAAACACAACAACGTCGAGCTTTTTATTATTTCCTAAAGGCTTAACGTGTGTTCGCTTTGACTGATTCCTTTCTGTTTGCTGTACCGCAACTAAAAAAAAAGTTTTCGAACCCGAAACAAGAGCAACAATAAAGAGAAAGATCATATGTGAACGCAGTCTTTATGTCGCCATTCAAACTCAATTAAATCACGTCGCTAGAAGCGGAAGTGTTACAAAAAAACTTGAGCAAATATTCGCGACGTGTTCCTTCTCCCATTCCTCGATCGTGTTATCGACAAAAAGAAAATTCTCTCGAATTCAAGCCTGAATTCGATTCGATCCTCGATGGTGTAACAGCTCAAGAAAAATTATGGCAAAAAAAACCTGACTACGAGCATGAAATGACTACTGTGAAACGAAAAACTGATAGAAAGCAATAATAAATAAATAAATAAAATAACTTTGGTCCCAAATAATGGGGAGTAGTGAACAGAACCGAAAATATACCAAATACAGTTATTGTCGTACGGAAAACAAAATTCCCTACATTATAGGATAAAGGAAAGGGAAAAATGGCGAGTCTCCTTACTTTAAGTACTACTGTTGTGCTTCTTTGTCCTCTTCTTTCTTCTTCATGTAAAGCTAAACGTTTTGATGAGAAAATTTGAAACGCGAATCCTCAAAACCCCTTTATTTTCTCTTACTTGCCTTCTCTGCTAATTTCTCCGCTTTCTTTTGAAGTCTTTCTCTCTCTTTCTTTTCCTTTTCTTGTGCTTTCTTCTCTTTTTCCACCTAAGAAGAAACAAAAGACAATAAGTCAACAACTAAACGTTGAGAGAAAGAGAGAAAGAAAGGGGATAGAAAAACATATTTAACGCACCTGTGCTTTCAATTCCTTTAATTTTCTTTTCAGTCGATTCTTGTCGTCCCCACTAACACCTAAAACTTTAAAATCCTTCGACTCTAGTTGCACTAAAGTGCTGCCCGTAATGCCCTGAGTGAGAAATTTTGTGATGTGCTGTTCTAATCCCAAGGCAAGAAGCCATTGTGCAACCTGAAATTTGTAAAAAGAGATGAATTAATCTCGAGAAAGAGCAGAAATCAATTCTCATGAAAATACCGGAAAGGAAACCGTGTTTACCTGTTCCTTTGACCAATCCGTGACGGGAGCACTTTGCCAAAAATGTGAATTCCCTTTTCTATCACCCGCATAATTTATTTCTTGAGGCAGAGAAGTACACCAGAGCTCGCTCGAATCCGCTGACCCCGGAAGAGAATCCCCGGTGGCTCCACCCGGGCTCACGCTTCCCGACGAGGATATAGTGCTTGGGCTAGGAGGTATGTCTCTCAAAGGACTTACTTGTTGCTGCCACGACACTCCCGTGGGCGGCATCAATATCTGAGGCACCGCCGCCTTTCTCACTTTCGCGTTCGCTTCGTTCACAGCTTGTCGTATTTCCTCCGCCAAACTTGCCGGAACTTTTGACTCGAATTCATCACGCGGTGGACTTTCTCCCGAACTGAGTCGACGTTCTCTTTCCGCGAGAACTTGTTTCAATTGTTCCGCGAGCGAAGGAGGAGGCTTCGGAGGAGCCACAACCGAAGGATATCCCACGGTTTTCGGAACTTTCGAATAATTTAACGAGTTCCAAGAATCCGGAGGCGTGACGACGTGTAGGGGTTGATTCGCGGGCGTGTGTGTCGCGTGCGAATATATCGAATCACCCTTGAAACTTGACAAACCGGAATGTGTATTCAAATTCGTATTTGAGCCTATTTGAGAATACTGTAAAGGTACTCGGGTAGTAGTGATTTCTTGAGCGCTTTGTGCGACGTGATGCTCATCGGCATGTACGGAAGTCTCGTCTTCTTCCATCGCCGAATCCAACCCAAAATCCGAACCGCTGTTGGTCAAAACCTTTTTATTCGAGGGTAGCTGTCGGTTCGCCAAACCACCCTTCGTCCCTGCAAAAAATAAAACCAACCGACATCAAGCACGAACGAACAACATTTCGAAAACGCTTTTTTCGCACAAAACAAAATTCGCAGTGGGAATTTCAAAACGAACTTCAAATCACATACACAATTCGAGTTATAATCACAAAACGACATCGTGGCGTTCAAACACTGAATATAGCAATTTCGCATGCAGCATGCTCTTTGAGTAAGAGTGTCTACACATAGTTAAATAAACACACGGTCGAACCATCTTCAAAAACATTTTTCTTTTTTTTTCGAGTGACAATAATAACAATATCCATATATATATTAATAAATAATAACTACTGGGACCGCTAACGTATTTTCATCTCGCCGACAAGCAAACTGGAATCAAAAAATTTTCTTTTTTCAATTTCAAAAATTTTTAAATAAAATACAAATTTAACAAAACTGAAAGAAGGTTTTATCTAAATCACAAGTGTTTCACTTTCATTTCATCCTTTTCTCAAATTTTAATAAATAATTTCCATCAAATACAATAAATGATTAATAACATTTGTAGGTTGTATCCGGTTTATAAATCCTCAACAGAACGTCACAATTCTAAGTTTCGTGTTGAAAATTTGGAAACGCTAGAGGAAGTCGACGTCTTCCGCCTAATATTCTCACATTCTATGTTCATATATCAATCACTCGTCTAAAAAACCGGAAGTGAGTCCAATACAACTATTATTCGTGGTTTCACGATAGACTAATTACCTTTGGTTTGATTAGAATTCAAAAGTAATGACTCAAACTCGCAACATGACGACTCATAATTATTGATTAATTAATTGCAGAACTAATTATTTATTAAAAATGTACAAAAGCGATGAACTTGCAGTGAAAAACTTGTATAGTATGTAATGTATAATTAGTATTATTTAAAACTTTCGCAGAAAGACAAAATTTGGCCGGCGGTTACTTGGTGTGGCTTTAGTAGACACCCTTAAAAAAAAACAAAATTCAGCTTCACAAAGACGATAGTAAAACTTGCCAGGGTGTCAAGCGGAATCCTGGAATGGCTCAGCCCTGTCAATATTACCATTTCCGGTTTTAGTTTAGTCGTTCTTAATTATTAAATCGATAACAAATGAATGAAAGAGGTAGAAATCGTTCGAAATCTTACCCAATTCTCCCTTGGCTTTAATCACGCTCGTGTCCAAGAGTTCGTGCTGTGGGACTGCTTTGTCCAATTCTTCCTTAACCGGAACTTTCCGCTCTACAGTCGCAGTCTTATCTCCGTCGTCGGGTGAAATGTCTGAGATTTCCGTGTCGGAAAGCTCGGTGTCTAGAGATAGAGGTTTCACAGGCGGAGCCACTTTTCGTGTCAGTTGAGGAGTCAATTGTTTGAGTGCTGTGCTGTCGTATGGTAAAGAGACGGGTAGACCGGCCGCGTGCTGCGTCGATAGCAATTCCTGTTCTATTTGAATTATCTGAAAATGTTTTAAAGAAAATCGTTAGAGAAATCTGTCTACTTCCGTTTGGGAAATGGAAACCTCTAAAACTCACCCTATCTTTTAAAGTTTTCACGAGAGCGTTGTACTCTGTGTCCTTCTCCTGAAGCATTTGTATGTAGAATTCTTCCTTGTGCAACAAATCGGCTTCTCGTTGTTGAAATTCTCTGAGCAACTTTTTCGCTTTCGCGTATTTCTTCTCCAAAACCATCTGCTGATTTTGAGACTGTTCCAATACGTCCTGATACGTTCGCACTTCCTTTTTCACAGAATGTAACTGACGTTCCGAGTCTCTCAATCTCAGACCAAGTTCTCGGAGTTTGTCCACGTATTTCTCTTTCTCCGCAGGCGACACTGAAATTTCCATGAGCTGAAAAGAACCAAGTGTTATCAGTGCCCACTCATGATTAACATTTACTTTAGAAAAACAAAACAAATTTCAAAACTTACTTCTTGTAATAAAATCCTCAAAGACTCTTCTTGGTTCGCCAAAGTGGTACCTCCGGGTGAACTCGGTTCAGGAACGACGGGAAGTGTGCCGCTCTCTTCAGGCGATGAAGAATTCGTTGGAGATGTTAGAAAACCCGCGGAACTATCGTCTGATCGAACAGACTGTTCCATTTGTCGTCTCTGTTCTCTTTCTTTGTCCGCCTGATGGTTTCAATATTCATTAGTGATTCTAGTCTTCTCCACCCAGACCAACCCGAACGAAACAATTTCCTTTTTCTTACCTGAAGAGACTGCTTTATTAACTGAGCTACTTCGCTGTTTTCCGGATCTTTTTCCCGACCAATCAAAAAATTAACTAGGCCTGAGGTATTTCTTAGAACGGATGCTGCGTACGCCTGCGTGACTCCGACTAAACTCTTTCCGTTCACTTCGATGATTTGATCGTTGACTTGAATCCTTCCATCCGAAGCAGCTGCCCCGTGTTCCGTGATTGTTTTCACGAAAATCCCCAATTTCTCCAAACCTGAAAGAACACAGTTCTGAAATGAGTCCAACGTCAATGCCCGCTGTCGCACGTCATAAAGTTTTGACATGACCCCATGACCCGAGTTTTGTAATCGGTAAAAGCAAAAAATCAGTCAAGGACCTTAAAATACTAACCAGCATCGGCCCCAACGCCCATTCCTATGATTGACAATCCGAGTCCTTCCGGTCCTTTGACCAAAACCACTGGGAAAACGTCCATTTTCTCAACTCTCTTTTCCAATTCGTATTCCGCGGACGCGGCCACCGGATCAACGTCTTCGTTCCTCCTGTCGTATTCGCTCACCGAAAACGTGCTGTAAACCCTGATGGGACTCGTCGAAAACGACACCTTCGAGCTTTTCTTAACCGGAAACGAATACGTAACATCCTCTTCGTCGTCTGATTCGGGAAGACCCGAAACTTCCATCCAAAAATGACCGTCCTCGTAGAAGTGCATTCCGTTATCGACAAGAACCACTTTCCCGGGTTGAGGCCTCACGTAAGAATCGACTTCCGACGGCTCGTCCATGTACGGTTCCGTTCCTCCAGTTACATCCTATCCATGGTTAGACATAAAATATTATTATAGAAACTAATAAAGATATCGAACATACTTTTCCTTCTTCTTCTGCTCCTTACCTGCTCTCCCAAACTACTGATGCTCCCTAGATTCCCGCTTTCTGAACCCGAATGAGATCCCCTCCGACTGTAAACGAACGAATCGTCCATCGAAGGAACGGTTTTGACGTGTTCCTCCATCGGAGTTTCCAGATCCGTGGAATTGTTTGAAGCCCACTTAGTATTCTCTTGCCATTCTCCTTCAGATTCGAGAGCGGGAGACAACAGCCGAACGACTTCCTGAGCTTCTTCGTCCGATAACAAAGCTTCCCTGTTTATTAAACATCATCAAACACACATAAATCGATGATTCCAACTAGAAAACACCACAACCCTTTTCCTTTCTATTTACAACAACAACACTCACTCACCTTTTCTTTTCGATAATCCTGAAGACCGGAAATTGGTTCCCATTTGAAAAACAGAAAACAAAAAAAAGAGAGAAAACGTTAGTGCAACTGTGCTTCAACGGTGATTTTGTCTATTTACAAATGACACACAACTTTCGATTGTTTCCAACCGGAAATACAATTCTAAAATCAAATCTAAACAAAATTAATTTTGTGACAATTTAGCAAAAGCTTGATTTCGTTTATGTTCATGTATGGAAGTGAAGTAGGCCAATAGTCCAGATAAATGTTTTCCGCCTACGTAAAAGTGAACGCATCCATTTGGTTTGGTCCTAAGCACCGCAGCAACCCGGGTGAAACTTCTTTTTAAGGGCGGTGTTGGTGTTAAGGGAGAGAGAATAAAAATATATAAAAACAATCGCATAAAAAAAATTTTGGCATTCGTATGCCCTCTCGCAATGTCCCATATACAAACCTCGTGCTCAATAATTTCTCCGCTTCGTCCGGGGTCATCGTCGACACTTCGCTTCCCAACGATTTGTCCTCTACAGAGACTATCGAAGACTGTTCTTGATCGGTTGCCCTCTGCAACAGCAAACCACTATTCAAATCCGTCAAATCCTGTTTCTCTTTATCGACTCTGCCACAATCGATGAACAGTTCCGACGGGGGGGCCGTGGTTTCCACGGGTTCTGTCGCGAACGGTTTCGGAGCCTGTAGAGTGACGTGAACGGAAGACACGACGTTTTTCTTGTTTCTCTTGTCCTGTTGATCCGTATCTTCGGTCAGCCCCTTCCTCTCTTCCTCCTTTTCTTGTTCTTCTTTATCGGATTTGGTTTGTCCCTCATCGAAAACGGGCGGCGTTTCCTTTCGCTCTAGAAATCAGAAAAACAAAAATTTCACAATCACCGTCACGCACCTAATCACGTCCACAATGGCGCTAACAATTTCTTTTCGGGGGAGGAGAACACCTACTGCAAAGCACAACGCAGAAACATCGTTCACCGTTATAATCAAATTGCATAATATAAGTGACAAGTTGTTTAACGGATGGTCCAACTTCGCTACTGTTTCTATTTTTATTTATTTAACAAAAAATAAAATAAAAAAAATAAAAGAAAGTCCGAACGGGATGAGAGCCAGAAGTGGTTTCTGCGCAAGTTGCCTTGACGAGCGCTAAGTGTGTGTAAGCAAAATGATCATGTCTCGATTACGAGTCCTCTATCAGCAATTTTTTTTCTTTAATTCCTTGGCATTCGATTATTGGAAAGAGACTTAAACTGAAATTCTTGTGACGTACACGAATAAACAAATAAATTTCATTTATCTTACATTCCGCCATTTTGTTTCCAACTGACAGCTTAACACCTAAACAAAATTCTAACTGGAAAACACTCTTCGACACTTATACTACGTCCACACCTGAGTTATCAGATAAAAAGTAGCCAATTATCTAAGTCCTTTACATGAAAATTGAAAAATAACTTATTTTCATGCGCTTTCACGCGATCGTTTCGCTTAATTATGATCTGAACGACTAACACTTTCGAGGAAACTGTTTGGGTTTCATACTCGAACGTTCGAACTGCCATGTAACCAAACTTTTCTCAAACGAACAAAAAAGGAAATAGCAACGGGACTCTAGAAATATGATAATTCTTGAGCCATTTGGTCTTGTCTTATGCGGTGAATAGTTTATTATTGGTAATTATTTTTCGTAAAAATGCACGCTTGAATTAACAAATCATTTCATAAGTAATGCACACTCCTAATAAGACTTTATTTCAAAATTGGTTCACATTTCTGTCAATAAGTTGACAAAAATTAAAAATATATATTAAGAATAATTCATTCCGAAAGCAATACGTTCCCTAGTAAATATCTCATTTCATATATATTGCACAATGAATAGCTGTAAAATCGTTTAATTAAAATTCAATTAATTCTACTAAGATATAAAATAATAAATTAAAAGTCATCAAAAAATAACAATATAATAAGATGATAGATTTGCTAATCCAAATATACTTAAAAGAATTTTCTTTTTAAATTACAAAAAATAAGTCATATCGATTGTAATATGATCTACACGCTGGATATTATTAGAGTTAAATGACAATGTCTTTTTATAACTCAGAAAATAATTATTGTATTAAAAAAATGAATCCAAAGCTATAATCGCATAAAAATAATCCGCAAAAAATGGATTTGCCAGTGATTTCGAACATTAATGGCGGTAACACCGTTGCAGAGTGATAAAAAGAACCGAATGCAAAAGCCCATGACGAAGACGTAAAAAATGTTTATTTCAAATTTATTTTATGTCCAAAAAAAATTTTATTTGTTTTCGGTGCCCATCCTTCTAGCCCAAGCAACCGGACTCTCCTTTTTTATCTCCACTGCCAGACATGTTCGGAAAAACTACTTCACATTTTATTATCAAGCTTATTCCCATTTTCTTATCTTCGGGGAGGAGGGGTGTTAACATAATTACAGGAGAGTAGAATAGCCATGCGAATTAAAACCGCATTAAAGAAATCTAGCACTAAGTTGAGGACAAGAATTAGGGTTGATTCAAACACAGATGTATAGCGTTTCGCCAGAATTAATAAATCGAAATTTGATTGATACAAGTAATAGCCTCCCCCAAACCTCGATTTGATTTTCAAACGATTAGGTTGGAAAGGAAACGAAGGGAATTTTCGTAATTCCAAAATGATAACAACCACTTGCAAATGTTATTATTCAAAATCGTCTACTTGAGTAGACCGTGGGTTAAGCACTCAGAAGAATTGAAATCTTTTTGTTAACGGATCGTCCCCCTTAGCAAGCAAACCAAAAATCTGTTCCTTGTCTGAAAAGACACACAAAAATGTCGATCGGAAGAGATCTATAACCGTACTCTCATCAATCAAAATGCAAATGTAACAATGATGTAAGGGAAGGAGAAGAAAGGAGCCTTTAGGACAAGAAGGCAATTCAAATCCCCAATTTGTCTTGTAATTTCAATCAGGAGTGTCCAAAGTTTTAGTTTCTTATTACAAAAAATTCTGAACATCCAAACCAGCTATTCAAAACATGTAAAATGTATTTTATATGCGTTTTCAACACGCGACAGAAAAATGAATCACATCTTGCGACATACTGATAGTTCCTTCAGGTCGTCTGGGTCAAAAACCCTTGACCTTCACAAAACCTCTTCTTCCTGACTCACATCCCAACCACACACGCATGGTTTGGCATACGTCGAACTCGACGAGAATCAATCATTTCAAACCGTATTTCAAATCTTTACATAATTTCACTAAACAACGCAAATTTTTGTTTTGTTTACAGAATGAAAGAAACCGACTGCTTACACCACAATGGGCGTCACAGGTAAGTCATCTGTAATAGTTACAGCATTCCATTGACAAAAGCAAAACAAAACAAAAAAAAATCCGTCCTTGAATGTGAACAAGGTCGGTCGAAATCACTGACTTAGAACGAGGATAGCCAAACCCAAATTATGTATGTCTGTCGATGACCCATATAGGATGAAGAGGACGAGGAGGAACGGGGAGGGGAGACGAAGAACTTATCGCACCTTTTGCAATTGGCGGTATCAGATAAACAGTAAAAACAAAAAAATTATCATTAATATAATCAGTCATTGCGCACATCGTCCGGCGGTTAGGAGATTGGTCACGGTCGATCGACCAATAAAACCCAAATTGTCGGTTTTTTTCAGACTTGCGAATAAATTTATCAAAAACAATTCCGATGGTCATGTTCAATAATTCTTCTTCCGAAAGCGAAACCGCAAAAACCAAAAAAAAGTGAGACTATCAAACTATCATCATCATCATCATCATCATCGTAACTGTCTTTCCATTTATTTCACAAAAAATGTGCATTATTTGTGACGCTTCCGTTTCGTAAATAGTGCACACTTTCCCGCACAATTTATTCCATGACAGTTTCACACCTTTATGAAGACTTTCCTTCATCATAATGCACATTTCTTAAGATGTAATCTTATAATTGCTGCATATGTTTAAAAATTTATTTTATCATTTTATCAATTGTTATATTATAATATGTATTTATAGACATGTTTTTTGCGTTGTCTTCTTATTTATATTAAATAAATATTTCTTTATATAGCTCCGTAAAGGGACGACCCTCTTTCATTATAATCGCTTCATAAAATAATATATTATTACATATTTTATAATTAAATTGACAAACCCTTTTTCCAGGGTTAATCAACATCTAAATTATCATATAAATACATTCATACGCTTACCACTAGAGTCTCTTTTTCTTTAAATACATAACCCACAAATTTGCTCAGCTTTTTAAGGTCCAACTTTTGATTTTCCACAAATTTATATTCTTCTCTTTTCGTGGCGGTGTTTCTGCAGTCATATAGTATATGTTCCACTGATTCAACTCCACCACAAAGTACACACCTCCTCGTTCCATCCTCTCTCCTGGACGTCTCCCCTATATATTCCCCGGACCTTAACTTGTCAATTTCTCTTCTTTCTTCTAGGTTTAATACATAAACATGTTCTCCATGTTGTTTTTGGAGAAAACGGAGACATTCCACATTCTCTAGTAGGCATACTGATTTCTTGCCTTTTATTCTTGACAAAATATGTCATCTTACGTTCATTTATTTAAAACCGAAATTATTACTTGAAACATAAGAAGACATTGTCACTTTATTGTAATAACATTGCTTCAGGCTTATAGGGAAACATGGGACATTTTGGTACACCAAACTGAACAGTATTTCTTCCTTCTGTCGGTTGGTATAAATGCAATAATCTCTAACGTCCACGAGATATCTACCACATACAAAACGTAAAACATCTCTCACTCTATCTATAGATTGCAATAATTAGGTGTCACATTAATCATAATTAATAACTTAACGATTTATTTATCAAAATTTCCACAAAAGAAAATGTCGATTTGGTTTGAAATCTCTTTAGACATTTCTGAAAGGATTCTAAAACAAGGAGGGGGGGGGACACCAAATTGGACAGAAGAAATCATCAATTTCAAATAACAGGAACCCATTCAAAGACGTCATGAAAGCTCACTAAACCATAATTCAAAAACAAAGATATACTCCTCAGTACAGTCAAAAGGGAATCAGTTTCGAAAGGAACGAATGTGTGTACAGCCCCCCACACAAGAAACTTTCTTCTGAACGCTTCACTTATTAGCTGAATATTTATAAATTCTCATTTCGAAAAAGAAAAAAAATTTCGAATTTCAGTTCTCCATTCTTGCGGTCTTTATCTGTGATAAATTGACCGTGACATCGGTTTTCACTCGTCTTCGTTTCATAATACCCTCCCTCCTGTCGAATTTTTTTTTCAAACTCTCCATCTTCTTGACCAAGTTCTGGTAGAAGAAGAGGACGAAGAGGAAGATAGAGAGAACGAAATAAACATTTAAATGGAGTTTTTGTGTGGTCAAATCTTCTAAATTATTACGTTTTTCAAACTTGTTTGAATTTTTTTTTCTATTTAAATTATGAACACGGTTTACGAAACTGTTAACACAAAATGACTGTCTATTGAGAGAAAAATTCCCAAAATCCATTTTTCTTTAATTTAAAAAATTTTAAAATACCGGATAAAGACGTTCAAAATTTTTTAAAAAGAATTTCCCCTCAATTAATAAAACGCTTTAATTTTAAAAAAATTTTTGCTCTGTGTCCCGGAGTAGAGATAGAAAGTAGTTAACGCTCTCCGTGTGAAGTTTCTTACTAACCGGTTTCGCTAATTAACTTTAAATGTTACGTAACGAATAATAATGATGATGATGATAATAAAAGATATTAATAACATTCCCGGAGTCCCGTTAATACGAATTTTTCACCTCGGATTCATTCTCTCCAACCGTTTATTAACTAACTAATCATTTTTTTAAAGCGATTTAATAAATTATTGTGATAAATACAAATGAGGTCTCGGTCTTGTTTTATGCGGTTGATGAGTACTAAGAAAATAGCAAAAATATTGAAAATCGCAATAAAAATTCCGTTACTTCACATACTGAAATAGGGATAAGGTTCGTAATTAACTGCAATTTAAATAATTCGCATAACTTCAAAAACAATGATTCGATATAATTGTAAATGCTTTGGGAGAAATGGCGAGAGGAAAATTTTATGAAATTAAAAGGAATAAGCTCTTTAATAGATGACTGGAATTTTGCTGAGAAAGGTCACAAATCACTGACATAGATGAAGGGTTAACATAAATTTATACGTTTGTAAATGGCAAGCCTTCTTATATTTCACTACCAGATATTGTGCGCGTTGCCCGGTTAACTTGAAGAATTGTTACTTTGCGTTGTAAACAAAAACTGTTTGTCTGCCTGAGTTTGGAAAGATTATTCCATGCCTTCCGTCAACCACCATGTTGTGGTTAACACCACTCAACCCCTCATACCCCGCTCATCAGTTCACTCCAACAATTCGTCGTCCAATTAATTTCAGGGATGCACGATTTCTCAAAAATTGTGCACACTGCCATAGACAATTCATTCCATAAATTTTGCACAAATTTATGAAGAAATCATTTCATAAATAATGGACAATTATTTTTAATAAAATTATTATTGATTCTAACATTTTTCAAAACTCATAACATGACAGATTTACTCCTGCAATCGGAACGAAACGACGAGTCAGGTTATATTACAAAGTGAATGCAAAACAGTAACAAATTTTAAGTTATTGCGATTTATAACCAACAACTTAAGATTTCCCAGAGCAAAAACTCTAGTTCTGTTTGAATGACAATCGCACATCAAAATCACATAAAACAAAGATTCGAAATTTACTGCTGCATGTAATTAAAAGTCATATGTCACCGAGTTATTTGGCAGCTTTTCATCAAGTCTGGGACAAAAATCAACTCAGGTCTTAAGTTGAAGCTCTCATGCCCAAAAGAAACTATTACTGCTCTTAGGCCTGTTCGTATCGACCTCCCGTTTAAGTCAAAACGGTGTTTAACCACCGATCACATGACAAAGACGTGAGGTTAGATTAGAAAGCCTGACACGTCCCCACTAATTTGAGAATAAAGGATGGATTGAAGGAAAACGAGAGAGAGAGAGAGAGATGTAAATGAGTAACAGGACAAAAGTGTTCTTTAACCCAGACAGGCTTAAACATGGTCACAAACCCATCCAACAGAAGAAGAAAATAAATTTAAAAAAAAAAAAAAAAAGAATGAATCATTAAATAATCGAACACAACGTTACACATGTTGTGTCAAGAACACGTCCTTAAACAGTCCACACAAAACATAAAATAAATAAATAAGAAGATATAATTTAGATTTAAAGAGTGAATAAGGCTGATAAGAAAGAACTGTCAACGAAGGACGTTGGTCATTTAATAAACCTCCTACCCCTACAGCAATAATTTTCTTTGTTTACCTGTGCAGCGTAGACACGTGAAACGGAAACACATGGCGATCTCATGGATACGATAAAATATCTTAGTTAATCATTCAAAATCATTTGCCAACACATATTGTACTTTATAAAAGAAAGAAGGAACGAAAACAAAAACAAAACAAACGAAGACAACAACAACAATACGAATACACAACAAGCGAACTGTTCAAATGCAATTTATTCACGGAGCTCCCTTAACCACCTCTCTGGCGTGCAAATAACGCGAAACGCGAACTTAAAATAAAACGTTCGCGAGATTGAAAGCATTAAAAACGATATATATTTATATGATAACAACGCCAAGTGCCAAAACTATTTCCATTCATTGTCTCTCTCTCTCTTGCTGATTCATACGCAGAAATGTGACGCTGACGTTTTCACAAGCGTCCAGTAAACACCACAGTCGACACGAATCCTATAAACAGGAGCAGACTAAACCGCTTTCTGCAAAAGCGATTTTGTCCTTCTCCGATTCCATTCCCACTTCTTCGAATCCATCATCTTTTTCCCAGGAAAAATTTTTAAAACAAAAACGCGCACGTAATCGTGATTTGATTCCGTGGGTGGATGCCCACGGAGAAAAATTTCGCCACGAATAAACGAACCTGGGTAAACATGTCGCTAGTCTGTTCAACGTCCACTTTCAAAATTTTCTATTTTTGAGTTTTCATCTTAAGGAAAAGTGGGCGTTTGACAAATTCCAAATAAAAAATCCCATATAGAGAATCTTTAAAGAAAACGCGTTCCTTCTCAGCTGACGTCAGAAGAGATGTTGAAAGGAGGAAAAAGAAGTGCAACCGTTATATGACATCACACAAGGACGACATTGTTTAACTAACCGACTGGCGCAGGAAAGACAAGCGAAATAACCTTTACAGCTAACTTTGACATTCTAAAAGTCAACAGAATGCGAAAAAATGTTTCTTAACAAAGTATTAAAGGCTTCTATAAGACCTTTAATGGTTCCGACTCGTTGCTTTTGGAAGAGAAAGAATTCTCTTTAGAAAATCGTACAAATTAAAAAGAAATCGAATCTGTAACACCGTAACGGATTGAATCGGTGGTCATCGACGCGCCAAAATACGGACGCCGACCAAAACTCACACCTGGACTCGGCGCACCATGAACCTATGCTTCAATGAAAGTGAAGCATAGGGAAAATCAATTCAAAATCAAGATAAAGCCCGAAGACAACAGTAGGGAGCCTGAAACTTATAAAAGACGCTTAGAATCATTAAAACTTAAACCTAATCGTCTTTTCAAATTGTGCGCAGCAAGAGACTCGAGCGCCAATAAATGACCACCGAGATCAACCCCAAATCAAACCAGATGAAGAAAACAACAGGAAAACAGGAGGAAAAGCCGACTACTTGAGTACTTCTAAATCTGATTAAGTGGTTCCCAAAACGTGGACAGTCTTTTTATGAGAGCGCTTAAAATTTCCAAATCTGATTCGCGGCGCCTGTCCCTTTTATAAATTTTATTTACAACAAAACAATGACGAATATTATAATCTGAAAAATCGATCGCCATTTCAAACTTCATTTAATAAAGGATTGGAGCGCAACTCCGATAAGCCTAATTGATACCGATTCCGAGAAGGGATTTCGATACCCGATGACACTGATTAGCGTCAAAGTTATTTTTCCCTATAAAGCGGAAGAACTTTTTCGAGTCGAATCGGCAATTATTTATGATTATATCGAAAAAACTCGGTCTTACGCGATGCGCATATGTAAAAAATAAAAACGCTTCATGCCCCGTCAACAAAAAATCCACAACTTCCGCCAAAACCAGTTTTCACAATAATAAATCCCTTTTAACGGTTTCTATTATTGCCTAACATTGTTTTTCTTTAATTATTAATTTTACAATTTCTCTTTTCTTTTTACTTTTTACACTCGTGAACCGTGTATAATACAAATTCAGTTATTAACGCGATTATTTATTTATTTATTCCTACAAGTGTTTTTCTACTTTTTTTAAATCGGCTTACTTCCGACAACCTTCACACAATTTGATAAAAGAACTTGACTCGTACGTTGTTGATATCGGTTTTGAGATATCTTTTCTGATGAGCATCGAACGACTGTTAAATACGAAGCCTATTTAAAAATAGCATCAATAGTGTAAAATCTTAAAAAAAGACTCGGCCTATACATCTGTTGGGAAAACACGTAGAATTTGCCACGTCCCTAGAGAAAGAATCTGAAAAAATGGATTCTGTAACAAGAGTGGTTAAGGATTAAAGATGGCGAAATTAAAATCAGTTACACACACGGCAAACAAGAGTAATGTGCAAAGTTGGCAAGAACAAGACTGACATGGTTTAGATTGGATAGCTGGAGGAGTCACTCGATAAGAGAGAGATGATGTCTACTATGGAAAGAATTAGATGAGAAGTGGTACGCCACTAGAAGCCTGTAGAGAAGCAATAAACTACCTTTCGCACAGTTTCAAGTTGGCTGACACGCCATGAGAGGAAGATACTAACAAAGTTGGGTAAAACTTTCAGTTCCAATTCCAAAGATCTAGAACCTCTCTACCACCTTCCAAAATAATTCCAATGATCAACTACACGAAACCCTGAACACGTGACAAAACTACACTAAAATCCGATTATTTATTAATACATAACACCTCGTTATTACGAAATAATTAAATGAAATAAGGGATTTTTTATTACAATAATAATTATTAAAAATAACGACTTATTTAGAAAAGAAGGATGAATGAAAAGTTAAAACCCGTACCACGACATAATTCTTGAAGTATTTTCGAAACGACTTCCCTCTCCCTCCCCAGCTTCCTATTTTCCTACCGCCAACACTTTGTCATTGGATTATTAAGAGACGACAACAGCGGCGGCGGTATACTTAAAAAAGACTCGCCTTGACTATATTCATTTCCTGGATCATTAAGATTAACTCCTCCGATCCCACACGGTTGGCTAGATCCCGATGAACCAGTTTCCTTTCAAAAATAAAAATCCAAAAAGCGAAGAATTTAACGCCCCCTCCCATATCTCTGGAATATCACTGGTGGTAAAGGAAATGCTGTAGAGAACAAATGAAAGCTTCATAAAACAACTCCAGTCTGGGATCTTCGACACCCGGTCAGTTCTTGTCTTTATTAAAATCTTGACCTTCACTGTTCAGTAGCAATGACGGGGCACGATGCCAATCATAGTAAAACGAGGTTATTAAAGCAGCCATCTTTACGAAGAATTAAATAAGTCATAAACGACGAATAAGTTGGTGGAATAAATATTAATACATAAAAAGAAAAATAAATAAACTCAAGAGAGCTTTCTAACATGTAAGAGTACACGGAGGAACACTTCCGCCAGCCTGTTATTGACATCATCTCCTTCCTGATAAGCATTAAAGGGCAACTGATAAGTCACCGACGATTATCAGAACTGTTCTCGTGCCATCGACGAGTTGAACCATACGCGTAAAAAAAGTTCTTGAAAGCAAGACTTACCTGGGAGAGTGGCTTTCTCCGGAGTTTCCTTTTCCTGTTTCTCTTCCTGTGAATTGACCATCGATGAGGACGGCGAAATGGTGTATGGCACATTGCTAGTCGGACTACTCAGGGGCGAATGCAGTTTCGGCGTCGGAACGCTATATAGCGGCGGCGTCTCGTTACCGATTTTTGAACTTTTTTCAACTAAACTATGACTTTTGTTGCTCGTAACGGTTTTAACTGCGTCCGCACTAATTTTCTGATCACTGTTCGATTTTGGAGTGGACCTCCGATTGGAAAAATGACTCGGCCAATTTCTTTGCTTTTCTATTAAATTATTTATTTTCCTTTCGGGTTTTTCCGGCTTTTCCGGCTTCTCCGGTTTGTCCTGTCTCTCCGGCTTTTCCTTCGTTTTCGATAAATCCGAAACATTTTTCTTAACAATATTCGTCGTGTCCACCAGCAGACGTTCGTTTTCTTTCCCTTTGTTCTCCTTCGTGAAAAAGTTCGGTCTCGTCACTTCCAATTTGTTCGAAACTTTATTGTTCGCGATATGATTGACCGCGTCGTGACCATTTATTAGCGAGCCGTCGTTACGATGAGACGGAGACGGAGATCGCGAAGGGATTTGAACGTTTCGCGAAGGTGACGTCGAATTACCGTCCGATGAATTGGCCGAACTTGAACGGGACCGGCGATCGGCGTTAGTGAGCGATTTCATGGCGTTCGAACCGGGAGCCCGGAGATGAACTTTCTGAACTTGAGCTTCTCGCGTTGTTGAACCGTGCCACGTGACTTTCCGTTCGCACTACCGTCACCGTCACCGGTTCCTTGGGTAAATCCCTGAACGGATCGTCCTTCCGCGACAGTTTCGGACTGTCGGGAGTTCGAGCTCCTCCGACGAGCAACACTCCTTCCTCCTTTCCCGGCGCCATACTTTGGAATATGTTTGCTATTTGGGAAACTTTAGAACCGACTAGTCGTCCCGGTCTTTTGTCCTCCATTTTCGCTTCCTTTGATTTCTGTAAATTTAAATTAAACGGAATCCAAAATTAGTGACATTTATAAATAAATAAAAATCGCAACGACCAACTACTTTACGACTACAAACTACACGATCTGTAGGTGTGTGGACCACGTGCATCAACATATTTCCCTCTCACAAATCCAATTTCCCTTTACGCTGCATTGTCCCAAATTATCTAAGCGCATATTTTTTTATTGATTCTGCAAAATCGCCATCATAAAAATTTATTACATCACACATTTTTTCCTCCTTTGCTTATTTCTGTTTGTGTTTTCCTTTTCAAATCGACTAAATAAAAACAAGTAATGTTTTCGCAAAAGCTGGTCTATAATATCCACATCAGATTACTTTCCAAAACTTTCTTTTGAAACATGAGACTTCGATCAAACAACACACGATCGTTGCAATTTTAAAACAACAACAACAACAGGCAGAAGCAACACATTCTCATAACCAGAGAAGGGGACACACCAAAAAAGAAACACAAATCATATGCAGTGAAACATTATCCCCAGCATCCACTGAATGACTCCTTAAATCTTTTTTTAAACAGAATTCGTGGACACTTTCTCTTGAAGTTTAGGGGGATTTGAACTTCTTGAACAAAGTTATTTCGAGTTGGGGGGATAGACACCCAAAAATCAAAGTCCCCAAAGTGACAATGAAAATGAAAACCGCCGGACGGGGAGTAAATACTAAAACAAGTCCTCCGACTCATAACGACGCTCAAAGTAAACTAAGGAGCTGGGGAAAAAAAGAAAAAGATGACAAACATGTTGAAGAGGTGAACAAATAAAACAATAAATAAACAAAAAAAATCAGAGAAGAAAAGGAAGAGGGAAAAAAATTCGTTAAACTAAGTAGGTGAAAAAAAAACATCGCAATCACCTCGAACGCACACACAACACATTCGGCATGTATGTGTGTGTTCCTTCCTCTTATAATCGCAGGTCGCCGTCTAACGGACGAAAATTCAGGTTCAGGTTTTCCACGTCCATCTATCGATGATGATCACGTACGATTAATTCGAAAACGAGCGCGCCCAATCAAAAAGCAATAATTCCACACAGAACCGATATGTCATTCACAGCTAACAGATGACGAACAACGCACAACATTTGGTTCCTGAAGACTTCGCGGAACAAATCTGCACAATTGGTGTCAAAAACGGCCCTCGAAGGATCTCTCTCTCTCTCTCGCAAAACCGCAAATGACTGTAGTTCCGTAACTGATGTAACACAATACTTGACAAACCAACGCATTGTTTAAAACGGCCTTTTCTGGGTCACTCCATTCGAATTTGACCAAAGTCGGTAGTCTGTTGATGTACTTGTAAATAAATTAAAACAAAACAAAATCGAACCCACGTCCCAAATTCCGTTTCCGAATCTGACTCCAAACAGCATAACATACTCAAACTTAGGTTAAATTTTTTTTTTCTAATTAGGTCCTTGAAACTTTATAAAATTTTACAAACACTACTTTTAACAACCTTCATTTTGAAATTCCAGGCTTGAAATCGTCTTGAACTCTGGTCAGACCAAGAAACAGCGGATCCGCACAGGATGATGACAAGAAAACCTAAACCAGGGGTAGGAGCAATAAATAGATGTAAGTGTACGTAACACTTTATCAACATTAACTACAACCTGTCACTCCATTTTAAAAAAATATTATATTAAAAAAAACCGGGCCACAAATTGAAAAAACTTTAGCCGCTCATCCTAGAAAACAGCCTCTGGGGAATTTTTATTTCAATGAGCCAACCGAAAAATTTCATTTTTTTTCACATCACACACACATCGGACACTATCAAATCATTTCCACTCGGGCAAACATGATTGAAGATTATTAAAAACCTCCAAATCTTAAATTTTTTTTTACCAGACGAGGAGAAACTTTCCAAAAATCTTTCTTTTCATCCTCTGAAACGAGAAATGTTAGCCATTTCCGCAAAACCTACAAAGATATCATTTTCGAAATACAAAAACAACATCAACTACCCTCTTAAAATTACAAAACACAAACGTGTCAATTCCATCATTTTGACACTTCCAAAAGACTACCAAGACACTCTCACATGCATTTGCAAAAGAACAGAAAACAAACTAAAGCAAAATTACTTCTCGAAACTAAACACTAATCACTACTCGAGAATAACGAAAATTGCTAATAATAAATGCCATTTACGAAGAACATTTAATTGAATTGTCCTTTGCCTCTTACCTTCTCGCCATTTTGTTTGTCTACCTATTGTTTAGGCGATTATTTTATTTTTTGTGCACATTCTCCGTTATTGTCTCCTTGTACGTATCACAGTTATTGTCATTTATTTCCTTTTCACCGACCGGAGAAAACAAACATAATTGCAGATTTATTAACATTACCTTTGACCCTCCCCAAATAAAAACAAACAAAACAAATTTACCAAATTCCGACTTAGTCGATTTGCGAAACATCTTCCGACACAGGCCAATGAGACAAACTTTCATACATCTAAGCTACAACCAATCAAAAACCTTCACCCTAATCTCCTATCCCCCAAAACTGAACACCACAGGCCCTTGATTCCACCTTTGATCTTTCCCTTATCTCGGCTGAACCAAAGTGAAAATCAAGGGCCCGAGAAATACTTAACACGATACCTCGATTGAGTTTTCATAGTTGAACAAAGCAATGGACTTTCGTTTTGGTATCGGAGTGGGTACTCGCTCGGTCTGACGCCTCGGGTTTCGGCTAAAAGCCAAAATTTCCTTTCTTATTACCTCCGTACCTGACATTAGGTCTTTCTCTGGAAAGGTAAGCATTGTTGAATCATTGAATCCAATATAATAGAACATCAAAGGGATCCCCTCTAGTTATACAAACTGCCTACGATTTTCATAAGAAGCGAATGACAGAGAGAGAGAGAGAATTGAATTGAATAGAAATCTAATAAAAGTTTGGAAGTAGATGTAGATGGCAGCTGAGAAAAAAAATCTAATTGCGATTCCTGTGACAGAAATATATTTTTATATTATGTATTTTAGAATATTTATTGATCTGCATTTGAGCCAGAACCACGTCCTTTCTTTCCGGATTCTTTTCATCCATTTTTATTGCGTTCGGTAACGCCCAGAAAATAAAAAATTATTTTTTAACCTATTTGTCATCACCCGATAAATACCGTCGACTAATATTGCTTAGAAATAACAAACAATCGATAAAAACCTCAGCCTTGGTATTTCTATTTGTTTCCAACGAAAGAATTTCTAGCTAGCTTCTAACAAGGCAAGTGGACACCTCTTCATTTCATTTAGGCACTCTGATCTTCTGAATTTTACGACCCTTCCCCCTAACTGAACACTTAGTATAATTATCACAAAAGACAACAGAATTGTTTATATCATTGGGATAATATCCCTGGCGCCATATTTCACTTTCTCGAAACCATTCAGCTTCCTTCCGGTCAGCTTTCCCCTAAAACCATGATACAGTGGAAGGGTTAATAACTCGATCTCTCTACCGTCGTTGTTACATTTTCGCAACCTGGATTACTGATACAAAAGGGTGTTTGCGTGTGTGAGTGTGTAATCCTTTTCTATCACGAAATCACTGAATGAATTCAAATTACAAAATTGCCGTTAAAAAATTCTCTAATTCTCGGACATGGAGTTCAGAGCAGGACCCCTAGACAGCTGTATTCCATTAATTTCACATCGTGCTTGACACCAGGTTTTTGACACAATCCCTTTTTGTAAGTCGTATCCATGGCACCCAAAGAATATAACACCCTAAAGGAAATTAACTACAAAAAAAAACGAAATACCCACAGCCTTCTTTTAATATTGCTCTGAGGACCCTACTTTTATTTATTTAGAACTACAAATTATCTACGGTCCACCTCATCCAAAACATATATGAAACGTTTCTAGACAATATTACGGCATTTTAATAAAAATTTTTCGCGTTTCCATATAAGCTCAAGAGACATAAAAGTAGGATGTTAAGTGCTGAACATATCAAGTTCAATCCTCGGTCGGGATTACACCCATATACTGTTTTTTCACGGTCGTTTTTATTAACCGCAGAGGTGGGCGGGGAAGCAAAGACGTTGGGGCCCTCATTAAAACACCCCCTAAAATCGCAACTTTGGATTAACGCCATTTGACACCACCCACTTTGGTATGTGGTCACCCTGAAAGTGATATGACACCATGAATTTGATTCAATCTAATGATGGTCGAAAGCGTAGCAACCAATCCAATGAAAAAAAAACTCATAACATTGTACTTCTAACTAGAAATTAAATTTAACCACATCCACACATGTGGTGATTAGTATGAAATTATACTGATTTATGATAATGGATTGTTTTGAAAAAGGAAAACTCACCAAAATGGAGAATGTCTATCTTCCTCCGGGAATGTGATTTCAAAGAACTGTAGGCCAATGAATGACCCCATGGAATTCTGAATCTGGAAATTGAAAATATTTTTATATTTTAAACAAATTATAGTTTAAAATCACCTAATCAGACCCATGTTTATAAAATTATACTAAGGTCTATATTTGTGCTGTTTTAAAACTAAAGAAAAATTCATTGACTATATAAATCGCTTCAGTCTATGGATTCTAATCACAATATAACAACAACTTCAATGAACATCAAACATAGTTCATCCCCCTTGCCTAAAATAATACTAACCAAATTATAAAAACTCAGGCACTTTGAAATCATACTTGAAACAATAATAAAACAAAGCTTGATCACATCCGATTCCAACACTATCATTTACCGGAATAATTTTTTAATAAATAGCCACCACTCGATCAAAACTTAAATGAATTTGTTTTTTTGGCTAGCACCCACCTACAATAAAACATCATACTGACTGAGAAAACTACTTCACACATAACTTTTACTGTGTTCTGATGCGTAACACATATTTGATTATGGTTTTATGGTACTGAGTAAAAAAAAGAAAATTTTTTTTTTCTTCATATAAATTACTTTCACTTTTGATGATATCATCCTTGGTAAGTTCAACCAAGCTAAACCACAAGTCTGGTTAAATGTTTTGAACTGGAAGTGAATGAAATTAAAACGAATCAAAAATTTCCCCCCTTTTTGAGACAGAAGTCTTGCTTGTCCAAAAAAAATTTTAATTTATTATGATTGAACATCTTACCTGAGAAGTTGTACTTCAGAAATTCTGAAGGATGAAAAAAAAACTCAAAACTGCATTGCAAAATATAATGATTTTTCCCCTAAGAGTTCCAACTTTTTATTTACTTTAGATAACAATTTTGTGTTAATTCTCTGATAAAAAAACTAATAAAAAAGTGGGAAGAAAAAACAGTCATCACAATATCCTTATCACTGATTAAAAAATAAATTTTCATCATAAATAAATGATGAATCTTAACTTGCATCAACCAATCAAAACTTTAATTATTTAATTCATTTAATATTTACCATCTTCATTATGCTAAGTAATTAGTTCTTCAAAAGGAAAAAAAGGATCTGCTTATTGCTTATAACAAAAATATATTTACATCCTCCCTGAATTAAAATTTTCTACCAAATGAATAAATTAAAAAGTTGGAGTAAATAAAAAAAATTCTTTGGCATGGATTTGGCTAAGGGGAAATGGTTGTAACATTGGCCAATATGTAGTCTTCTGAATGTAATTAGACTTAAGAAAAAAAAAATTTCATGTTTTTGTAAGTTACACTGACACTTCCCAACCCCCAAAAAGCTTTCCCCCTTTTCCTGTGACAACCACGACCTGGGAATCCTACTATTTCATTAACCTTTTCAAACTTACCATTTTTGTGACAGTTAACTGGTTTTCCTGAAATTGTGCCACTGGAATGTTTCCATGCTTGTATTAAAACTAAAAATCAGTGAAACAATCCACGTCATAAGTCTCACTCAATGAAAAAGTGCACCTTTTAAAAATTTGACATTGCACTCGACGGAACACAGATTAACATACATGAAATATCACACGAGTTAATGACATTTCCGAAACCATACTTTCAAATGACCTCAAAGCAGTCAACAACCCAAACCAAGGCAGCCATTTTGTATTGAAACTGACGTAGTACAAAACATACTTTTTTAAATTAAACTTATTGATAATATTAATCGGAAAAAGGGACTGGAAAAATCACATAAATCCTTATTATTAAATGATATCCGACGTGTTTGAGTGACGAAAATTTACAAAGAATATTGACATTTCTCGAGACAGAGAAGTTCCCACACCCGACACCGGCTTCTTTGAATCTGCATTGCCAACATGACGAATGGAAATTCCCCGCGAGATGGGAACATCCCGGAAGAATGGCGAACCGTTATTTCAATTTTTTATTCTTCTTTTCAAACTTTAAGAAAATGACTAAGTAAATGTGCGTCTAAACTTTTTTTCCTATCCCCTTAATTAATAAAAGCTTAATATAGCAATCTTCTACTCAACTTTTAAGTTCTCTTACCTTATTACTTACTATCCATCAAACAATTTTTCAACAAAATCCCCAATGTTAATTTTTTACTTATTTCCAGGCAGTATTATAGAAAATTCAATTCCAAAAGAATATGCAACCTCCAAAATTAGTCTGAACAAATAAGAACATATACATCTACAGCTCGAAGGTGTGATTAACATGAGAAATCTCCAAAAAATTAACAGTGAGTAACTTTCCAAATTTAGTCAACAGCAGCTTCAAAAATTTTATAAAACTAATCTTATTCACAATGACATAGAATAATCCCATTTTTTAATCTTACTGGAAGGGCACCCAATAAAATAATCAAACTGAGAATTCATTAATATTTTATATTTTTAATTTTACATTTATGTGCCTCAAGGTTTTTACTTTTCTAATGCCTCCCCTCCATTTGTGGGGGAGCTTGAAATTCTTACAAATTTCCAATAAAAAGATGGAAAACTTTTTTTAAAATTAAATAACAACGAAAGCTATTTATAATACGTTCAACTCACGAATTTTAGGGACAAAAAAAATTATCAGGGGGAACAAAAAGTCGAGATCATGCATTCTTGGGTGAGGAGATTAATTTTTTAAAAATTAATGACTTTCCAACTTAACAAAAATAGTTTTGAATTTGATTAGATATTATTCAAAAACAATTTTATTACATCTCTGAAACTCTATTTGATACTTTCATTCACTGCACTTAATCCAAAATTTTTTTCGAGCAGTTACACACACACAAAAAGTTTGATTACATTCAGTTTTTAAACATGTCAAATAATATCAGGGAGAAAAAAAGCTCGATTTGATGGGATAAAACTCTAAATAAAATTACAAAACATACATCTTTTGTTTGGTATATTTAATTACTTAAAAATAACTATTTCGCTTCACGTTCGTTTGCATGAATTCCCTGTACAGTATTCTTTTCCTATTTTATTTTTTCTTAAGTACAGTACTTTATTAGAGTTAAATCCCTTGACATACACAAACACACACACTCACTTATTTACAATTTTATCCAAATTATAATTGAAACAAATGTCACCAAATTTATAGCCCACAATCTCTACATTAAATAAAAATATAATTCAAATCTGGAACTTAACACCTAATTGACATTAACTATTTTAAATTTAGGGTAATTTCTATATTTCATGAGAGAGGAATTTTAAACGAATTGTGTGGGTTGTTTATGCCTAACTCTCAACAGATATGAAAATTCAAAGATGAGTTAATCATTGATGAAATTGACCCTTTCCTTTGTGTACTTATTTACTGCTTTTAGGAGAACTAATATGTCATTTTGGCAATTCTTTTTAACACAATGCATCTCATAAACCAAACGCATAAAATTGATGACACTCATCTTCATTTATACATTAACTGAGACCATAAAACACAAAACTCAAAGGTTTTCTTTTTTTAATTTTTTTTTATAACTATTTCAGATAAATTTTCTTTTTATCTCCTAACACAAAAAACTTCAACTGCATACACTTCGTTCATTCGCCATATTTAAATAAATTAACTTGCACATCATATTGTTTCTTTCAATTTGACTCTAAATTTTGAAAAATAAACCAGACATCAAAAAAATTTTATGTGCACAAGAAAAAACATTAAAACTTTCTGTGTCTCATCTGTAAGAGAAAACTCGGCGAAATTTAAAAGTTAGTGAGCGTGATAAGGGATTGATTCATCCCCCAAATTTTTATATCACAATAATTTAAATTTTTACAAATCAAATTAGAAAAGACTAATTGAAAAAAAAAATTGAGTTAGCTTTAATAGAAACAAAAGTTTTTACATTCAAATCATCGATTCTACTAAAGCAACCGTTATCCGTTTAAATAAATTTTCTGTCAGGAAATCTATTGCTTATAACAAAGAAAAATTTGAAGGCATATTGTCGGCTCTGGATTGTTAGAGAAAAAAAAATTCGGTTGCTGTTTGCCCGTTGAATATTTTATGCACGAAAAATACTGGAATGCTTTTCAAAAACCTTTACTTTCTGTTCTGATTTCGGGCAAAAACATTTTTTGTCTTCCTTTTATTTGAAATTGTTTTTTCTATTATTTGATTCATTAACAAAATCATCTATCTTTTTATTACAATTAATTCTAACCTTGTTTGTACGATTACAAGTCGGTTTAATACAAAAACTTGAACTTAATATTTACCAAGTTTTACATTAAAAATGTTTAATTCAAAATAAATTGGCAGTCTTAAAGAAAGAAACCCCGCTTATCTACGGTCTCTGTATCTATGTCTATCGCGAGATCTATTCACTCCCCTGGATCTCGACCTAGATCTGCTGATTCGAATTCGATCACGATCACCACGATGTCTATCCCTATCCCGATCCCTGTTTCTATCCCGTAGTCTATCTCGTTCCCGATCCCTATCTCTGTCTCTGTCCCTTTCTCTATCCCTTCGATCCCGGTCTCTATCCCGATCTCGCTCTCGACTTCGACTTCTCGATCGTTTTTGATTCCGTTCGCTTGTGCGCCATAAGAATTCATCTACAGATCGGTCGTAAGATCGTTTGTCTGAATGAGAAGAGTTACGAATAACGGGAGGAAGTGGTGGGAAATCGGGAGGAGGAATACCGTCGTAATATCTGGGAGGTTCGAAAGTTGTGGGTGGTGGATATAGGCCAGGAGGACCGTAGGGTGGCGGCGGAAAACCTCTCATGTAATTTACATAGGTGTCGTTTAAAGGTCCTGGTAACGGGCGATTTCGCCAGAATTCGCCTCGACCCGAATCTCTGAGAGCTTTGAATGACCCCGCTATACCGTTGCTAGCTCCTAGTCTCGAACGAGCATTTGAAAAAGCTGATCGCCTACCTCTACCTAATCCTCGACCTCGAGGGAACGACGATCTCGTTGGGAAACTTCCCCGAGAAGATGAGTGACCTTCACGCTTTGAAACTTTCAAACGGATCAATTTGGAAGCTTCTTTAGATTTCCGTAAAATCGGAGTCATTTCAATGTTTTCGTCTTCGGGAAACAATCGACACAACTCCTCGGCGACTTTCGGCTCGATTTCCTGACCGTCCCGACCGATTTTAACGGGCTTCCCATCATTCCAAGAATTATACAAGTGGCTCGTTGCTGTGAAAGGTAACTCTTTCCGACAGATCCAATCTACCTGGAAAACACCACCTAAAGCTTTCGCAGACAATCCCGGAGGCAGCACCCACGAAATTGGCGGAACATCTCTTCTGGACGTTCCGTGCAACCGAGCAAAACCCTGAAATTTGCCACTTTCCTTAACCGAAAATATTAACAAAACGTTTCTAGATTCTTGGAATGCTTGATTCAATTTGGCTTCGTTCTGTGGAAGGGTCGACCAAACCCCTTTCGCCTTCGACAACACCACATTCTCCAAATTATTACTCTTAATTACAAAAAATCTAGTATCTCGAAAAAGATAGTTCAACTTTGTCATGTAATCGTAGGATTTTCCCTTCGAATGAACGACCACCGGTTTCGGCGGTGGTGGTGGCCTGTTCTCAGACGGAGTCGGCGATTTTTCCTTCTTCTCCACCTCCTCCTCACCCGCTTCCGTCTTCTCCTTAGCGTGTCTCTTGTGTCTGCCATCTTTCGACGACCCCGTGCTGACGGAGCTGATGGTGGGAGACCCGCTCGACGACGTAGACGCCTCGCTTCTCGTGTCGTACGTCATCACATCATCGAATTTCATGTCTTCCTCCTTGACGTTTATGTTGAGGGTTGGTTCCTCGGCATTGTTGTCGCCTAGGGCTTCAGCCATCTCCGCGTTTCACAAAACGTCCCTGAGAGAAATACATCATCGTAGCTACATAATTTGTTATTAATAATTTGGAACGGCTACAGGTCACCCAATTAATTTCACTCCAGAATTTGGAATGTTCATCAAGAGAGAAAACATTTTTCGGTAACGAAACACAAGAAAATACTCGCGAGTTAAGAAATTGGTTAATGTCCTCCATCATTGCTTTCTTTTATTGATTTATTTAAATCCCACTTTTATTATTATTATTATTATTATTATTATTATTAAAAGAAAACTAGTCTGTTAAACACCAAGTAAGAAAGTCCTAGTTCACTTTAAAAAATCTTTCATTCACTTTTTTTTAGTCGGGGTTTGTAACAGGGGTCTTTATAATTGAATCAAATCCACTTTGTCACCTGAAACATGCAACAAAGATCATCAGCTGAGTTTTGCAATCATTAATCAATCAATAAAACCATTTCATTAATACATTCTTCACCAAACTTCTACTATCCAGCCATTTTGAATAACTAAGAAAATTTTTTTGTCTGATTATTTCCAATTCAAACATAATTATTGACTTATTATCTATTTACCCTTGTCAATCTGGTATTTCCGTTTTAGATAACTATAATCTCTCGATGATATTCACCTGAAAAAAAAATTTTTTTTCTTTTTCTTTCTCCCTCCCTCCTGCATGGATGTATTTAACTTATGGGATGACTGTTTTCAAGAAAGCTCTATCTACAAAACTAACAGCAAAATACTTATACAAAATCATGCCAAGAAAAGGCAATAGCCAAATACACAAGCTTTTGCAACAGTAAATGATGTGACTTCTTCACAGATCCTTAAGAGTGGATGGGGTTGACAATTTTTTTTGTTTGTTTGCCAAAACCCATAACACTAAAGAAAATTCCTCAAGTCAGTTCCTGGTCTAAGGAATGACAACCATGTGCAGATCCCATCCCTGTTATAAAGAAAAGTTTTTTTTTGTTTTAACAACTCCTCACCTAATACTTACTTTTTTATACTAATAGGTTTTTTTTGTCACCTCCATAATCATGTTTTAATAAAACCTATTTGACTGAAAATTTAAATTAATAAACACAATAAGTTTTTCATTATCTGATACCAAGGCCTGTTTGAACTAAATACACCAAAGGTAAGAATGTCCTATCTTTCGAAAGTTGGAAACAAATGCAAAATTATTGTTCTCATTTATTAATGAATACAATGCAAAACTTATCAACACACTCCTTGTCTAATCTGTTTAACAGCCTTACACCAATCAGGGATTGATTTTTACACCAACCACTTTAGTTTTACTAGTCAAATCTTATCAAATGTGCTCCCAAATCAATATGTATGATCACAAAAACTAAACAAAAGACATTTTTTGAACAGCAGCTGTTAACCAATTTTATGAAACCATTCCAGCTTTTAAGCTAACACTTGGGAACTTTGTTTAAATCAAAACAATACCTCACATAGTATTAATCACTAAAACTTATATCAGATTTGTTTGATTAACATAAATCTTGACTAGAATTTAGAGAAACTTGACAAAAATACTTAAAGAGCAATATCACTAACTCATGTTTTTACATGTTTTTTAAAGTTAAATGAGTAACAACAAATTTTGAGAAGTTATGGAGTTGTTAGAAAATTTACTTATACTTAATTTTAACATATTTTTTATATTATATAAAAAAACTTAAGTGTGACAGTAATTTTGCATTTAGATATTAAAAATATATATATATCAACTTTCCAAAAGAGTAGAACGTCTACCTTAGGACCTTGGTACTCAAGCTTTTTCTATTGTAACTGGGCCACATGACTTAACTAAAAACTTTTACTTATGTTTTAATCAAATGTTTAATTAAGAGTTTCTCAGAAAAACTTTTTTAGAAATTTTCCTCTACTTAGCCAACTCATAGCATTATGCATGAGGACATCACTATACTGACTCCAATTCTTCTAACAAAACTTTAAATTTTCTACGATTCAATCCTCTGGTTCCATAAAAATTAACTATCCCAAAAATTTGTTCTCGTCACTAAGTCCAGTTCAAGCTGAATCTGAACTACATTGACAACTCAGGAATGCATTTTTGGGCATGAGTTAAACAGCAACAGACTTGATAATGAGCATTCAACCTTCCACAAATTTTCACTAAATTAGTTTCCACTAAACCACTTGGTACAGCAGCTTGGTGGGCTGCAGTTTGAGTACTAAGGCCTTAGGACCCTGGTAAATCAGTATTACTTTATAAATTTCAACAAAATAAACATACAACCAGAATGAAATCTACTTCAAAAAATAACTGAAAGAAAAAAAAAACTAACATACTCAAGACGTTCATGAAAACTTAAAAAAACCTGCTACTAGAAAATATGATAACACTTAAACCACTTAACACTTATCACAGAATGTTTCACAGTTGAATAATTAACTTCCATGTAAACTTAGTCAAACTTTCTATTTCAATCAAAACATTTCACTTAATCGTACTCTTGATTGTATGACACATAATTAAATTAATTGATGAACAAATGCTTTTTGATAAATTTTAATCAGAATAACATTTTCTCTCAAAAGTAATGCTTTATTGTCATAATAAAATGTCTAAAAACTGTTTGACCAAATTTACATGCAATTTCCATGGTTTAACGACACATTTATCTAAATCATACCTGAGCAATGAACTGTAAAAAATGATGCATCAGAACTTTTTGTTTTTTTATACACATATTTTCATCAGTTCAGTTCTTTAGTTCCAATTATGCATTTTAAAAAGTTCATTGATTCATTTTAAAAAAAAGATTTACAAATATGTTCTACTGAAGACAAAAATAATAATCCCATGCATAAAAGACAAAGGCCTTGCTTCTGTTTTCTTTGTACAACCAATCATTTTCAAGAAAATTTATCACAACACCAAAAAAGATCTACAAAGTTGTTTTCACAAAAAGACGATCATATCGGGTCAACTCATGTAAGCAGAGAGTAAACTCGAATCTGACAAAAGTGGAAATGATTCAAAACACAAAGAAATTCCCGTCAGTCTTAGAGGCTTGTCATTGACAATATGTTTACAAAAACTCATATGATAATAACACAGTTCATAGAAACAAACAGACTTTTCATAAATCCATACTCCTAAGGAGAATGATGAAAACGATTGCGGAAAAAACTTTCACAATATCATTTAAAAAAGAAAAACTATTTTTCTTTTGCGCGGCTTCACTCGGCTTCACCAATGGCGTGCCGGTATAGAGCTAGAGTCCCACATTTTGTGACGATCTTTTTCCACCGTTCATTTTATAAGTCTAGTCCACAACTCACCAATAAAGCTGAGGCTGAATAATCTTCAAAAGATTTAAAGGTTTTTAAACGAAATTGTTTGAAAACACTTATTTAATTAGAGGAACTCTCATCTTTAAGCTTCGAATCTAAACATTATTCACGTACCACAGAATAAAATAAAAATCCTTTTGCCAATTAACAATGATAATTTCCCTGACTTTTAGGGCCTTGCAACATGTCGAATCTTTCGTTTTCAGAGGTTGGCATCACACTTGAAATGACAATGGTATTAGACATTCTCGGTAGTGGGTACAGTTTAAATCTTTCATAGTAAATTATTTAGTACCATTAGGCTTACTTCTTTTCGGTTTTTAACGCATCATTTTACAAAAAGCAAGAAAAATTTGCTTCAAAAATAATTCATTATTTTATTCTTGGGTAGGCCTATCCGGCTAGAAAATATTGTTATTAGTAGGGGGCCTACCCCTTGAATGTTATGATAACAACATTGCACGGTATATTCCAACTAAATTATTACAATGAATGAAAGGATCTCGTAACATCATTATTTCTAAAACTATGGTTGGTGAGTAATTATTTGTTTTTTCGCACTCTCCGGTCTCTTCCTTCGTATAGATTTTCCCCGACTTTCTATTAAATCGAACGGCTTTGTGTCAGTCGTCCCCATTTTGTCAATACAATCACTCTTCCTCATATACGGCGGATTCATTTAATCGGTTTGTACATATTTAGTCACATTGTAATTGGTATTCTTAAATAGTTTAGCAGTAAACATTAATTACGATAACAATAGCGGGTTTCTATGTTTTCCCCATAACAATTAATAATAACAATTTTAAATGACGTCCTTTTGATGATTCATTCAAGGCATTGATCTTTATATGTGAACCTGAGAATCAAATATGGCAATGGCTTTTGAAAAGCTAGTCTGGAATGTGAATATTTTGGTTTTTAACTTCCCTTTTAATAATCCAGTAATTAATAACCTGGCTTGGGAAAAATTCCTTTGGTTTTGTGAATTTGTCATGATTTGAGTTACTGGACTGTGATAAAAGTTAAAAAGGTTTGTTGCCTACACTCCCAGTGTTCCTGCTGATAATTTCAACTTTTTTTGGGTTTTCCTAGAATTTTAAAAATTTTCTTTCTGCAAAGTTTATGTAAATTTTGTTTTTTTAATATTTCGTAAGGAAAAGTTAGCAAGTTGTGTTGAGTACAAAATCACTGAAGTAAATTTTTATTATTAAGAAGGTGTTTACATTTTAAGTTAAATTAAATTTGAAGTTATAGGTAATTATATTTAAATGTGTGATAATTATGTTTTTGACTTGTTGGTTTGTGTATTGGGAGTAAAAAATTGTTTTAAAATTTTTTCTGATAACAGTCTTGACTGATACACCTAAAAATTATGATTTTAAATTGTTTGATTTGAATTAGCAGTAATTAAAGCTGAATGGAAGAGGAGAGCTGTAGAGGATATTGAAAAGCAATTAAGTGGGATAGTAATTGTATTTTTATTTAAAAGAAAAATCTCAAGGATTAGAATAAGTCTCTTGAATAGATTTAAAGTCTAAGAGTTTTAAAAATAGATTTTGGTTTCCCAAAAACAAAATGAATGGGGAAGAATTGAAAGACTTTGAAAAGGAAAACTTTTTTTGATTTTGAACCCTCCCTCCACTTTCCTATGATAAAATATTAAAAACGTTTAAAAGTTCAATAATATATGGGATCAATATGAGATTTGAGTTTAATGACCATTTTACGGAATTGCCATTGTTTTTATCGACAAATTTTCAGGCTTTTGAAGTGCACGTGGAATTTTTTTCTCTTTATTTTTTGAAAGGAAAGCATTTTCCACACGATATCAATGAGAAAGTCTTGCGATGATGGCGCCGAGTATGTCGACGCCTGGCATCTTACTTCCTTTTTTTTTGAAATGTGGGGAAGGGGGTAGAAACGTTGTAAATAACGCACGAAGCCAAAGTTTTGGTATTTTTCCTTTTTTTTACCGGCAAATTGGATTGAGGGTCTTGGGTTTGTGTGCTGAGAGTCGGTTTTGCTTTTAATGGAATCGATGGGATCGGTTTAATTAATTGAAGAGAATTTTTTTTATTGTATTTTATTTTATTTTTTGATCAGAATCAATTGAGAGAGATAGGTGGTTGATCGAATTGGGAAGAGTGTTGAAGTAATTGTAATAATAATGTGGAAGGTTCTTGCGTCACATGCCAAATGGTCATGTTTGCGACGACCCTAGAAAATCGATATAAATAATGTCTTCACGTCATCCCTTCATTCAGTGACTAATAAACTTTAGTGCTCAATGCTCAACTTACTCTTTTTTATTTTGTTATTGTCAATTTTATATGTACGTGGGTCTTCTCCTTCTTGGTTCCCTCCTCTTCAGAATTTTTGGTGCCGCGTTTGAAGATTCATCTTCAGATTCAGTCTTTGGATTCTGAATTTTTAGAAGAAATTTGGGGGGAAAACCAAACTCGACAACCATTCTCAACTCCTTACAAACGAAGCACGTGACTTTAGCCAAATTTTGGGGGTGAGAGTTTTTGCCAAATTCCGATAACGAAAGATAAACATTCCGGAAACCGGATCTAAAAAGTATGAATTAAAAGATGGGATCTCAGAAGGGTTTTTTGTTGTTATATTTTGGCATGCTGTCGCTTTTTAAAGAAGATGATAATTTATGGGGAAATCCCCTTGAATTCGGGGAAAGATGACAGAGAGGAAGATCTCGAAGCTGTTGGAAGCTGACGTAGCAACAAGATGGTTTCTTCCGTTTTCCCCTTCCGTGAGGAAATTACTTCTTTTCGTTTTGTTTTTTCAACCTAAACCTCTCTTTCTTTTCTCTTTTTTATTTCAAATCCTTGAGGTACTTGATTTAGGTCTTTGATCATTGTACGGTGTTCGTCTCTTGATTTTTAGAAACCATCAAGTGAAAAGAAAAGTTCTCAAAACAAGTCTTAAGCACACACTTCAGCTTATTTCCTGGAAAATAATAAAACACCAAAAAGGTTGTTTTTGAAAGCCGATTGTTAAGAGGTGTAGGAAATGCGAACAGTGATAAAAGTAAACGATTTTGGGAGGCAAAAGTTTTAGGGGACGGGATTATACACATTACTGACATCAAAGTTTCGATTTAATCTTTCAACGCCCCAAATTGGACATTTGAGGACAAACAAACGACAACTGCTCCCCAATGCCATGATTATGGTGTTTTTTATAATCGAATCAGCGAATTTGATCGCGGAAAGTAAAAATGAGCTTTCATTTTGTTGAAAGCTACATTCGCATAATCATCACTTTCGAGGTTTTTAAATTTGTCTCATGATACTTGGGCGTCGGTCGGTGTTTATTTAATTTTAATAAAAATTTTGTATACATGTGCTTCAAATAAACAGCTTTTTGTAACTGCAGTTAAGCAATACAGTAGCTCTCTCTCTCTCTGTCGTAGAGGGAAGCGCAAAGAATTGCAATTTTGTGTATAAGACATAATTTCACCATGTTAGGGCTCTTTAAATCTTTAGGATGGAACAAAAATTTTAAATGCTTGATGTATGCAGTTAAAAATGATACAAAAGAACCGCAAAAATCTAAACAGACGTATACATTACCTTTTATAGTTTTCTAGGGGATGGGAAGGGTTATAGTCGCTCTTTGGTTAGTTCAACTGGTCAGTATAAAGAAGGTTAGTCTGAGGTAATATGAGAATCAAAAATTTTTACGACTTAGCGCCGGTTTTTATAGCACCGACGCCACGTGACGTATTCATTTGTTAAAGAAACCCGCCCCTTATTCATAGATGAAACCTCACGTGAAAACGATGACGAGGGTTGATAAAAACCCAGTCACCCCATATATTTAAGCTCCGAGATTAAATTTTGGGAAGTTTTTATCTCAAAACACCGCCGCCGCCGCCACCGAGGAAGATAGGCCTTCCATTTGCCCATCACGAAAACTTTCCCCGAAAGAATGCAGCTTTTGTCCGTTCCTACCCTCAGTTTCTCAACCCGGGGGTAGTTTCCCCTCTTTCTTACCAAGAGATAAAGTATTTTCGATAAAAATGGGAATTTTGATAAAGGAAACAATTCCCACGCGCCCGAGCGCCCGCCTTTCCATAACCCAAACATTTGGCAGCCATAAACGATATCAAGGTTCCAGGGCTTAGACTCGCTTTTCCTTCAAATTTGGATTTGTTTTATTTGATTTGGTTTTAGGATTATATTTGGTTGGGGGTTTGGGAGGGTTAATGTCCGTCTGTCTGCTTTGTATTAAAAACGTCCGCGTGAATGAACGGAAGAGAAAATAAAAATTTTTAATGGCCATCACGAACTCTTAATTTTTGTTTTAATTTATGACTCGACTGGATTTTCAATGAAATATTTTTGTTGTTGTTTTGTTTTGTTTGTTGAGTTTGTCACAAAAACAATTGGAAAGCCTTTTTCGAAACGAAACAATACAAATAATAATAATAATGATGTCGATAAGAACAATGAGGATGACAAAAGTGCAGGTTTTAGACAAGAGCGTCCCGCCCACCACCACCACTGCCACCAAAATGTAATTTATATTTATCCGGTTGTATTATTATAAGAAATTTTAGAAAATAAAGGGGTAGCGCGGAAGGAGTTGGGGGTTGTTTTTGGAATGTATTTTAGCTTCTGCAAATTTTTAAGTAGTGGAATGTCGCGATTATAGTTTTCTTTTCTTTTTGTTTTGGATTTGTGGGTCATTTGAACAGAATAAGGTTTCGATGTTGGAAATGTCTTCGCTGGCGATGTTTGCAGGTGACAGGTTTCGTTTTCCGACACCGGTAATGATTTGCCTGTGACGTTTTGACGTGAGTGTGTGTCGGTGACAGGTTTTGGTTTTTGTAAGCTGATTGCTTGTGACTTGAAAATTTTTTAATTTTTTAAATGTAGCTTAGACTGTTGCTATACTGGGAGTTAATTGAACTGTTTTCACTATATCTGTTACTTGAACTGTATGGTTTATGATCAACAATCATAATGACTCAGTGTTTCAAAAATGTCTATTGTAGCCCGCAAGTTCATTTGAGTTGGCCACCCCTGTACAAAAGGATTTCTGTTGAGGGTTTGCAGGGAATGGAAGCGAGACCCCTTCCAAAAGAATTGATGTGCGGAGCCCTGTTTTGACTGACACTGGCAGTTGTTTGGTAGTCGGTTGTAGCGACGTGACAGGGTGGAGATTTGGTGGCGTTCAATCGATTTCGAAGCTTTCCAAGAAGGCTATGAAAGGGTTGTGATTAGAGAGTATAACAGTTGGTTGAATGGTAATTGAAAATTCTTGACTTTGAGGTTATTCGCGAAGGGGAAGGATAAACGAATCAAATATTCTGTTTGAGAGGGAGATAGATAGTTCCGAGTGGTTGACCTTAAGACCATATTAAAACCTTTCGAAAGATTTTTAATATTCATCAAAGGGAAAACTCAGAAAAGAAAGGAAATTTGTGAGAGTGTCGAAAAGTCACGTAGACGGAAAGAAATTTTTCCAAAGGCAGGAGGAAGGGCAGAAGGAGAGGCAGGGAATCGCTGAAAACCTCCTCAATTTAAAATCGATTTTGCGGGGGAAAGGAATAATCAAACTGTTTTGTAGCAAAAACAAGGATCAGGTTTCCTAAAAATTGGAATCCCGTCAAGGAGGAAGGCGGGGGGTTGTTTCCTTAAAAGGTGGGCAAGCGAAAACGTGGGCGAGAGACTGTAATTGGAGAAACCGCAAAGAATAAAATCCCTGAACCTTAAAGGAAAGAAAATTTCGCTTGGAAATTGAATTTCAGGTACTCGACGCCCCCTCTGGTCCCCCTGGCCATGACCTCTTCAAGTCAGAGTTAAACTAAACCGCGGATGGACGTCTCTTTCGAGTGATTAACGGTCCGGGCAGGTGTTCGGCCCCTCGAATTTCCTTCTTTGGCCTCGATTCTTTGTTTTTTTTTCGGCTCTTTTTTCGTATCCTTTGTTTTCTGTTTCCTTTTGTTTTCTTTTACTGAGTTTTCTCGTATATTAAGTCGGTCTTAATCAGTATTTCGAGTTCGTTGCCTTTGTTTTGCCATTCCAAAGCGATCTCTTGCCCATGTTCCTCTTGAAGTGAATGGGCTTTCTGGTTTTTTCATGTGTTGGCGTTTCCCTTGTCAGCATTTTCGAGAAGGTGCTTTCACTTCGTTTCACTCTTCAGAGTATAGTTACCTCTTTCTCAGCTCTCGTGTTGTTGCGCTACTTCTCTTTGAAAGGAAGTTCGTTCTTCAGTCGATATAGACATTCCCGGGTTGGTTTCGCGTTTAAAATACTTGCCGATGTCGTGGTCGTTATCACTAACGAACAGCCTAACTATGAAAAATTTATAAACAAAAGTCATTAGGTGAAAAATTCCAAATTAAAAATAAATCTGTCGAGGAAGAAAAAAAGAAGACGAAGAAGAATAACAGTGTCGATGACAGAAGACAATGAAATCGGTCATCCGGGTGTACGGTGGTGACTCGACCGTGATGACGTCAGATTTTATTTTTGAATGTTCAACCGGTTTCTCGGGGTTGTTTTTACAAAAAAAATTGTTTTGTTTTGTTGACAGTTATGTGGTTGGGATGATAATAGCGATGAAGTGCGTTCGATTAGGAAGAAGGAAGGATTTATAAGAAATAACAAAGACGACGAAGAAGAGGAGGTGGGAACATGGGTGCCTGTTGCAGCAAACGTCCTAACGAAACTGGAAGGCCTTTGGGTAAGTAACTCATACTATTTCCTTTGGTTCCTGTTTGGTAGCAGTTTTGGTTTAGGGACTTAAGACAAAAATAAAATGGCGATTTGGGAAGACAGGAGACTAGAAATTCGACTCGGAAATGCCAACAAAAAAAATTAAATAAATGAAAGGCTAATTTTAGAATTTTTAAAGTAACAATCGAATCGACTAATAGACATTTTGTAGTGAAATGTAAGGCGGAGGAATGGTAAAAAAGGAAATCTTTTCTGTTGTGCTTTTCCCAAGCAATTTATTTAATTTGACGGTTGTTGATCCCAAAATTTAAATAAATAATTATTTGGTACAAATTTGTAATAGATGGTGGCCATGTGTCATCGAGTTTCTGGACAGATGTTTCATTATTTGGATTAGGGTTCTTGGGTTTAGTTAGAAAACTAAAACTTGAGATAGGTTAGTTACGAAACACATAATATTTATTAAAAGTGAAAAGCACTTCCGTTTCCGGTTTTGGAGTAATGTTTCGGTCTTTTTTTGCTATGTGCAAAAGGGCCTGAGGACAAAGCTTTCTTTTGTAGTATGAAGGAAAGGACGCACTACTTTCTGTCTCTCATGACTCATTTTTTCTTTTTTCAGTATACCAACACGCGTACAAAGTTCCCGATGGGGAATTCATAGTCCACACAGTGAACGGAGGCGGGGATCCGAGATACACTCCCGGATCCCAACAGACCTCCCATCATGCAAGTCAAGAGACAAGGAGTCGACATAATTCGAACTCCTACGACGCCATGTGAGTAGCAAAAAAATTTTTGGGTGATCGTTAACGATGATCAAGATGGATGGAAATGATATTTTGGTTGTTTGTTTCTCTTCCAGTCCATCCAACTTTAGCACATAGAAGGATCGTCGTCGCGAAGTATCCATACAATGCTAGAGAAGCAGCCGATGTGTCTTTCCTGAAAGGAGATCGAATGGAGATCTTAGATGACTCGGAGCCGGATTGGTGGAGAGTCAAACACCTGAGAACGGGTGAAGAGGGTTTCATTCCGTGGAATTTCGTCGCTGAAGAGAAGTCCATCGAAAGCGAAGAGTAAGCTTAATTTTTTGGAAGTAAAAATGGCGTTTGAGGTTGAGGGAGAATTTTAATTGATTTTTTTTTCTTTAGTTGGTTCTTTGGGAAAATCTCAAGGAAGGAAGCGGAGCGACTCCTGCTTTCGGAAGAAAATCCGCGAGGAACTTTCCTCGTGAGAAACAGCGAACACAATCCGAACGGTTATTCTCTATCAGTGAAGGATTGGGAGGAAGCGAGAGGATACCATCCGAAACACTACAAGATTAAGCCTTTGGATAATGGCGGTTTTTATATTGCGACGAATCAAACGTTTCCGAGCTTGCAGAATCTCGTCATGGCCTATTCTAGTAAGTGAGAGGGTAGAGGAGAGTGGTAAAAGGGAATCAGATCGAACGGGATGCTAACAGTGTTTTTATTTCCTTCAGAAAACGCCCTCGGTCTCTGTCATGTTCTGTCCCGGCCTTGCCCCAAACCCAAACCTCAAATCTGGGATCTGTCCGTGAATCTGAGAGATCAATGGGAAATCGATCGGTCGGAGATCCATCTGATCAAAAAACTGGGACAAGGAAATTTCGGAGAGGTCTGGTACGGGAAATGGAGGAACGATATCGAGGTGGCGGTGAAAACTCTCAGGCCGGGAGCCATGTCGACGGCCGCTTTCCTCCAGGAGGCTGCAATCATGAAGAAATTCCGTCACGATCGTCTCGTGGCATTGTATGCGGTTTGCTCGAAGGAGGAACCGATATACATCGTTCAAGAGTACATGAACAAGGGAAGTCTTCTCGAGTTTCTCAGAAATGGCGAAGGAAAGGATCTCTGTTTCGGAGATCTCATATACATAGCAGCTCAAATTGCGAGCGGAATGGAATACCTCGAGCAAAAGCAACTTATTCATCGAGATCTCGCCGCGAGAAACGTACTAATAGGTGATAATAACATAGCGAAAATATGTGATTTCGGATTAGCTAGAATAATAGAAGACGACGAATATTGCCCTAAACAAGGTGAGCATGATTTTGGTCTTTAGTATCGACTCCTTTCCACTCGAGAGGTGACTTTCACTCGCCATTTGATTTGATTTGATGAGCGGACGTCATCGTTTTTGTGCGTTTTTTCTGCTTCTTCGAGCCCACTTTAATTAAATTCCCCATTACGAGTTGGAAATTTAATAAAGTAGACGGTAAATGTGATAAATATTCTGTAATTTGTCACTGTTATCAAATTTCGTGATGATTTTGAAGTAAATATGTTTGCCTGATTTCTCACTTTTACCGTAATAAATTCACGATATTTGTTTCCTTTCGCTTATTATATGTTGGAATGTTATGATTATAAATTACGAGTTCAAGGGATGCTGACCAAAGTCTCTGGTTGTTTCTCTTATATCCTCTTCATCTGTTTCATACTCTCTTCCAGGATCTCGATTCCCCGTCAAATGGACTGCACCGGAAGCAATAATCTACGGTAGGTTTTCGATAAAATCCGACGTTTGGTCGTACGGAATCCTGCTCATGGAACTGTTCACATACGGACAAATCCCCTATCCGGCGATGCACGGACGCGAAGTCATGGAACAAGTCGAAAGAGGCTACCGAATGCCGAAACCCGCTAGTCATCCACTTCCGGACAACATCTACGCGGTGATGCTTCAATGCTGGGACGCCATACCGGAAAAACGTCCCACCTTCGAGTTTCTCAGGCATTACTTCGAAGATTTCAGCATCACTTCGGAGATTCCCTACAAAGAAGTCGACGATTAAAGAAGGAGAAGAAGCAAAAAACTTTTGTTTAGGATTTTTAAAAAGTAATCTCTTTACCCCTCTCCCCGTAGATAATCTTTTATCTATTCAGAGTTGGAAGTTGGGAGAAGGGAGATGGGACTGGAGTTTGATTTGGTTTTGGTGTGTGGGTGGGGTTCTGAGTGGACTTTTTATGTGCGAAATGATATTTAGCTCTTTATACAGAGAAATTTTTTTTTGTTGTACTTTCCTTGTCGTAGGATATATTTAAGTTTGGGAAACATTAACCAAAGATTTTGTAAGTTAGACTTTAGGAAATTATTAAGAAGAGAAAGGCCTACTACCCTTAATTCGATACCCAGCTAAGTTTTGAAGTGTTTCATCGTCAAAGGGAAATTGAAACTTATTTAGGGTCGGGAAAATGGCAATTTTAAAAAATTATTCCCGGAATATACCAAAAGGAAAATGTTTCGAGGGCTGTTATTAACTGTAGGGACTTAAATTTATTAACTCTGAAGTGTGCCCACACCTTTTTTATTATTTTTTTTGAATAAGTTTTTTTAAATTTTTATTGGATAAGAAACATGATCTCATGAGTCGACTTGGAATGAATGGTTTGCTTGACGGAGATTGACTGTTGGGGAGAGAGAGAGACAGAGGCTCCCAGCTTTTTGATTGAGTTTTATGAATTTTTCTTTGATGTGGGGGTTGTTCTAAGATGTCGTTTGTGGTTTTCGACATGGGGTAGCACACCCCGAACACAAGTTATTAATTGTTTGTATGGTTTTTGGGGATACGATTACCTTCTGTCTTAGCTTTGATTAGGATCTGGATTTAGAATCACACTGTCACATTGTTTAATAGTCTTTTGTGATGTCTGTTCAAGGCTGCAAGTGATGATACTAGTGAGGAAGGATGAAATCGCTCTTGCAAATTGTCCTGTAGAGTGTTTTCAATTTTTAAAATGATTTTTTAGTCTTATAACTCGACAGAAACACACTTCTGAAGTGTGTTTAGGTTATTCACGGTGATTAAATGCTTGAGCCTTGTCTGTCTTAGGATAACGGAGTCAGTTGGGTCTCTTTCAACGTGTCAGAAATTTTTTTTTTAGTCAGAAGGACTGGAGGAACGATCTCTTGCCACCCTGGTCTAGTGCTTTTTATGTCCTTTCGAGTGTTCGTAACTTGATTTTGAGAAAATGTGATTTTAGTTGAGGCTTTAGAGGAAAATTTGTGTTGTGGTCCTTCTGTTCATTTTGTAACATACTTTTCCTTCGGAGGGAGGCACAAATCTTGCCATCCAACGTTCATTTAGTCCTTGTGAGCATGATACCAAAGGTTCTTCCCCGATTTAAAGTTTTTTAAAGGTAAATGTATGTTAGAGATGTTCATTTTAGCGCCCATTTTGTTTTCTTGAAATTTCATTTCAACGAATTCTGTTGATATTTTGAAAATACTTGCCTCCTTTTTTGTACCTTTTTTTATTATTTTGATTTGAATGTTTTTGAGATATTACAAAACAAATTTCTCTTAACGGTTACTCTAACGATGAAGTGGAGAAGGAATGCTTGAAATCCAGCTCCATCCTCGTCCAGTGCTTTTGGGTAGCTTACATCCTTCCCGTTTCAAATTTTAGATCTTCATTTTAGACTGTTAGTTAACGATTTGGAGCTGCTTGGTTGGTTGATGTAGCTTTGGGTCAACCAAACGACTCATTTGGCTTTGGGGATAGTCAGCTGTGTATGGGCAACCATCCAAATTGTCCCCCGTGACGTGAGCTATTATGACAGCTTGAAGCTTTTGCGTTTCTGATGACGTAATTAATTTCGTTTGGTCGGTTTCTCACACCACAGTCGAGAATCCCGAAATTTTGTCTTTTTATCTTCTCTGATCAGCTTTTTCTGCTACGCACTACACCACAGAGGGAGGAATTTTGCACTAATTTGAGTTTGAGACTGTTAGCAGTATTAGTAGTTTAGAATTTACTTTACCAGATTAGGTCTTTCGATTCTTTAAAAAACGAGTCAGATAACCCAAAAACCGTGGATACTGTTAATCTGAAAATCTGGACACAGTTTGAGAAAATAGAGGACGTTAAGAGAAATAATTTGGCGAATTTTTTTTTAATTTTGAGTTTGAATGAGAGCAAACTATTCATTTAATTAGGAATGGAAAGGAAATAAGTCGAATTGTGTGTTTAGTCATTTTGTCCTCGCCCTTTATTGTCTTTTTTAAACGACATATTATGATTATCATTATTATGATTACATAATTATTGCATTTTATTTTGTACAGTATTTACCTTGTAAAAGTTAAATTGAAATTTTTACACAATTAAGATGAATCGTGCTTTTTTGTATTGGATTTAAAACAAAAATATTTTCTTTTTGAATTTTTACTTTCTCTTTTAGATGTGTAAATCTAATAAAATGAATTTCTTTTGTACTTTGAAATATTTTCTTTTTGTTCTCTTATACAGTGGAATCTCTCATAACGACCAATGAGTCACATAACTATATACACCCATACCTCGTTTTACGGCCTAGATACGTTCCACGAAACTTGGAAAATGAAGAAATGGTGACCTATAGATCACTGTCGTAATCATTTTTCCTGGCAAAGATGGCTCTGGCTAAAAATTGTCCAGCGTTGTTGGTCTTGCCTTCTTGTCTATTTCATTCTTCAGTCGTTTCTAACAGCTAATGGCTGAGTTACTTTCTCGAGAAACTTTAGCTTTAGAAACTTTAGGTTTCAAGGAGGATGTTTATTCCTTGTTCGAAACAGCAAAAATCTTTGGACAAATTTTTGATGTGAGCTGTTTGATACAACAGGCTCTGTCTATTCACCAAATCCAGTCCTGCTTGCAACTGAATGAGTTCCTCATATGAGTTCCTATCAGCTTTAAGTAGATGAAGCACATAACGTTCGTTTAAACCTTCAAAGCCGAGATTATGTTCTGGATCCAAAATTTTTGCCTAATTTGAAACTAACTTCTGTACCAGTACTTTGGCACATTTTGGCCGTTATATCGAAACATTTTAGGCCGTATATTGCCATAATTGAAGAAGGCCGTTATAGCGAAATTTCGTATATAGGTATGAAACATACATGAGGAATCCCCGACAGGTAAAGATTTACAAACTCATACCAGCACAGATTCTATCTTTGTCACCTGAGTAAAGTCAGTTTTTCCAAACCATCCTCCATCTCGAATTCTGTGGCCATGGCAACAATCGAAAGCCCTGAAAAGCATCAGCCTAAATAAGACAGTAGCCATGGCGTCATATTTACATCGAAAAGTGACTCTAGACTGGATTGTATCAAATAGAAATTATGTGAAAATATGATTAATCATATTTGACAACAATTTTTATGTATTTTTGATTAATAAATGTAGACCTGGAACGTCCGCATTACGAGTTTAAACTCGACTGAGATCCAGTTATTTGACATTGTGGGAAAAACATCGTCACGATGGCTATACAATATGACGCGGTGTAAAGACCCAGTTTTCAACGTGTGGATGCGAAACCTGAACGCTAAAGAACCTTCTAGACGCGGTAGAAAGGAAACTTGTGAGAAGAATATCCGGCGCAATCAAAAAGTAAGGACGGCGGAACATACAAGGCAAGAACTAAAGCTGAGATAATAGAGATCCTGATAGATATAACAGCTCATGTCAAATCAGTCAGAATTTGCTGAGTCGGACCAGCTCAATCATCAGAAGGCTGTTTTGGCATCCTAGTGGGCAGAGAAACAGCAGGTTGCCTCAAAGCTCGTTGGCTGCGGCGGTGGGAACAGACCTACTCGTTTTTCTACTCACAAGAGGAAAAGTCCTGAACATAATTATTTATTATAATGTGGCGTTCGCCATATTCCTCATTCCGGAATGTGCACAGTGGAATAAAGCAGCCGAAAACAAAAGCAAAATTCATGATTCAGTCCCAGAGCTCCGCACCATCAGGATCTTTGTATTTTCCATTATTTATTCCAAGTTCTAATTTTGTGTCAATATTTTTATATCAATATATATATCTTTCGTTTGGAATTAGAGTGTTTTATCGATCATCATTCATCGTCAACAATCCACCTGATTCTGACAATAATATTAAATATTTATTTGGAAATGTCAAAAACTAGTCAGATTTTTTGTGGGGATGTTGAGTCAGTTTTTACCGGTTTTCTAGCGAAAAGTTGAAAACTGGTTGATTCTAAGATTAAATGATTTTTAAGATTAGAAGAAAAGGGTTACTTTACCCCTTAGGGAAAAAAAAGAAGAAACTTAAATATTGAGGTAAAATATTATTTATTATATAATATTAGTCTAATTTGAAGGGTAATTGAAATAGGAAAAAACTAGCTTAGGCTAAGATTTGCCAGTTATTCCATCCTCCAGAATTTATTTCACAATAGCTAAGTATTCTCATTAAATATTTAATGAAAATCCTTCTTGGTAGTAAAATCTAACGTCTTTTAGGCTCTCCTCGTCACGAGTCTAGAAAGATGGCTAATATTGATTATGGTTTACGACAGTGATGGGCAAAATACGGCCCGCCGAGGGTTTATCGACATAGATAGTATTAATACATGGCCCGCTACAGTTACGTTTTGACGGTCGAAAAGTTTAAAGTGGATTTTACTTAGTAGAATAATAGATTTATAGTCTACAAAAGAAGCTAAACTAGCCACCTAGTTCATGTGTTCCAAATTTGTGCGGCCCTCCTACTTCAGTCCCTATTTCATACACAACCCGCCGAAAAATTTTTAAATTTGAATTGGCCCTTTGATTAAAAAGATTGTCCACCCCTAGTTTAGGATAAAAGGAAAGAGGAACAACTAGCGTTCAGGAACTGGCCGTCAGAGGGAAATCCGAGTGGTGAGAAACTGATAGAAAGGCGAAGGCTGAACTCTATCCTTAGCGCCAAGGGGTTATAGTAGTAATAGTAGTTCAAATAAACAACACCGGTATACTCTGGTATACCACGATATATTACTCAACTAAAATCCGCGACCCTCCACCATAACAATAACATGGACACCGTATTTTGAACGACATGAAGTTTAATCGATGTGACGGTATTAAAGGACATAACAGCTTTAAGAATGATTTCCAAAACTTATAAGAGACTTAGAGAGGAAGAGATTAAAAATAACGCGACAGTTAAACAAAGTGCCGAGACTGTAAACATTTCAGACTTGAATTATTTTAGTCTTTTAACAGACTAGCAAATGTGATATCATGTCGTAACTCAGAGACGAAGATGTACTAACAAAATGCCAGTGCCAAGTCCGACTTTCAAAACCTTGATTCGGTAATTTTCACGCTCAAGATGCACAACTTTATGGAAGGCTGATAAAGACACAGTAAAGGCATTTGACAACTGGTGAGATCGCTGAGATTAAATTTATCGAATTCGATTATTCATCTAGTTACTCTGTATACAAAAGGTTTTTGTAGTAACCACCAAGTCTAAGAACAGTATTTACATGGTACTCGACCAAAGATGACATATCGAAACACCGCTACCAACCGGTTCTTGTGTTACTTCACACTTAAGCTTCTCTAGGTCTATTAGAGTTTTTGAGCAAAAGGATATTAAGACAATACGGAGGTCTGTAGCAGTTTAAGTGCCAAACTAAGAAGTTATAGTCGCGAGTTCAAATCCTCCTCCCGTAACCTGTTATACCCAAAAAAGGATGAAAAACGGGATTAAAACTATAATTATAATATTAAGATAACAAACTGTCATTTTATAGTTAAATCATGAAAGCAACCGAATTTTTAGAGGGAATAAAAAAAGTGTGCATTACTTATGAAATAGCCTTCTATAAGCCTGAATTGACTTTGTCACTCTTCCTCTCTTCTCCAATTTCTTTTCTCCTATGAGCTAATCTAGTTACTATTGTTATTACTCTCTTAATTCAATTTTTTAATTGTTCACTGCTCAATCTCCTTTCTGTGTCCTAAGACACTGGTCTAGATTCTATCCGTTAATGCCTGACTTTATTACTTCATATTTAAAGAAAGGTGGGACTTTAGGATAGAAATAAATTTTTAAAGTTATTCCAATAATAAAACATTCATTCATGTACAAAATTTTTATTTATAAAATGGCAATAAAAAAAATTCATAACTGAGCGTCCAAAATTCAAACGCTCAAAGAACAAAGTTCAGTTCTCAAAATTTTCATCCCCAAACGACAAAAATTCTCCAGGAATGTATATAAAAAACCAACAAATCTATAAATAGATAGTAAAAATTTCAACAATAAAAAAACGAATGATTTAAGGGTTGGAAAGCCCTTCACACGTTCAATTCTCTTAAGATTTTCTTTTGCTTCCATTTGTCCTCAAAATAATTGACTTTAAATCCGCAAAGACATTTCGATACTAATTCCTTACACGTGACATTTTTATTGTTTTTCGCGTAAATGTTTAAATAAATCCCTAAAAGCACCAATAATCCCGACCAAAAATATCCGATCGCGAATGGTTTACTGAAGAATATGAATGATAGCACTATGCTGACTGCTTTCCTGCATGTGGTCACAGTGGCTGCAGCAAGGGCTCCGCACGTTTTGACAAGAGTTAAGACGATTTGAACTCCCAGGTAGCCAGTCGCTGAGAATATTAAACCATAACCATAAGTTTGAAAAGGATTCTGAAACAAATTTGACTTTATGAAAACTTTGCTGATTAGGTTTTGAATGGTAGAGATGTTTTGGAAGAAGTTATTTTGGTATGAAAGGTTGTAAGTTGTGGTCTGAGTTATCTGCACATTGACAGAAATCTGCCTTTTAGCCTTTTGTTATGTTTTTAGTGTTATCGAGTACATTATTCAGCTCCTGAGTGAAGATCTACCCTGACCGCAACCATCTGAAACTGTTCAGTGACTTTGTCACAGCATAATATCTTAGAAATGGTAGAAATTTTTCTTACATTCAAACAGAAGTAAAAACCATTAAAAAACTTCCCAAATAGCACCAACAATGTAAACAAATAAATAAATCCTAATGAATATGAATAGAAAACAACTTCAGTGTTAGAAGCTTTGTAATTGTTCATGGCTTTCTCTTGTACATTTCCTATGACTGCATCACAGAGTAGAGCTAATGAGATCATAACAACTCCCAGTGTGTTAAAATTAGGCGATGTGTAACTGTCAGCTAGTGTAAACCAAGCGAGTCCTATACACATTGAAATGGCAGCTAAAAAATCCAAAGGTCCATATCGTTTCTTTTGAATAACCATCCCTCCTACCATGACTGGTATTAATTTGCAGCATTTGAAAATTACTTGTGTTGGATAATTTAAATGTTGAAGAGATGTATTGGAAAAGCCCACTGTTCCTAGTGTTAAACCAGCTAATAGGAAATATGTTTTAATTGGAATTCTAAAAATAAAACAAGATAAAACATTAATCCAAGCGATTTATTAGGTAAGTAAATTGATTTTGATCAAGCCTTACTTTCTGCCTTTTGTTCCTGACAAAAGATTTTCAGCCCAACCAAAAAGTGAGTAGTAGCCAAACTGCATGAGGGTGACATACCACCCATAGGGCTTCAGTCCATCTAACGTGAAAATTAATTCAAGTAGGTAACCATAAAGAAGATAGAATACAAATATTCCGATGCAGCATGCTAAAAACTGACTAGTTTTACTTAAGCCGCTTATGTCCACCCATAGTAGGGTTATTTGACATTTGAATCCGTCACCGCTTCATCCGGTTTTATTTGCAAGGCGATATGTCTATTGTTTGCCATACCGACTTCTAAAAAGCCAACTACCGTTATCACTTCATCCTGTTTAAAAAAAATTTTTTTATTTATCTTATCATGTCTCGGTTCTTTGAGCGATGATATCGAATCCGGTAACCGTTATTTGAATTTGAGAAATAATTTTTATCAACATTTTAATTTACATCCTGTGAACGGTGATCTGATTAGTGAGATACTGTACAAAATTTTTACAACCTTTTACATTTCGAAAGATTTATACTGTCTAATAAAAATAAATTCAAATAATATTTAAAAATAAGAAGTTAAAGTAAAGAGTGTACAGTTGGAAGTAGAGGAGCAGTAGATAAGGTAGAAAGGGCCCCAAAAATTAAATCAAAAAAATTGGCGCGGATTCGAAAGGGCATTTAATTGTGCCAATCGCCAACCAAACGAGACAAAATTATTTGTTGGATACTATAAATTTCATTTTTAAAATTTCGTATGGATATTTTATTATATTGTAATCATATTGTCAGGTATACTATAATTTTGTAGCCTAAGAGTTCTATCTCTTGTAACCCAAGTGCGATCTCTCTACGAGCGTTAACTGAAACCACTCAGTTTCATAATCTTTTTAATGTTTCTGTGTGAATAGCAACATCCAACTGTAAATTTGCATAAAAAAAGGTGGCTCTTAAGCACAAATAGGTTGGGGATCCCAGGTTCAATTTCTTGCATTCATCAACCTAAATGTTTACGACAACCTTTCAAACTCCTTTTGGTGTTCAAACTGCACTTAAGAATATAAAAATGATTATTGGAGTAATATGTAAAATGCCAAATTTATTTTATTTACATTTCATTTCAAAACATCTATCAAAAAATAGTTTCATATATTATTGTACAACAAAGAAATTTATTTATTTATAAAATACAAAAACATTAAAATCCTCAAATATCAAACAAATTATCAGTCATGACAGATTTTCAGTGGCAATCTATTGGGCACAAGTTTTTTAAACATAAACATTGATAAATTCAAAAATTTCAAATGTATATTATTGTATAAATAAATAAATAAACAAATTTTTAGGAATCTAAAAATATTCTTGATTTTCTTAATCATATGATATAGCTTTGTTTATTGAATAACATAACAAATAAAAGCAGAGCCTTTATAGCCTCTTGAGACCTTTTTGGAAAGTTAAACGACTGAATAAAAACTTATTGTTACTCTTAATGAGGTTTACAGGTAAACAAAATGAGCAATTTTTAACTGTATGCAGTCTTTTGAGTAACCTAACTACAAATGATTTTTAGCAACTGAGCTTACTCATTGCCTGATTGCTTTTGTTTTCATTTTTTTTTCTATATCAATTGATTATGTATTGTAAAATTTAAAAGATTCACTGCAAGCTCTCTTAAGGACGTTTTTGAATTGTTTTATTTCAAAAACTCACTTGGAGGGATGGGATCAGGCTAAAAAATGCAGGGAATGGAAGAATGGAATAGTGTCTTCTGATCTTTGACTTAAACAAACACATTATTTGAAATCGGCCAACTCTTAAAGAGGTCACTTTTGTACTCTTTCATAGTTTCGATTTAAGAGAATTCATCAACTTTTCCAACTTCAATGCTTCCATTATCTTACCAGATATCTTTAATTTTCCATTCATAAATGCTGTTTTTGCTTTTAATTTCCCTGAAAAATAAAATTAAGAGCATAGAGTACATGAACTCGAATAGTTAAATGTTGCTTTTAATGCATTAAAAATAGATTACCAGAGAATAAATCAAAGAAATCCTTTGCATCCATGGTTAATGTTGCATCTGGTGGTGTAGACGGTTTCCCACGTCCTGCCTGTCCCTTACCATTCTTTAAATCAATAAACCAATGCCCTTCTGCGGCTCCTTTAATAATAAACATTTCAGATTTAAATAATTTTAGTGAGGATAAATAAAAAGAAATATATTTTTAATTTCATGACTGAAAATGCTGAGAGATTGTAGTAACAACTATAACAATCACCTTTGACATTAAATTGGAAAACACCTTGAACTCTTCTCACTAAATCTTCATCGATATTTTTCTTAATAGCCTCAAATAAGCCTTCAATTCTCTTGTCATAGTTCGCATCATCTCCTGCAAAACAATTAAGTTCAGTCAAATTAATGAAACTATTCAAAGTAAACATCAAAACAAAACCAAACTGTAATTAAACCCACCAGCTGAAGAATCAACTTTGGATTGAGTTTGACTTTCTGTTTGAGATACTTTCGGTGAAACAGAAGATATGACCTTATCCAGGAAAAAGTCTGGCATTAAATTATCTGCATTTTCTGTAATGAGTAAACAAAAACTTTATAACATATTTCATCAGAACACCTAAATAATAAAAAAAGGAGGTGGTTAAGATTTCTACCTGGGTTGCAGGCATACTGTTTCATATCTGTGATGCCTTCTCTCTGTAAAACTTCATCATCAATGAAGAAATTCCCTGTGACTTCTTTTGAGTCTTTTGTTATGATGGCATAGGCAGCATCTGCCATTATTTCTGGTTTCCTTGAAAAATTTCCACTGTCAGGACCAGCCAACATTTCTATTGCAGCTGTCAGGATAGCTGGAGAAAAATTTTTTGTGAGAAGTCATAACTGTGGTTTTTGTAATGAGATTATGGTACTGTCATGATATTAATCACCATACCAACCTGTTCGGGGCCAAAGTGCATTGACAGCAATCCCATCTTTCTTAAATTCCTTAGACATTCCAAGGACACAAAATGACATTCCATATTTAGCCATTGTATAAGCTAAATGGTTTTCAAACCAGTCTGGATTCAGGTTTAATGGAGGGCTTAAATTCAATATGTGAGGGTTTTTGCCTTTTTTTAAATATGGTAAACATACTTTAGACCTGTAAGAAAGATAGAATTTCAAGTAAAAGATTTGAATGGAAGAGGGACTTTGAACTGAAGTCACTTATATCTGAGTTTTTTGCATTGAACAATTAAATGCATTCAATACAATTTGATTTAAAGATTACACTTTATCACTTACACAAGAAAAGTTCCCCTTGTGTTGATAGTGTGCATTAAATCAAACCTCTTCATGTCAGTCTGTAAAGTTGGGGTCAGTGATATTGCACTTGCATTATTAATAACAATATCTATCCCTCCGAATTTAGCAACTGCTTCTTCAACTGCCTTTGTAACTTGTCCTTCATCTCGAACATCAACAACACATGGTAATGCTTTCCCACCAGCATCTTCAACTAGAAAGGGTTTTTATAAAATTATAGACATTTTTATTTAACAAGGTTACAAAATTTGTATGCTTTAAATATTTTCCTTCAAGAACGATCTTTATGCTTTTAAGTTTCATACCTTCTTTAGCTGCAGTGTATATAGTTCCTGGTAATTTGGGGTGAGGCTCAGCTGTCTTAGCAGCAATTACTATATTTGCTCCATCCTTAGCAGCTTTTAAGGCTATAGCTTTTCCAATACCTCTGCTAGCTCCTGTTATGAATATTGTCATTCCCCTTTAACTTTCTGAAAATATTTTAGATTCATATTAATTAGTAAGAAAATTGTTAATAATTTAATCCTTTCCAATTTGTCATTAAAACTACTTCATTTCAGTGAAATATTTATAAGCAAGGTGTATATTGTATATTTATAGATAAATTCTATACAAGGAATAAAAATAAATATACAGTTAGTGTTATCAATGACAATAATGAGTACAAGGAGATTTTTATTGTCCCCATAAAACTGAAATGAATAATGACAAGGCAAAATTTAATGAAAAATAAGAACAAAACCATTAAAATAATTACAAATCTGGTTTTTGAAAAATGCTTATAAAAATAAATTTACTCAGATAGGCATAAAACGATTACAATTCATGAATGGAAAAATAAATTATTTTGAAACTGATAAAAAGTTTTTAAATAATTTTTTTATTTTGATTTTTATAAATTGGCCTTAATACTACCTTTAAGCAAGATTTATCAGAAATTATTTGATAATTTAAACGAAAACATACCCTGTATTTATCATTTTGTCAATTATTGGGATTACTCTGGCCAATACGTCAATTAAAAAAAATTATAACTATGAATTATTTATCTCTCATAGCACTCAAAGTACACGATTTGCGGTCGACGTTCAACTTCAAGATACCGTTACGAGCAGTGATGCCAACATTAAAACTCGAAGAGAAAAATTTTTAGAATTCTTTTGAAACTGAATTTTAAAAAATCTTCCTAACGGAAGTTTTGTTCATTTGAATTTGGAAATGCTATTCTCATCGTGATAATTACTTGTAAAAGGTGTATTTATGCAATTTAGATCGGTTTTAGCTCGAATTGGGTAGTTTTTCACGCTGAAATTTGACAAAATGTTATAGAGGATGTGTTTTTAAGTTTGGTCCTTTTGAAGTTTCTGTCTTCTAGGATTCTTTTTTAGACCATAAAAACTCCATGCTAAAATAATCGTTAATTATTATACACGAAAGATTTTTGAGTTATAATATATACAGGAATTGTATTTTTTTTTAAATTATAAAAAATTAATGGGATGTATCTCTTAACAAGTGCCGGGCCACCGTTGCAACTGCCAAAACTTCGAAGGTATACTAGCTTATATGTTTGAACTTTTTTTTAAACTGATCCTCGCATCCATTTTCTTTTTGCTGAAAAATCTCAGCATTTATTGTAAATAAGCTTAAGATTTATCTTTGACTCCTCTGTCAATAAAATAGATTTCAAACTACTACAATTAAGCGCCTCTAAGTTTTCTCACGTCAACACATTTCACTTCAAAACCAAATTTATCCACTTCTGAGGCTAAAAATCTCGAGCACAGGTCGCTGTTAACTAAGTGCAATAAAAAAACCCCCAAAGACCTATTTTCGGGTGATATTTGATTCTAGAAAGCCCTATTTGTCTTCCCTTACAAGTTAGAAAAGATTTCTCACGAGCATTGGTTTCAAGCTAATAAACCTTCTTCAAGCATGCAAAGCACGCGATCCTTTTGGAGTACATCAAAGTCATTTATTTTAACAATAAAAATGTTATTTAATCGTGATTCAAAATGCGATGATATTCCTATTTACGTGAGTTTAAAAACACTTTATTTTGCTTTAAATCAATCATTTGAATCGTTTATATTGAAAGTGGTCTAAGTCCATTTATTTGTTGTTTTAAAAAAGCTAAAAGTTGGCTAGTTGGTCAATTGAAAAATCTGTATGAACCATGTCAACTCGGTCAATGTTTCTACTAATGAAGCTATCACTAAATAAATAAATGACTTTAACTAAATTAAATCAATAAATTTAACTGACTTGGAACATTTTCTGTGAGATCTCAAATGGACTCAAACAACTTGCAAAATTGACTGTTCGGATGTTATGTTCATTCATAAATGGAACTAGACGTCTTTGAAGATTTGTACAAGACACTACCATAAATAATTATTAAAATATGATCTGTAACATAATACTGGAAGAGTATTTACAAACATATTTGAGGAATAAATAAGGGAAACAAAATTATTATAATAAAAAAATTTTTTTCTTACTCTCTTGGTTAACTGCCACCTGCCTTTAAGAAAGCTTGTGAACACTTTCTAGCCTTTAGAAAATTATTTGACTCACTATCTGATTCAAAATATGCTTAATAACATAAGGAATACCATCATTCTGAAACAAAAGTAATCAGAATAGTATTATTGTTCTGAATCATCTATTAGTGATGGTGAACCTAATTTAGGTCAGATAGTGAGTCCAAAATGATTTTAAAATGTTTTTGATGTTCACAAACTTGATGTACAGAAACTGAAAACCTTTTTAGAAAATTTTAAAAGGGAAAATCAGGAGGTAGGATAATGTATCAAGTTTTTGGGGGGAAGGAAGGAGGTTTTAAAATTATCTGTTTAGTTCTCTATAAACCTAGTTTAAAGTAAGAAACACAATAGTCTTAGGCTCACAAGCGGGTAAACGAATCATTTATGAAATCGGCTGAAACAAAATCAGCTCAAATCCTAAGATGACAAACTCAAACTTCAATAAAAAGTGCACTCATAGCACCTTCATTCACAATAATATTCATTTCCATCCACTTGAGCCTTGCACACAAACAAATCTCATTCAGTGGTTACTCACAAATGACTTCCATTCCAAATGAAACGTTATAAACCCAAAGAAGGAATAATTAAAAAATAAATAATCATTTCAATTACACCAGTTTACTTTCACTGTATTAAGAAATGTTTTTATTTTTTTAATTTATTATTACTAAATAAATTTTTAAAGTAAACACCAGATAAATAGCCCATTTAGTTCCTTTCTCACTTACGAGTATTTAATCATGTCACAACACTTAATTGTTCGAGTCAACACAACCATGTATAAAAGCACCTTCGATGGAATTAAATGGACTTTGAAAAACAAAATTTTAAATAATCAACTACACTCAAGCATATCCATCTTCATAAAATATAATCACTATACAAATAATATATATTTCTCTAAGACAGGAATTTGAAAAGAAAGAAAAGAAAAAGAATGTGAACAACATAAATTTTTGTAAAGAACTTAGCTAAGTAGAAAAAAAATACAAAAGCTAAACCGCCATGCAATCACTAGATTCCTTTTAGTATATATAATAATGATCACAATAAATTGAGTATAAAATACAAACTCTAAACATTGTATACTGTTAATAAACCCAGAATTAGTGTTAAGGATTCCGGAAAGTAATGTCGGTCTGTTGAAACAATATTGGTCGGTGTATAGTTTGTCCAGAGTTCTTGTCTTTCTTCTCTTTTTAGGAGTGTATATTGGTGCTCTCAATATCTGCTGTCTATTATCTATTAGATCAAGTATGAGGTGTGGTGACAATTTTTTTGCCTATGATTTGGAAAATTCACTTTACAGAATCTTCTTCTCAAATTAGGATTTGTTAGCTTAAACTAAATGATACTGTAAAGTTGAAGTTACTAATTTCTTATACAGAAATCAAATTAGACAAAATTTTTTTTTGTAAGTTTGTATTGAGAGTCTATCTGAGTATGCAGAAGAGGTGGATATCCGGCATTTAGAGTTCCAGTAGCGATTCTAGTTGGGGCAATTGCCTGTTGACTTCTCATACTGATTCAGTGATTTAATGGTAGGCCGACAACTAAGGGTAGCCTGTTATTAAGGGTGGAAATCGAAAACTGAAAGACTGCCACATACCCTTGAAAAACACTGGCAGACCGTCTCAGAGAGCATTTAAAACAGATGGGGGAGAACAAAACAAAGGCAGTCCACCCATCACATGAAAGTTATTGATTCAAAATCAGAAGACAGGAGACTATTTTGAACTGTAAAACCTTTACACCGGCCAACTGTATCAAGACAATCAATCTATAATAGTTAATCTGTAACACGCACATTACTTTCCGGTCTTCTCAACATATTTCCAAAATAATTTTCCACAAAGCTCGGTTTTGTGAAAGTGAAAACTAAAAAACTTTTGTGTTTGAAGTTTGTAACGATGTGCAGCTAACAAATTTACAATAAATATTAACAAAACGTTACTTTTGAATGAATCCATCGAAAAATTTCCAAAAGAAATTTCATCCCTTAAAAAATGGGAAGATGAAATCAATAAGAGAGAGTAAACATTCAGAAAAGGGGATGCTATTCTTTAGCACCATTTTTTCTGTTCTGTCCCTTAAGGGAACGACAACATAAATAAATAAAACAAAAATAAGAGGAGACAGTATCTTTTATCATCTTTTTCTCGGGCAGAATTCCTTGTTGTCACACATTTGCTTCATCCCATACAATATATACTGTCATAATTAAGTATAAAATTATTTTAAGCCTAGTTTATATACAACTCAGGGGTGTACAATAACTTGTCTTAAATTAAATAATAATTAATTAATCAAATTCAATTTCACTGAAAGAAAATGACATTTGAAAGTAGGACAAACTTATTTGTTATTTATCTACTAAATCGTTTCATGACAGATAATTGTCTTTTTTGAAATTGTTTGTGGATACTTTTATCGAAATTTTCGTTCTTTTGTGTGATGTTTTGTGTGCCTGATACTAAATTAAAAAATTTTAACCTAGCTTCTAGGAATAAGTTCTGCAAAGAAATTCTGATAACCTTACAAATTTGAGTTTGATAGATGAAAATGATTTTGTTTGGGTGAAGAAGCGATAGACACACAATCAGAGCCATAGCATCGCTTGCTAACACGAAAGTTGTGTTCTGTATTGTACAGAATGCTTTACTTGGTCCAGATCACCCTCTTCGACTATCTTTGTCAAAAAGAATTGCATCTCATCTACAATCATTTTGAACAAGATGGACGTTATAAAAAGAATTCGTTCCAGGGGGAAAAAACTTAAAATAGTGTCGCCATTTTGTATAAAAGTGCTTTCTCGTCCCTTCCGTAACTCTTGTTTAAGTATAATTGTGACGATTTCACGTTTTTAATGAGTTTTGGAATAGGTATCCTTGTTCTGGTATCCAGACACATAACCGGAATTGTCGACTATGTCTTTCCTTCCTGCGATTCCTTTACCTTTCCCCGTGTCGTCGAATCTCTGCTTGTGGGAACCCGTGTATTTGCTTACGTCCGTTAGTCGTTCTACTGTTGAATCGATTTTCGAATTCGCCTGAAAAGAGTTTGAATTTTAGACATTTTGAATGGCTGGAATGGTTAAGGTGTTTGGTTTGTTTCATACTTACAGAAACGCCACTCAAGCCAGGCGCTCCACAGCTGGACATTTTCGTTTCAACGTCTTGTAAATCTAATTTTTGGTTTTTAGCCAAATCCTCGACGAATTTCCTGTAGTCGTCTAGTGATATCTTTAAACATCTGGAAAGAAAACAAAAAATTGCTGAGCTCTTGTCGGTCTTCATACCTTCATCCTCTGATACAGAAACTCACTTAAATTTCTTAAAATAAATCCCCGTGTCTGTTGTCGTCACTTTCTTTCCATCGATGACCTTTGCCTGTTTCATCCATTTATCGCTTTGGCTTAGAGTCATGTGCTTTCCGTCAGACTTGGTGTCGCCGAATTTGGAAAATGCTTTGAATTGATCCTTGAAAGCTTGAGAGGTTCCGAATTTTCCTTCCCCCGTTCTAGGCGTCGTGTTTTCCTTTTCCTTTTCCGTCGAAGCCGGAGAGCTTTTCGCTCCTTCTCCATTGGTTGCTTCTGTTTGTGGAGTGGGTGACCCCGCTTCTGTATTGTTTTCAGACATTCTGAAAATAGAAGAAAAATTTTTCTTTAGTTATTTAGCTTGATTACCCCGGTCTTTCGTGTTCTCTTGAAATTTTCAAACTGTTAAAATTAGTTTTCTGTAAGATATCGATTGGACGAATCCAAATCACACGTTATCGCTAAAAGTTTGCTGATTTTGAATTTAATTTACTTTAGGACATAAATTTTTTCCTCTTTCAATTAACCTTTCGCATTCTGTCTCCATCACCTTCACAAAATCAATATGAAATAACAATTGACAGCCAACTGTCACATAATTAAGAATCTCAAATTACAACTTCTCCTACTTATCGATTTTTCTTTATTTCTGTCCTGTGGTTAGCTGACAGCATTTCTCGGAACCGCCGACCAGTTTTAAGAATTTACCACACCCTTCTTTATGCTTTATTTAAGAACCTATAAAGGTTATTGAACTTTAAAGGCGGTTTCCAGATTTTTTAAAGTTCATTGTTCTTATTGATATGAGTTCTGGATGGGTTTTAACAAAATCTAAGACAAAAACGTTACCACTGACCCGGTGAAAATGATAGAAAAGCTGGCGGAGGGCAGCGAAATTTCCTTATTCGCGGGATTGAATACAGAAACCGTTGATATACAATAGATAATCCATTCAGCTATAGTCTATATATAAGAGATAGGAGAATCATGGATGTGCTGGAGACATATCCTTCCAAGTTGAGAATGGAAGGTGGACAAATAAATCGGATAGTTGTTTAGATTTTAGATAGCTTGTAAGTGTTAATGTTTGTGGTGACCTTCTGTGTTTCTTTTGATTTGTATGTTACAATGCTATAGTTATAGTGTTTGGTTTAGTTTAAAGCCCGAGGAGGGCACAAAACTATTCAATATATTATTGTTATCAATATCAGAAAGGAAATGATTTCAAAAAATTCATAAACAAACTAAAAACCTTCCCTATTAAGAAAAATTATATAGAAAATAGAATAATAATATTAATATTATAAGAATAGAGGCTTCAGCCTATTTGTTATATGATACTTGTATATATTATATAATTTTTGTAAATATATGCTCCTATCTCGCTGGGGTAAGCGGGAAGGAAAAATTATTATTATTATTATTTTAAATAACCTATGTGTCAGCAGTAGTCAAAGAATACCGGCACACAGTCATCGAATTTTATTAATATACTGATCGAATCCGAAAGTATAGAAATATTGAGCCGCACATACAGGAACTGTGTGTAGATTTATTAACCAAGAACAGTGAAACCGTGGATAAAGAGCTTTCACTATACCTCATGAACCAAAGCTCTCATATCAGACAAGCTCAGTTCTGTGAGTTACCCCGTTTTTGAGGTCAATCACCTCAACTTAAAAGAAGATGACCTTGATCACATTATTAAGAGGTTAAAGGCACTAGGGATTGACAATGTCCCGAATAAAGCCATAAAAATTCAAAACCCAGCTCTTGCTCACCCTTTTTCACCCAAAGTGCTTTTACTTCTGCTACTTCCCAAAAAAATGGAAGGTAGCTAACATCAAATTCTTAACCCTTCTACCTGTTTTTTTGAAGAATTTTACCCATACCAACAGCAGAAATCAGTTGGGTTATATCCTGGGCATATCGACCCAGTCAACAATACCGCATAGACGGACAGAATACTAAGCTCTAAATTTTAACTATCAATTAAAAGAAGGGAAGGGAAAACTAATTAGAACTTAGCGAGAAACAAATTGGGTTAGAACCAGAACAAGTGATTGATATAGAGAGAGGAGGAAGCTAGTTGATGAGGAGCTGTGAACAAAGCGAAACTAAAAGGTTGTGAACTCTTCAGGGCTTAAACCGAACCCAACATTAATCATGTTAACTAGAGATCTTCTTTTTAAATTTCACTCATTTGTAATGTAAATAGATAAGAATTTGTTTTTAAACCTACCAACCGTTGAAGAGCCCCCTCATCTTCCTCCAAAAAATAGCAAATAAACAAAGTCAGGTAGGCCCCTCCATTGTTTGCTAATTCATTATCTTCCGTCATAGTAAATAGCTTCAATATTCGTTATCAGGTTACCTTGTCCTTCGTTACGTGTTAAACGTTTGCATGTTTGAGTTGCATTTTGCGGATTTGGCTCTCCGCCCCACCAGGCCCATCTCCTTCCGACAAAAAAGAAAACAAAACACCCCCGCGAGTCGAGTTATAATTAATCCGGTCGGAAATATGATTTTTCATTTTTGAAAAGAAAGAACAATGAGAATTCACGCGGGTTCCTCTAATATTTTGGCTGGTTCCCACGCTTTTGGCATTCCGAATGGTTAATTACTACACGAGCTCATTAACAAACAGTATTTTACAGTTAGTTCTTGACATGCGTCGTAATTTTACTTGAAAATTCACGCCCTTCCTCGGGACGGTTCCACGGTGTTTATGAATGGTGATCATGTGATGAGCTCGAAGAATAACATTAAAAAAACGGTCAAGGACAATGATTCAAGATCGATCGCGAGTAGCCATTTGGAAAACAAGAGCAAAACATCAAAATATAAGAACGAAAGGAACATAAAACAGCTTTGATAGCAAGCTTGGCACAATCATCAGGCCAAATGTTGGATAATAAAATTTTCTCCCAACGGCTCCTCACCGGAAACAAATGCAAATCATCCTGACACGTTGAATAATATCGCTCCTATTTTATCTCATTGTCAGGGAAAAAAATCAAAATCCGTGATTCCGACTCGCCAGACTCCGTAACTATACAGTTCAAAAGCCCTCCCGAAAAGCTCGGAGACCTTCAGTTCCTGAGTTTAATTTCCGGTTGTAGGAAAAGAAAGCCGCGATCAGGAACACTTGCATGTTTAATGGAGGGTGGAGCTCCAGAATTCATTTCGGTTTCCGGTTTTTCGTTTGAGACCGATATTGGGAGCTAACAAACGCAGCAACAACAACAACCGAAACAAAATTTAGTTGCTAGTAAACGATCGCGTAGATAAATTAACGCAATTTGCATGAGAGGACTAATAATTAACACGTTTTTAACACAATATCAATTATTTTCCTCTTTGAATGGACCTCGCAGATAATTATTTTGCCTTTCAAACTGTTATCTAATGAAAAGAATCCTTATTCTCGAAACTGTTTCAGATGAGTTACTCAATTTGTTCTAGAATGAATAAGAATTTGTTGAAACGTCGTGTCAAAGTGATGAAGTAACCAAACACCCATCTAAAACGATATTATTTCATTTAACCACCATTCCTCGCATTTTCTAGATTTATAATATAAATAATATAATTCTATATATAAAGTTATAAAATATTTTCTGCTTGTTTGTAAATTTTGTGCTTGGCGTTTGATTGTATTCGTCGGAAATATTTGTGTATATGACGGCTTAACACACGTACGAGCCAAATTTTGCAACCTCCTATTCCCCAAGGAAAGACGTACTTCCGGTAACTTCTATACGTTACTATAATCTCGGTAAGTATACTTTAGAAACAGAAGAAGATCGCCCAGCCCTTCTGAGGGAAGAGATTCCTACTATGTGCGGTCAACCTGGGTGATGACGAATTGTAGTATATATGATATTACAGTTGTATGTTATACTTAAAAGTTATATTATATTTCTATTTTGTCAAACCCGAGAAGGTTATACAATAAATAAAATATGATTCTATTAAGAGAAAATTTTAGAAAATTAAAAATTTTTAAATGATTGAATAAATAAATAGGCAAGGTAGTAGTGTGCATTATTTATGAAACGATTCTTGTCGAATCATCCAAAATCATTTTGTTTCTAAAAATTTTATTTTCTTCTCAAATTTTCGAGTTGAAATGTCGCAGCACAAAAACACTTCCAATGACTCCATTAAAGCGATCGTAATGGGGTGATACGTCTTTTTGGAGGTCAAAGAAATTATTAATAAAATAAATAGCAATGCACCACCGGAAATGCGCTATCAAATAAATAAATAAATAAACGTTTTATAAATTATTAATTAAATAAAGTTTTGAAAAAATTGTGACGTGTTATTATGACGTGACGTAGAAATATTTTTATTTTAATTTTCATGAGAGTTGAGGGTTTGTGTTAGATGAGCAGGGTTTCGAAATAAATCGAAGGTTTACTGAAAGGTTTGGCGGAAGAGTTTTCGCGGGTTCCCTGGTCTTACCAAGCCTAGTTAGAGTCCATCTCTCCAAAGGCAGGACGGACAACCTTCGAGAGGTTTCCTGGCTTACTGAAAGGTCCTGATTTGTCTCGATAGAAATTTGGACAAGTTGCTTGCGTGTGATATTAAAAACAAGTCAGTTTTGATAAATTTGTTGTGTCAAGCTGTAGATGGAAAAGTGCTTATCAAGCTCTAGATAAGTTAGATTGTTTGGTAAACTGGAGACCAGCTTAGAGTTAAAGAAACTGCGGATCAGTCAGAATCGCGGACAAGCTTGAGAAGTCTGTTGAGCTTAAACTTTGGACGAGCGTGCGGACAAACCGCTTAAACCTTCGGATTGTAGATATAGATATTGGTTACAGATATAGATACAGATATTCGGATCGTAGATAGAGATTCGGTTTAATTTTTTACCACAGAACATCTGCAGAACGAGAAAAGGTTCTTATTGACTTCATAAAGATAAAAAAAGAATAGTAAGCAAAAACTAATTTTTCAAATTTGTAGATTCGTTTGCTGTCGAAATCACAACTTCTGACGATAGTAGTTGTCTAATAACAATTGACACCTTAAAGTTAGGCTTGAAATAAACGTAACAGTCGTGAAGTTAGCAACAGATCAGACAGTAGAAACTGTTAACCTCTCATTTAAACTCCAACTGATTATATCTTAAAATCTTTTTAATAGAAATCTCAACCGGAAATGAATCTGAAGGACTGTTTTTGACAAATCCTTGTCTTTAAAAACAACACTGTACATTCCCATTTTTCACAAGGCGATTTGATGGCAAAAACGTGACATTGCAATCATGCACTAATTAACTGTGCTTACAGCTGCACCGTACATTCGTAGTGATTTCGCTTTTCGGTTTCAAGATTCCGTGAAGATTTTTTTTTGTTTTTAAATCACCTGTGTTTAGGTGAAGGTTTCCTCTTTCAAAAGAAACCAAATCCTTGAAACTACTTACAAAAAAACGCCATTTCTATTTTTATTGAAATATTTTTATGATCGAAATTAATTTGAGAACAAACAAAAATCCCAAACTTGTAAAATTTCCTACAGAAAAGATTTACCAACTCCAAAAGTTAAACATGATATAAGATTGTTTTCTAATTTGTCAGAAATTTTGATTTTTTTTCCTTTTTTAATCTTAGACAAAAGCGTTCGCGTGACTTTTTCCCAAGTTCTCGTTTTTTGTATTTGCACTTTAAGGAAAGAAAACGGAGAGAGCGTTTGGGGGTTGGAGTGAAAACGGAAAGGGTGAGGAGGGTTGTTAACATAATTTTCGATAAAAGGGAATTATTTAAAACGCTGTTTAAGTGATTTGTTTCGAAAAAAGATATCGTGATTAGATGGATAACGTGAGGAAATAGAACTTAAACGCATTTTCCTACTGCTGACTCATCTCGAATTAAATCAGCTGGCTGATGCGTCATCCCCTTGGTCCATCTCGGGATCGATTGTGTGTGAGAGTAAGAGGAGGGAGAGAGGAATCGGAAGAGGAAGCCTAAATTTTTGGAAAATTTATAAACAGTCACCCGACAATGTGGCTAAGAAATGAGCTATTCTCAGGTGTGCATTATTTATGAAAAATTCTTCACAGAAGCTCAGTTTAGATACAAAGCAAAATATTCATGATACTGTGTTAAATTTATTAAATGAGCTCATCTCGAATGGATACATTTATTATGACATGAAGTGTTCATAAAAGTGTGCATTATTTATGAAAGGAACCACACACAGTTGGGCATTATTTTTGAAATGGGCGCTTAATAGAAATATTTACTAATCACGATGGAGAACTGAATTCTCAACAAAAGTGTGCATTATTTATGAAATGAGAACTTCATGAAAGTGTGCATTAATTATGAGAGAAACAGGGAAGGAAGCCTGAATGATTAGTCAGAAAAACAGGTATGTGAGATCAGTACATGTGAAAACAGGTATCAGTGAGTCTCAGTGAGATGAGTAAGAGATCAGTAAGTCATAAAGACAGTGTACTGCACTTTTGCTCAAATTTGGACCAAAGAATTTATGACCAAAATTTGGCTGAAGTTATTTGAAACTTTTTCAGATACACCCCCATAATTTAACATTTTATTTGAATATATTGCGGTAACATTATCTGCTAGTGACTACCTCAAGAAAATTTTCCCAACAGTTTTGATTTAAATGAAAAGAAAATTTGGATCTGTAATACAAAAATATTATCTCTTCCGGTTAGAAAATTCTTGGTGAAGACTTCAAAATAAATTTTAGAGTTTGGGCCTCTTTCTTAAATCATTCCAATTTGTTTACGAATTCGGATGAAAGGATTTAATTATTTATTTTAAATTCTAACGTCAATTCCTGTAGACGTAGCCAAGGTCTCTCTCTCTCTCTCTATCGCCGTGACGTTCTCTCCTTCATCTTTTTTGTTTACCTTCTTCCTCTTGATTATCTTTACATCCTATTTTTCCTGTGCCGATAGTTTGAAACCGATACTTTCATGCTTCTTCACTTCTTTTCCATTACGTTTTCTGCGATTCTCAATCATCCTTTATTAAATTTATTCACAGCAAAAACGTTAGAGCAGAAGTAAAGGTTTTTGTAGTATACCAGGCTGTGAATTATTCAAAAATATGCAACTTCAAACGCTAAACACTTAAAATGTTGCATAATTCAATTTGAACAACCGTTTATTTTGAAAGTGGTACAAGTTCGTTACGAGAAAATCGGTGTATTACCTACTATGCCGTTTCTTTTACATAAAATTTAATCACAAATTGCATGAAAAAGATTTTTTTTTAATTAACATAAACCACGTTTAAAAAAAGATATAAATAAGTAAATAAATTGATTTCGGAAGGAAGGTGACTATTTTTCGCTAACGATATCCTAATCTTTAGAATCGCTTCGTCGAAAATTATTATCAGTCAAGTTGTTTATTCAAGGACTTTATGCGTTATCAAATCTTCGATAAGTTTTAACGAAGTCCTCATGAAATTAATTTAAAAACAAAAAGCAAAAGTGTGCGATGATGGCCTGGCTCACTGTCACATTCCTTTTTGATGCTTTTAAGTTATAACAAATATTTATATTAATGAACTAAAAAGAGAAATCGCCCACTTAGACGTTAAACATCTTTGGCTCTCTTTCCTTCAATTTTATAAAAATTATTTATTTAGTTGTTACGTAACTGGGTTCCCCGGGGTTAAGGCCCAAGAAAGAGATTTTGAGTGCATGACTTGAGGCTTCTTGTATATATGAAGTTGTGGCTGTGATTTGTTAACAATAAAAATTATTTATTAGAAGATTTTATATTTTATATTAAGATTATTTATTAGAAGGTTCAACCCTATAATGAGTTTATACTAGTTTTAACAATTTGTATAAAAACATAAAATTTGATGTTAGTGTTTGCTTGTATATCTACAAAAGTATATCTATAAGTATTTCAACCGTTCTTGTCCTCTATGCTATAGTTTTTGGGTTGTTTCTAAAGATAAAAATTTTTTTGATTTGAAAACTAAATTTTTAAAAATTAAATTTGTTTGAAAAACAGTCTTCTAGCCATTACTAGCAATAAAAAATCCTTATAAGTCATTTTAGCAATCATTCTAAACATTTTGTGGGTTTTAAAAAGACATCTCTCCATTATTGTTTTAGATATGCCCAATTACCACAAAAACTAATAAGAGAGACACTTTAGAGCTAAACAGTATTCATCCTCTAGTTGTTAATTATCTGTATGCCAAATTTGATCCAAATGAGTTCATCCACTTTTGAGTTATACTACAACATAGAAACAAACAAACACACACTCTACTTCCTTCTCTACCCTACAAAACCCTAACACCGATTGTTCTATAGATGTGTGACTTATAAAATACTAAATATAATCCCAGTTTCCTCATTTCAAATGATCCATAAACTTGATAATGAAATGATCATAAACTATTAATCTTCATACAGTTATGCAATCCACTTGGAAAAATCAAAATGACGGTCGAGGGAGGAGTATAAAGAAGACCCAAAATATTTCAAAAATGACAATTTCAGCTGACAAATCCATGAATCAAAAGACGAATATACTTTATATCTATTTTTAATCCAAAACTGCAACCAAAACATGAAGGAAGACTGTTTGGTTCCGGATTTTTATGAGCCTCTTAAATAATTTTGATTAAATGACTCTCTGCCAAGATCATGTCACTCGAATTGAAAACACGGACTTTGTGGAGTCGGGTGTAAATTAAATTAAAATTAAAAAAACTGGAAATTTATTCTTAGAATTTAACTAAGAAAAGGTAACAAAGAGGTTATTAACGAACGCTATGCGTTAGCACGCATTTATCGATTTTCGAAAAAAAAAATCAGCTCTTTGTATGACTCATACACCCGTTACCCTCGCAAAGAAACTCAATTCAAAATAGTTTCCCGAAGACACGACACGCTTTTAGTTATAATTCATTTTTCATTACCGTTTCTTAAAATAACTATTATGTAATCCATGTTTACTTGCTAATTCATAATTTGAACAAAAATCATACGAATACAAATACACGAGAACAAAAGACGATCGACACAAGCTCAGAGTCTTCCAAAATCTAACCAACAAAAAAAAAATCTCTTTTGTAATTAAAACAAAATTAAGGTTTGAGTACCTGTATCGAAGGTTTCACCAAATGAATTTCCGTTTCCCGTTAGATAATGATCCCGTGCGATGACAGACAAACGCAAGGACGACTGTTTTTATTTTGCTAACGTTTAAATGAGAGTCAAAAGCGAAAAGCACTCGATGAGTCTGAATGGAGTTCGCGCAAAACGAACAAATTCCAACGGTCATTCTAAGAAGAGTGTTGCCAACATTGGAAAACAGAAAATGATTTGGATTTTTTTAAAAAGCTTCTCCTCCAGCTCTATTTGACGGTGAAGCCATTTTAAAGGTTGATTTGAAGGCCTTTCATACGTCATTTGTTTGCATAGAGCGAATTCATTTATTTATTTATTAATTTCCGTTGTTCTTACCAAAGGAGAGGGAAACTTTCCCGCCATTTTTATTTTAAATGTCATTCCTATTTCATTTCATCAAGGTTCACTCGTGCTCTACACGCACGCCGACTTATGATATGTATCTGCCGAATTACTATTGCAAAATATTATTGATATGATGTCACCCATGTACTATATATATATATCATAAATAATATGGATTTATACAGGGGGAAATATAAAATACCCATGATCAGGTTGGAAAGGCTGTCTGTCTCTGTCTTTTATAGTCGGACATGTTTCTTATCAGTGATTTAATAAATATTTACCCTACAACCATGCACACCCATCACTGATTGTTTTATTGTTTTTATTCTGTCATTTATTTCAAAAGTAATGCACACATCTTAGAAGGATTTATTTTTTAAATAATGCACCTATTCACTTATTCTTATTAACTTTCCTAACATTTCTTTCCGTTGACAATTTTTTTACTTTTTAAAACAGTCATCTTTATTTTTCCTAAAATTTAAATCATTACTTGAAATATAAGAAGATGCCAAATGTCATTGTGATAATATTGTGTTATGTTTAACAAGACAACTATTGCCAGGAAACTTAGTGTTTCCTTTTCTGATTGTATTGTGTGTCCTACTGTAATTAATGTGTGCCAAATTTGGTTGAAAATCGGTCCATAAGTTCTGGAATTATTCTGGCACATAATCATAAACAAACAGGCAAACACTTCCTCCTTTAAATATTTCTTACTGAATATTAATAACTTATATTAACTGCCTGTTATAGGTTTGTCTTCAAATATGTAAAGTTGGTCTCCAGTTTCAACTACTATTCAAAGCTGTCAACGGTTTTTAATTTTAGGATTCACCTTTCAGAAGGTTGTTTTTAAAAGTTTTAAAAACCTGACTGAGAACAAACCCACAACACTCTTTAATTCCGGAACGAGTCAAGCAAAATGTCGTCGCAATGGATGACCAACTTTGAACTGTTTACAAACTCTTCCAAGAGAAATGAATAATTTCTCCCAAACTACAAAATTCCAAGTGAGTGAACTTAAACAAAAACACTAAAAACAACATAAAAAAACGAATTAGGATCTAAAATGAATTATCAAAATTCTAACGGTTAGTAATGTCGACCAAAGCCTCTCCGAATCGAAACCCACCGAAGGTAAACAAAGTAGAGGAGGACAATAACAATAACAACAACAACCAGGACGACGACGAGGACGAAGAAGAAGAGGACGATAAACCCACACTACAGTCTCAATTCGTAGCATTTGTAAAGTACAGAAATGAACAAAATCCAGGGACTCACATCCTTCTGTCTCAAAGCGATTTCTGGATGAAACACGCTGAAGTGATCAAAGGTAGAACTCTCACGACGACAGACACGGGGATCTGTTTCTTTAAATATATGAAGTATAAATTAGACTACGACGAGTATTTGGAATTTTTAAAAACTCTAGCGGATTATAAAAAAATACCAGTGGACGAAATTATCGACAAGCTTGTAAATTGTGGACCTCCTCCTCAGGAAATGATGGGAGTACCTCCCCCTCACTAAACAAAACCTAACACCTGACTGGTTTCAGTTATAACAAAAACCTTTAACAATAAAACGAGACGGAAAAGAAAAGTAAAATAATTAACGTATATTTCATTATTTTTATAAAGGGAAGGGGAAAGTAATAGTGCAAGAAAAACGATCACTGACAGTTTTCTTTATACAGAAAGACAATAACAAAAAAAAACCTAGAATCCTGGAATGTGATATATACAAATCCAAAACAAAGCCAGAAAAAAAATGAAATAAGTAAAAATCACCACTAAAAATGTTTTCGGTTCCATCATGTCAAACTCTACAAACAATTGATAGTTGTAATGATGTTAAGAAGTGAACGTTTTACTTACAACGACAGAAAACGATATTTTCAGCATCTGAAATCTCTCTGAGTGTTATGCGAAACAAAAACAATTTATTAATAAAAATTGTTTGGTAGTTCTCTTATAGATAGATACATTACAGAGTGAACTAATTTCAAAAAAAAACCTTTAAAATAAATAAACTCTGCCAGAATCAAAACAAATCATCTTAAAGGATGTTTTAAAAGGTTTAACACTTAACAGCCTGAAAGGTATAACGTAACAAACATTTATGCCATGGATAAGAACAGGTACAGTAATATAACGTTGACAAAGAACTGTCTGTGAATACAAAAACTGTCATCAATCAATATATAGTAATCATAATAAATTGCAAACATGCAATCGAGTATAACAAAAGAACCTTTCAGGTGTTTAAGGTTAAACAGCCCAAATCAAAAAACTTCCTCTGTTTCAGTTGCTGACAAAATCATTGTTACAAAATACAAGACTACTAAATTAGAAAATAAGTCAAAAAAAAGCTTTTCTATAATATAATAAAAAATACGAATTGCCATAAATCAAATGATTCAAAGATTATTAAAAAATCTTCCGGACATCAAAAATTAATTAATTAACTCAATTTATTTTTTTAATTTAAATAACGGCATTAACCAAAAGATTTTAACAAACTCATCTATTAGCATTTCGAAAAATAAATTTCACCTAAAACTGATACTTCCAACGATTTAAGTTCAAAAGTAAATAAAAAAAAACCAAGAACTCATTCATGAGAAGCTCCAATTTAATTAATTAAATAATTAATTTAATAAAAAAATCAAATCGAAATCTGTTTACCTAATTTTGTAAATACTAAAACAATTACAAAGATCCATACTGTCACGCGATGTTTGCTTTACACGACATCAAAATCTCTCTTAGAACAGATTACAGTTTCTGATGTACTTTTCTCTCATCTCTCAACAAAATAATACTTCGCTCGATACAATACCAAAAAAAAATCGAAATTTAAAAAGCAATGATCTCATATTTTCGCATTATGCATAACAAAAAAAAACTTTGAAGTAAGAAGCACGATTGATATAGGCCACTGACACGAGAAAAAGGAAAAGCTAGCAAAAAAAGTTATTAATCTAATTTAGTCTTCATTATTCTCTCATCAACCTTCTGCGTCTCATTTTATCTTTTTATTTATAAATCCTTATTATATTTTATCCATATTTTTTGTGAACGAAGGGATGATTTATTTATAGATTGAATTTGCGTTCGAATGTTTTCATTTTTTTAAAGTAAAAGTTTGTTTTGCTATCTAATCATCTACAGTGAGAAAAGATTCATTCATTTCATTTATGCTCTCTTCGTTAGTTAAATAATCACTTAAATGGCTTCCTTAAGTTAGGTATAGAACAAGAAAAAGCACAAATATTAATTTGTCCCCTTCGCTTTTTGGGGGTGTAAACCCCTCCCTTGAACAGAATTTAGGTACCAGGTACATTCAATATCAGTCTATTTCTGCCCTTAAAAAAAATTATTTTTATTTGCAGGTTTTAAGCCCTACACAAAATTGCTTACACGAAAAGTGTAAATTCAAAATTTAATAACTTCATACTATCTAAATAAACTTTCAGCAAATTATTATATGTTTGGTATAATTCATTTATAATTCTATTTATACAATTAATCTTTTGCTAAACAAGTTTTTTGTTTAAATATCAATCTGACTTAGCAATGATTTGTGTATAAGTTTGATTTGGCAGAAATAAACTTCACATCTCTACATCTCTCTTTGTGTTTGGCTCTCCCTCCTGCCTAAATTGAACTCCCGTTTCTGACATCGTCATTCTTAAACTAAATCATATGGATTATATAAATATACGGATATTTTGTTTTCTTTTTCTCTGTGTACAACTGAATGTTACAAAAGATACATAATTATTAACTCCTAGATTCTCGAGATAAATCAAATTCAACAAGACGCGTTTGCTATGCTCACTTTCATCGTGAAGTAATACAGACTTCTACCAAGCGCGAGAAGACCCAATAGAAAAGCCCCTGAAATGAAATTCAAAAATTTAATTAAATGTATCAATCGACATTTTGAGTTACTATCAACTCGTTTGTTGATTATTTCAATTAATTAATATTTATTATTACTGTTACATAAGTTGCTCATAAGTCTGGTCTTAATTGTATGTATGCTTGTATTGAGAAAATCCAAAAACACCTGAACTCACTAACAGTGTCTACAATATTCACTTGATTCTGACTAACATAAACCACTTACAGCATACAAAAGAGTTATTATGGGATGAACTTTGAGTAAGGAACTGCCATTATTGCTAACTCAGCAAATCCTTATTCTTGGAAAAGAAAGTCTGGTACTCGATTCTCTTAACCAATTTCATTACATCCTTATTAACACCATAACCCCACCCAAGAGAGCCTTTCTGCTTATTTACATTTACTGACAGACCCCCTAACTTAAATCTATTTACTTAATTTAATCAATAACTTTCTTATTTCAAACCAACAAAAATATCACAATCACTTCCTTAAGCTAACTGAAAAGAGTAAACAATATGTTTATTTTTCTATAACTTATCTTATTTTATGAATTGTGAGAAAACAAAGAGTAAATGTATCAATCTAAACAAATTTTATTGATATAGATAATTTGTTTTGTTTTATTAAAAGATAAATAAAAATGGAATTGGTCCAGACCTAAGAAGAATTTTTAATTGTGATTAGTGCACATGACAAATTGAACAGAAGTCAAGCAGTAATACTACCACATAATTACAAACAAAACCACACATTTCTTTTACTGTGTACACAAATTAAATCTTAATTTAAAAATTACCTACAATACAAGCAAGCAACAAATTTTTTAATGATTAGTCAAAACCTTTGAATATGAGTGGGCTTCGAAACAAAATTTTTACTTAAAAAACTGATTTTTATTATTATATCGTAAGTAGAGGTTTCCTAATGTAAGGGATGGGAATGAAATAATTGGGACAAGAAAAGAAAACTAGGTGTCAAGTCTGAAATATTGTTAATAAAAAATAAATCAGCTAAACACTAAACGATTCCATTTTATGTACAAGAATGTGGCAAATCTGTTGAAAAGAATTAACTGTTGATAAAGTGACTTACAAAAGGACTGATGAATAGAATTCTGCTTATAAGACCAGAGCTGAGGTTTATGAGACCTTACCAGATATTTTATGTTTAGATATTGAATTCAACCTCAATTCAATGAATAGTCTTGCACATTGAGTAATGCAAGTACAATCCATGACTCAGGCCATTAAAAGAAAATGAATAAACCTTAATACAGGTTTTATTTCAGCAGTTTTAAATTGAATCAAAACACCCACGCTTCCTTGCACTTTAAAAAAAATTTTGCACTCAACATGAGTTATTAAATAATAATTTTGAAATGTTTACATAATCATCTGCATTTTTTAAATCAAGTAGTTGTATGTCTTTATGTAAGCTTTACAGAAAAAAATGAATTCTTAAGTTATGATGTAGATAAAGAGTCAGAGCCCCCACAAGATAACAACCGCCCACAAATCACATTTTGATGAGCTTCTCTTTCAATTCATTTTCAACATGTATTAATATAAATGAATGATAGAACTCACCAACATAAGCTACATAAATGCCACCAGAATTTTTAGCCATTTTGTATGTTCCAACTGTGACACCAATGCCAATGCACAATAAAGTGATTCCTATCATTACAAAAGTTATTCCGCGACCTCTTGCAAAGTCAGGACCAACAGAAGATACTTTACGACAGTGTGGACACCTTGCCAATGCATTGTTTAATACATTAAACTGAAACAAAAAAGAGATTCTCGTAACACTAACCAGAGAAGAAACTTATCTTACAAGTCATTTGTGGTAATAATCAAATTCAACTCACCAAAAATGTATCAGTACAATGGGCACATAAAACCCTAATCATTCCAGGCATAGAAGGTGCCGGAGGTGTGACAGGGCTTTGTGCCAAATTAATTATTCTCTTGCAATTAGGTCTTGGACAAGCAATTCTCTGCGAAGAACTCTTGCATATAAGAAGACAGTTGCAAGGACACCGGACATACTTCTTTCCTGCTGGTGCATTTCTAATAGGCTGGAGGAAAATTATTTTTATTTCAGGATTGAGTTCAAACAGAATTAAAAACAAATGCTATTCGCAATCTATTATAAGTTTAAAAATTATTCATCATAACTCACAGTTGCCTCCATGCAAATCATACACTTGACAACATGTTGTTCTCTCTTTCCTGATATATCAATTACTGCTTGACACACCCTACATGTCACCACTGGGACTCCATTCTGTGCAGCAGCTTGATAATATGGAGGTAACTCATCTGAATCAACTGATACTGTTGCCACACGAGGTGCTGGTAAGAAATAAATTATAGTTCAGGTATGTGAGTATGAGTAAAAATCATGTTTTCATTTTCACACCTTTGTTCATAATTAAAAATGAACTCATTTAGTTCTCCTATATCAGCTGAACTAATTTTAAATCTTTACAAACAGTGTTTACTTCTATTTCTCTGACACATTTTTGTTTTATTTTTTAATCACAATATCAACCTTGAGCAAAATTCATAAATATTATGTAGCAAAACTTAATAAGCTTAAGGTCAGAAAAATTTGCAAAAAAATTTTTTGCAAACTCTTTTGAAAAGTTACTATTATCATCTTCATCTAAGATTTGAATTTGCAAAAATAACGTCCTTAAAGTCATTCCTACAAGTATTAGAAAATAAGTTCTGTAAATGGGATAATACAAAAGCCGGTGTTTCTTTGTTGACTGAACGACTGACATTGAGAAAAACATTTATTCTTTGAATTGTTTATGAAGTTATAATAGGCTATCGCCAATGAGTCATAGAAATGAAAACGATCCTTTCTTTTTTATATAAATCCTTCTAGCCTTGTTACCTTCTTTATTTAATAAAGACGCTCTAATTAAATTCCTTGGTATAATTTTAAAAACCATAAAAAACGTAAAAAAAAATTTTCTCCATTGCAAAAGTCATGATAAATGATTCAAAAGTAATGCGTAAGTGTCAATTAAGAGTACAAAAAAAATGCAGGCCTGTTACGTAAATAAAGGGAGAATATTTGAAAAAAGTGAGCAACGCCGGGAATGTGTTTGGACGAAAAACTTCGCGAAATACACTGACAAACTCACCGTTATCTGTTTCTTCTTCAAAGTTGTTGTAACCAGTTCTATTTTCGTATGGTATTAGAGGTTGACGTTCGTCTTTTCCGTCACCCATGTTTTCTCGAATGTATAATCATGGAACTAAAAATGTGATGTTATAAAATCACGTGACTCCACTAGCCAATCACAGTAAGAGTTTTGATGGATTTGACAAATCGCAAGTGAATTTTGTCGCAACTTTCAAGTATCAATAAAAAATTTAAAATTTTATTTATTTTTTATTTTTAACAAACAATTTAAAATGTCAACCTTAGAAGACAAGATTCTTGGTGAGAAGAATGAATATTATTGTAGCAGTAGTGAAAGTGAGAACGAACAAGACTCTGATGACGAAAAGGAAAACCCAAAAACTTTTGAAGTGGACAGTGGTCCTCCTCCACTCAATCCTTCAGATGGAGGAGGTTCAAGTAATACGGGTCCTAAGGGAGTTATAAAAGATTGGCAGAGATATAAGCAAATAGAAGCTGAACAACGCATTGAAAGGGAAAGAGAAAGATTAGCTTTAATACAGAAACTTTCACTTACCTGTAGATCTGACTTAGCTCAGGAGACAGAGGATGATCCTGAGTTAGCAGATTTGTTGGAAGATTCATTTCTTCTTGAATACTCAAAGAAAAGAATGGAAGAAATGATGGGAAAAGTAACAGAGCTGCCAAAGTTTGGAAGCGTTATTACCCTATCATCTGGGGAAGAATTTTTAGATGCCATCGATAATGAAAGTAAAAAAGTCTCAGTTATTGTTCATATTTATGATGACAAGGTCCCACATTGTAAAACAATGAATTCATGTTTGAACGAATTGAGTCAAGAGTATCGAGAAGTGAAATTTTGTAAATTGTCAGCATCAGCTGCTGGTGTCAGCAGACATTTTAAAGTCAGTGGAGTTCCTGCTTTATTAGTTTATAAAAATGGACTACTAGTTGGAAACTTTGTTAAAATATCTGATGAATTAGGTGATGACTTCTCAAGCAATGATGTAGAAAATTTTCTTATAGAAAATGGAATGTTAATTGATAAGTCATGTGTTCCAAGTATTATCAGAGATGGTGGTGTCAGAAATATTGATAGTGAAATAGACTAAATATAAAATACTGCAGGTGTTTAAAACTTCCTGAACTATAAAACGTCTTCTAAAAGCAATGTAACTTTCACATTCATTTTATACCTTTCTATATTTTCTACATTCTTACTGTAATTTTTAACCATGAATTTTTTGATAACTCATTTTTTCAAGGCAAACATAAAGTAGTTGTAAATTTTAACTCACCTTAACTTGCCTTACTGTGGGAATGAGTACTTGACAAATTTTACTGCCTCAATGGAATGAACTCATTAATGTATTAAAACTTCAGTAACCTTCATGAAATCTTTAAACGTCTGAATTGTAAACTGTCTAAGAAAAGTTAATACATTGATGGAATGTTTAAATCAGTATTTATTTATAAATTTTAATAACTATCTTCTATATTTTTCCATGATAAGTCTTAGTTTATTATAAAAAGTATGGAAAGTACTAAACAATCCAAAACCATTACATGTTAGGTGTAAAAATAAAAAAATGTAATATTTATACAAGCTTTAATAAAAGAAATCAAAGTACTCTTATGGATTAATTGGATTATATTTACAAATCTCCTTTTATATATGATACACTGATTTTTTTAAACAATTCTTTTTGCAAGAATTGCCACTTAATACCCCAGAATTTTATGCTGTTATGTACAGTATTTTGTAATTTTTAGATGACAAATTTTACTGTGGATGTATTACAAATATCAAAGACTCTTGTAATAGTTAACTGAAAGCTTTGGAAATTTATGACAGAAAGCAAAAGCACAAAGTTGACTACTCCTATAACAAAAAATGTGTGAAGTCCAAACTGATCACAGAACATGATACTGAATTTGTTTTAATGCACTTCATGATTAAGTGATTTAGTTTATTTTTAATTTCAAGTTATTCACTTAACTAAGTATGCAAGATCTGCAATTTCATTGGCAGGTAAAGTTTCCACCACTCCTACTTTTTTTCCATCTAACAAATTTTCCATGTGAAATATTGCAAGGTCAACTTCTTCGAGTTCTTCAAGCACTTCTTGCTTTATATATAATAATGCTTTGAATTTCCCTTTTAAATTTTCAATTCTTTTCTTAATTTCATTTATATCTTCATTTAGACCAATTCTCACAGGTAAATCCTCCTTCAAGAGCACATTCTGTGGAATATTTATGAACTCAGATATTTTTGATTCAATCTCAGCAGAAGAATCTTCTAAGGCTTTCATGTATTCGTTGCTCAAAGTTTTCTTCATTTCACAAATGCCTTGTTCAAACTTTTCCGGATTTTTGGCTTCTTTAATTATTTTGTTTTTGAAATCATTTACAAGCATGATGATTTTGGATTCCAGTTCATCTTTGATAAAATCTTTAACTGAAAAATAAAAATTTTTTAATGTAGTAACTGAGTATTCTATGAGAGGATCAAGACTGAATGTAAGTAAACTGAAACTGAATAATAATTTATCTGTCCTAATGAAAGACTTATGGCTTATAAAAGACTTTTTTATATAAGTTCAATCCCTCTTCAAATTATTAAAGAAAAAAATTATGTAAATAAATAAATTTGTGGAGGACACAGTAAACATAACCTCAAAACACTTACAACTGTCGGCAAAAAATTGGGACGACATCCCAAAAAACTGCTCTTCATATTCCAATCGCTTTCGAGTTTCTTCATCCATTCTTCAAGAAATCACATAAAACAGGTTAGAGAAAAATCTTAAACTATCGTGAACAATAAATGTCAGTGAGATTAATTTAAGCGCCAAAAGAGCAAAACAAAGATGGCGTCGTAAATGAAAAATCGATATCTCTCGATTGAGCTGTTGCTTAATGTCGTTGCATAAAAACAAGAAAAATGTTGAAGACTGTGTGAAAAATATTTGTAAATATTAAACTTAATTGTAGAAAAATTACATTTTAGAAGTATTTGAGCATTTAATTTATAAAATCTTATTTATGTGACTTAAATATTTGCATTCACATCCGTATTGTCGATATTTTCAATTTAAAACAAACACTTAAAATTCTGAAAGGTGTTGTAAAGAAGAGTTTTCACAAAGTTTTTTTCTATAAAAAAATTTCTTTTTGAATGTTACATCACTCAGTGACTAGCTAAACATTAATTCCGTATCACTATTTCTTGATAAATACTAAAATATGAATGGTCAAAGGAAGAAAAAAGTTTGTATTGTAGTATTAGGAGATATTGGTAGAAGTCCACGAATGCAGTATCACTGCTTATCATTCCTCGAGGAAGGTTACGATGTTGAATTCGTCGGTTATTCAGGATCAACTCCAATCCAAAAAATTAAATCAAATGAAAATGTGAAGTTTAAGTACATGGTAGAATGTCCAAATTTTAAGAATTGTGAGTATTCAAACAGGTCTTTTCACAATTTATGTATTTGTTCTTGATTAATATTATTTATTTATTTTATTTTTTAATTATTTTAGGCTTCCCAACAGTGATAGCTTATATTTTCAAAGTAATCTGGCAGATTGTGACTTTGTTCATGGCTTTACTGGCAACAACGGCTCCTGATTACCTACTTGTGCAGAACCCACCAGCAATGCCCACCTTGGGAGTCTGCTACTTTTATTGCAAACTTTATCGAAGTAAATTTGTTATTGACTGGCATAATTATGCATATTCAATATTAGCTTTGGCAGTGGGTTCTAATCACATATTGGTTAACATATTAAGAAGATTTGAATTTTTTTTTGGACGGAGAGCAGACTTTAACTTTTGTGTGACTAAAGCAATGAAAGATGACTTATGTAAAAATCATAGCATTTCTGCAACAACTTTTTATGATCGTCCTCCTGAGTTTTTTAAAAATACTACACTTGAAGATAAACACAAACTATTTCTTGCTTTGGGAGTTGAGTATGACATTTTTTACAAAAAATGTAAATTTGGGGAAACAGTTTTTACTAAAACCAATGAGAATTCAGAAGTCATTTTGAAAGATGATAGACCAGCATTCCTTATTTCAAGTACAAGTTGGACAGAAGATGAGGATTTTTCTATCCTTTTATCAGCTTTAGAAGGTAAGATATCATCAAATAAATATCCAGTATATGTTATATGTATTTTACCCATAGATGTAATTTTGAATTTGAAGAATCCATGTAATTTTACTTTTATTTTCAGAATATGAGAAAGTTAAAGGATCTTCCGACAATCTTCCTAAATTGATTTGTGCCATCACAGGAAAAGGCCCTCTAAAAGATTTTTACATGAACATAATTAATAGGAGAAATTGGAAACATGTCAGCATTATAACTCCATGGTTGGAGGCAGAAGACTACCCTGTATTTATAGGTACTCTATCAAACTGAAGTTCATCCTTTACTGAAATGTCATATACATAATAACCTTATTATAAAATTGTAGCTTAGTAGAAATAACAACTGTATTTCAGTTTTAAAAATAAAAACTAAAAAATCAAATGCCCATGATGAGTCTTTTATGTAATGATACACAAATTCTATAAAAAATTAATTTTTACTTTATAGGGTCTGCAGATTTGGGTGTCTGTTTACATAAATCTTCAAGTGGTCTTGATCTGCCCATGAAAGTTGTTGACATGTTTGGATGTTCAGTACCTGTTTGTGCTATAAATTACAACTGGTAAGTTTTTATTTATTAGTAAAAGTAGGACTTATAACATTTTAGAATGTGAACCTAGTTTTGCATTTCTCATTTTTGAGTGTTAAAAAGCTGCTTTACAACTTTTATAAAGTGAGTTTGCTAATAACCTCCTGGAACAACACAGTTAATATAAAACTAACCTTGGAAATGTGACAAATTACTGGATATTAATCACATTCATCAGACAGTTAGGGTGAAATACCTGTACTTGACTTTAGATGTTTGACTAGAGTAGAAGGAACATATAAAAAAGAAAATACAAGAGCTGAAATCTAGGTACAGGAGCTTGTATTTTGGGAAGAAGGTAAGGACACTGGGATAAGCTTGACAAACGACTTGTTCATTTGCCAAATTTCAACTAACGATGAAGAAATTTATGAAAGTTTGACAAATTTTACAAAAATCAAGCCAAGTGTCTGTGCTAGTAACAATCTATGAATCTGCATGAGATGAAGAAGTGACAGAAGTCAAACACCTGAGCAAACTTTTATCAACTAGAATACTATGAGTTGGAAACTTTATAAACCAGCCGATAAATGTGATGAATATTCAGTAATTTGTCACATATAACAAACTTGGTGATTACTCATAATCACCAGGAATTATTCATGTTCGAATAATTCGAAAACTTTTACAAAAACCGTGGCATGTACCAGTAGAAATCGCAGACAAGTTGCAACTTGCTAGAAGTTTTTGTAGCCATAGGATAGTGTGTTAAACAATTGTGTCATTGAATGGTCTTTGTCAATTTTGATTGCAGGTTTTATTGAACTGTGAATTAGTTTGAATCCTGGACAGTTTGTAATATTAAAGTAGTGTTAAGTTAGTTCATAGGTTAGTTCTATGTAGCAGCTAAGTATATAGTTACCACACTGACATCACACATCAATCACAATTGGTGTGTGATGGCAGGAAATCATTTTCGGTTTGATTTTTTACAATATAAATTTCACCCACTTTATCACTTTTACCGTAACGTGGATATAGACATAAAATTAATTGCATATCAGCGTTAAGTTATATATTTATATTATTATTTGTTTCAGTATCAATGAATTGGTTAAGCATGAAGAAAACGGATTTGTATTTAACAATGAGAAAGAACTTTTCTCACAAATTCGTGAATGGTTTACTGGTTTTCCAAACTCACAGTCTTCAAAGCACAAAGCTTTTAAGGAAGGCCTTTCAACATTTAACAAACTCAAATGGCATGATAACTGGAAATTCAATGTCCAGCCACTCTTTTAGTAAAATTAAGTCAAAAATAATCAATGCATTTAACATATACTAGGTTGTAAGAAAAAAGTAATTTATAAAATGAAACTATATAACATAAATTTATTGATATAAATGAAAATGAAAATTTATTTAAATCAGAATATATGAATTACAATTAATTAACTATTTATATATAAATTGTGAAATATATTTATGTTTTCTTCTTCAAAAGGGCAGCTCCTTTTGGCTTTAATTTACTGTCTAAGATTTGTTTTATTTCAGCCTCCTTTTCTTTCTCCCTTAATTTATGCTGTTCTATTGCATGATCCAACTCATAACTCAACTCAGCAATTTTTTTCTGAAATGAAGTATATTTATATTTGTTGATATTTAAACAGATATATCAAAGATAAATATAAGAACCCAACATTTTATACAACTTACACAGTATAATTTTTGTCTTTGAAGCCTTATTCTTTTATTATAACTTAAGGGGACAGGTCGACCATCAACATATGAGAAATCAGGAAGATTTGTTAGTGGTCCAAAACGATTTGGATTGGGCTCTAAATTTTGCCTGGAAAAAATTTTTTTAATTAGCAAACTTTTTTTAAAAAACTCAAAATTTAATTTATTAAAATAAATCAATACTGACTCAATTCTCCATTTGTTACTGACACAGCAAGATGTTGAAAGCTTTAATTTTTGACTTGTCAATATATTCCGACCTAAAACAGTATCAAACTATTTAGAATAGTATTAATAAAAAACATTTTGTGAGTACATAATTATATAGAGCTGGACATTTTTGGGGGGATACAAGGGAACCTTTAACTGGGGCTCTGTGATTGTGAGGGGTAGATGATAATCAAGAATTAAAATAATGTTATCTTGTACATGAAAACTTGACAATATTGGTGTCATTTTCAACATGATAATCTCCACATTTTGTAGAAAACATTAGGTGTATTTCCACAACTAATTATTGAGCTAATTCTTGATGAAATTAATTATTTATTATTTGACTTCGAGAACCACCAAACAGAGTAAAAACTTTTCTTTCCGTTATCAATTACTGAAGGAAGTGCTGAAGGCTTTTACAGCAAATAAATTTTTGCAAAGAATTATTATTGGTCAAACAGTTTGGGCAGAAAGTTTAAATTCACTTGCTGCATTAAATGGTGAAGAGGGCATAACAAAAGTCTGTAATTTTCCTGAAGTTGTGATCATCAGAACAGACATGGAGTCAGTGAAGAACCAAACAGTAATTAATGTGGGGGCAAAAATAAAATGATACATTAAATAAACATGCACCAGTAAAACATTTTCAGGTTTGTGATTTTTTACTTTGCAAAAAATTTAGGTCCTAAATGATTGATTTGAATCAAGACCGGCTCAATTTGTAAAAGTTACTTACAAGTAATGAAAAAATTAATCCGGTTGAGCGCCATGTTTACATGCATAGCAGACTAAACTCGAAAAAGAGGAAACGAAATCTACAAATTGGTAAGAAAAATAATTAAAAAATAATTTCTTAAAATCACTTTATTTTGACTTAAAACCCAAACCTAAAAAAAGAAAACATAATTTAAACGTATTTTTCACTCTTTTGAGCAAGAAAAACTGTGTCGAAAGACGTTCAACGCTTCTTTGTAAGTTTTGACAGCTAACTAAAGATGTCGCTCTTTGAATTAAAAAAAAATTTTAAGGCTCTTGTGGCGGACTAGAGGCCATGATGTAGATTTAGAATGAGTGAGTGGATATTTGGAATATTGACTGTAATTGTGTCTATATTGTTAACGTTAGTGTTTGTTGGAATTGGTAAGTTGCCAAATTCTAGCCATTTAACATAGAACGGAATGCCGTTTAGAAAGCACATGTTCGAAAACCCTAGTGGAAATCAACGCTTAAGTGATTTTGCATTTTTTTTTGTTCCACTAGTACTTAATACTTAATTGCAGTGACCAAAACTATTGTAATTATTTTTTCCTTTGTTAATCGACTTCAGTAATTTTAGTTTAAAATAATAAAAACGTATTACTTGATCCCTTTTTAACGAATCTGTTTGGTTGCAGGTTGGTGTTTAATTTGGAAATACTTTTTGTCACGTTTCTGGTTTGTTAGATTGCTCTTCGGATATTCAGTTGAAGCAGAAAGTGACAAAGAATCGCCTAAAGCAACCAAGAATCGACCCAAAAGACTTCGTGCAATCAAATGAAATCAGTGATTTTTCATTTAAATAAATTGAATAATCATGAATATCAGATGCGCCAAACCCGAAGACCTTATGAACATGCAGCATTGCAATTTGCTTTGCCTTCCTGAAAATTATCAGATGAAATATTATTTCTATCACGGATTATCATGGCCGCAATTATCATACGTAGCCGAGGATGAAAAAGGACAAATCGTAGGATATGTCTTGGCCAAGATGGAAGAAGACAGTGAGGACAACCCTCATGGACACATAACTTCGTTAGCAGTAAAGAGATCTCACAGACGACTAGGTTTAGCCCAGAAATTGATGGATCAGGTAAGTTGAATTAACAGTTTGCATTAACAAGTAATTTTACTCATTATCAATTCTTCTTTAAATTCTTTTCTTATCTCTTCTTTGTACAGGCTTCAAGAGCTATGGTTGAATGCTTTAACGCTAAATATGTTTCTCTTCATGTGAGAAAAAGTAATCGTGCTGCCTTGAACTTGTACACCAATACATTACAATTCAGTATATCAGAAGTTGAACCTAAATACTATGCTGATGGAGAAGATGCCTATGCTATGAAAAGGGATTTGAGATCTTTCGCTCAGAAAATTGAGACACCTGTAATTCAAGATAAAACATAGTTTTTTATGGGATCATATAATTTTTGTAATATATGTATAAGTTAAAACATTTATTTTTATTTTTTTTTCATTCATTATCCTTACTTTATAATTTGCTTTCTGGGGGTCCTCAAGAAAAATACTTTTTTCAATACTCATGAGGCCAGCAGTGTTAAACTTTTGACTATTAAGCTGTGTCAAGTTTTGGGAAAAATAAGACAATTTACTCTTATATTGTCCAGGTGTTTTTCCTTCTGTCAGATGTAAAGGCATCTTCAGTGGGATGAAGTTTGGTAGCAAGTAGTTGGGAGGTCTTAAAATAATCAAAGAAACTTGTACAAATGCTTTTTTTCAATTTTCGAACATCATTTCAGCCTAATATTGGTTGGAGTTTAGTAACTGTCTAAGCTTAACTACCTCACTGTGAGAGTTCATTTCAGTGATTCTAATTTTCAGTCGGAACAAAGTTTAAATAGTTTGACTCATTAATGAGGTAAGTAATTGTAGTTTTATGATTGTTTTAAAATTATAGTGATTAAGCACAATTAATAGATAATTAGATTGGGCAGAATAATAATTTAATAGTACAGTTTATTTTTTGTTCAGTTAACTGTCATCTGTCTTCCAGTACGAGACATTAAGTAGTTGCTCTAGTCTTAAAGGAGCCTTTTATTTAGGAAATGAACCAGTGTTTTAACTCTAGGAATTGTGTTCTGAATATAACTGGGAATTCGATCTGAAGGAGAGGATAAGATGTTAAAATTAACAAGAGAGTGAACAGAAGGTAGTTATGAAGAGGAAGAAGTGATATAAGTTCAGAGTAGGTGTTAAGAAAGTGTGAGATAAGGAAAGAAAAAGAAAAAAGTGGAAAAGAAGTAAGTTAACTTTAAAGCTTGTTTGATTCAGTAAATTGAGTACAAAAGGGAAATTCATAAGTTGCCAGGCAACCATCATAAACAGTCTATTAGTGTGTATTGATTAACTTAGAATAAAGTTCAAGTTACAATTATTTTCAAAAAAGATGGTCCGAAGTGAGTGTTTTAATTATATAATACTTCATACAAACATTTAAAAGTTGAGTTTATAAATAATTATTATTTTTAAAATTGATATTTCAGTAACGGAAGAATTGGTGAGGAAAAGATCGGAACATAACGAGTGCGAAATTAGCACTTTGCAAGAATTGTCCTTGCACCAGGAAGACATAGAGAAAATCGAACATTTACAGAATTGGTGTCGAGATTTGGAAATATTACTTCTTCAGTCGAATTTGATTTCTAAAATAGGTAAAAAATTCTTGATAGTTTATCTGCAGGGTGGTGAAGTAAAGTTTTCATAAAAAAGAAGGCTCTGAGTGCACATTTTAGGTTTTCTTTTTAAACAGCAGTGGATTTATAATTATAATTGTCCAGTTAAACTTAGGGGGCTGGGAATAGTTTGAAAGTGGATTGAATTCCAAAAAGATGAGAGAAATTTGAAAGACTAATTGAGTCTTGCAATAAAAATTATTTCAGAAAAATGAAATTCTATCAGGCCATCAGTTTGATTAAACTGAATGAGACAGAAACAGAGAGAGACAACCTGAAGTTTTTCAGGAAAAATAAAAGAGGAAAATTTTAAATTCAAATCACAAAGGTTTTCCTCGAAACAAGTTTCTAAATTCAATTTCTTCTTTCTTCCTGTCTTCCTCTTCCTACTCTCACCACTTCCCAACTTTTCATCTGCTCTTTTCTCCTTCTCTGAATGTAGCTTTCATCTCACATGAAAGTAACTTGACACTGATTTCTCTTTTACTGGAAAGAAATATAGAATATGGATTGTAGACATTGCAAGATTGTCTCAACTGTTCATAAATAGCTTGGGAATACAATAGCTTATTGATAAAACTTTCTAAAAATCCACTTGATCCACTGTTTAGTTAAAATTAGGCTGAACAAGGACGAGTTAGCAATTATTAATGATATGTAGTACTGAGTTTTTGGTCTAATAATATGAATCAGTTACTCACTGAATGCCTTTCTGACTTGAGGCTTGTTGACTGAAGAAGTGTTCTTGTTGGTTTTCTTTTTCCAAACTCTTTTGCTAAAACCTCTCAAACAGCTAATACCTTGCAGACAGATTTGAAAAGCATTCTGAAGTTGCAACACCACTCCAGCTTCTAAAAGTTATAGAAAAAAATGTTTTCAACTAGAATTAAAAGTCAAAACTATGTAAAAAAGAGTTGATTGTAATAACTTTTCAATTATTTATTGCCTTTGTAGAAAATTTGGGGAAGCTGAAGAAACTGCAGTATTTGAATTTGGCTCTGAACAACATTGAACGAATTGAAAACCTGGAAAAGCTGGAATCGCTTGAAAAATTGGATTTGACGCTGAATTTCGTCGGAGAACTATCCAGTGTTAAAAACCTGAAAGGAAATTATAATTTGAAATACTTGTAAGTTAATTCTTTACTAATCATTTGTACTTGTATTCTCACTCACCGTTTGGTTTTGCATTGTTGAAACAGCTAAACGACTTTTACTAAAACTTATTAAATCAGATATTTGACAGGTAACCCATGCACAGACTATAAAGGATACAGAGAGTATGTCATCACAGTGCTGCCTCAAATAGAACAACTCGATGGAATAGAAATCACTCGTTCGGAGAGAATAATCGCCAATCAGGATTTTCAAGACTATGAGAGGTCGATAAAAAGGGAGGAAGAGAAATACAAAGCAAGTAGAGAGTCGAAGAAATCATGTTCAATTGTTGAGATTAATTCTTCGGATGAAAGCGAAAGGGAAATGACGGAAGAAGAACTAAAAGCATTTTGGGATGCACCCAGTCAAAACACTCCCGAAGATCGAATCGCAATTGCTAAAACATCACGAAAGTTACGTGACGTTGACAGAAACAGACTGGAGAAGAAAGAGAAACCGAAACCTCCAAAACTTTTCACCAACGACGGCAGACCATTGAATATTAATCAAAGCAGGATTCCTTTCACTCTGACCGATGATGATGAGACCGGTTGTAAAATTTTGGATGTCTCTGTCTATAGGTATTAAGGATGAAAAACCAAAATTACTCCTTTCGTGAGGGAATAACTAGACTTGTATAAGTAGATAGTTAACAACTTAACCTGCCCGACTGAATTTTAACTGTTTTTGAGCGCAGTTTACTCTTCTATTGCCTCTAGGTACTTAGATACATCTTTAATTGATGTCGATCTTCACCCCAGATATGTCACAATCACAATTAAAGGGAAAATCCTTCAATTAACCTTTGATGAAGACATAGCAGTTGATAAATCAATTTGTCAGAGATCTCAAACTACTGGTCACTTGGTTGTGACTATGCAGAAAGCAAATGCTATACTCAAACCCAAACCTCTGCCTAAGAAGGAAAAGCCTCAGATTCAACCACCTTCATATGGTGTTCAATCAAAGTAAGTTTGAGAGTAAAAGCCTTTAGGCACCCTTTTGGGAAACATTATTGCTTGCATAACATTTTCTTTAAACTTTTGTCTTCTGTAACACCTCACTTACTGTTTTAATTGCTCTGAAAAGTAGACACTCTGAATTTGGCTGGTATTTCTCTAATTAAGTAAGACAATTTATTTTAGAAGAATTTATTGAGAGTTAACAATTAGGCTGCACTTGTTGATTAGCATTGTTTCAGTTTGTAAAGCTTGAGCTAGCAAAACTTTTTGTAATTCTTACAGAAGAGAATATTTGGAAATAGGACCAGTTGACAATAACATGGATTTCAGCAAAATAATTGAAAACAGTAAAGTTCAAAAGCGAGAAGTTAAACCTCGAGTTGTTAAAGTTCCGGAGAAAAAACCCTCTCCAGATTTTGTCGACAATGATGAAGTGCCTCCATTAATTTAAAAATCTTAAAATGATCGTAGTAATTGCATTTCGCTCAAAGATGTCGCGATGACGTCCATGGTTTTGCTCCATTCGTATTAAACTCGACGGATTTTGCAACGTGATTTATTTTAATCGTATCTATGATGTCAAATATCACATGTCAATCATTTCCGGATTTGCACGTTTCATATTTATCAACAGAATTTTGATTAGTAAGGAGATGAGTTTTGGAAAAGTCAAGAATCTAGCGTATTACGTACCTGGCATTGGAAGCATTCTAGCAGTCAGAGAAGATTCACAAAGTGATCACTTTTCTTGGAAGTAAATATCACGTCACCAAAAAGAGCCTCTGGAATTTATTTGTTTATTTGTCCTTAAAACTTAAACTTTATTCTGATCAGTTTTACTTACCCCTAGGTTTTGAACACGAAACGTTTCAAGGTTTCCAGGTTGGATTTGGGAGAGGATACTTACAGTTTCGTTTATTTGTGGTGTAAAGATTCGATATTCAGGTCTAAATGAAGTGTAACAGCAGTTGGTTTGTAATAAAAAACCATTTTAAAGATGAGAAATCTACAAACATCGTAATTCTTCACCAATCGTCTCTAAACACGACCAAGTGTTAATCAATATTTCTACCGCATTTCACATTTTTAATGAAGGTTTTGGCTTTCGAGTGGATGCCTTGGGTTCAAATGTTCTCTTTTAAAAGTGTTCTCGACTGTAAAACTTCTTTCATTTTACAAGAATAAGGATTTTTTCCCGATATGACTTTTGCTTTTCGAGCGAGAGAACTTTGTGCTGGAAAGAAACAACCACTTTCTTGTAAAGAGGGCAGATTTAATAACAATTTGAATGTTTTGCTGTACTGTTGAGATGTAAAGAGAGCAAATATTCTTTTGTATATTTATGAAAACTAATCATTTATGTGAGATATTGTATCTTATAAGGAGCAATGGGTGTATAGAGCTAAGGAGCAAACCAAGGGGAAAATATAAACTGAAAGTAAACTTCTCGAAAAAGGAATCGCCGAAATTTTTCACGTCCTTGTTAGAGTATTATTTTGGAAGCTGCGATCGATAACTTTCCAAGCGTGCAGCTTCACGAACCGTTCTTTGGTTCCCAGAATACGACCTTTTTCCTTCTCCTCCTCCCAGTTTGTTTCCCTGGGAATCTTTGTTTCGTGGAATATTTCCCCTGAATTTCGCTCTGCCCTGGATGAAGCTGAGTTTCAACTTGAATGTTGAAAACGTTTGAATCCTCCCTCAGGCTTTGTTGAGAACATTTTTGAATCCTCTCTCTGGCTTTTTGTTTTTCGTGGGAGGAGAAAACGCTCATGCTCACCTGCTAGCCCGTACTAACAGGTAGTGTCGGACTCACTCTGACTGTGACGATTTGAGTTTAATTTTAAGTTGAGTTAACTTCAAGATTAGACTTCAGTCAAAAACTTTAGAATAGTTACTGGACAAAACAATCGTCACAATCAGAGGCCTACCGACTAAAAAACTCCCCCTTAAAACACTTTATTACAACCGTTTGGCAAAGCCGACGTGTTGCAACAACTTTTCGGCATTCCCATCGGGTTCTTGGGTGTTACCCAAGGCTGGAGAACTGTACAATAAACACTTCACTTCACTAAAGATTAAAACACTGTGTATTTCGCTACATCTCACTGTAATGTAGGAAACACTTAACATTTCATCTCACTGAAAAGCACTTTAACTGGTAAGCACTGAATTCCTCCCACATTGCCACACTAAATATGTTGAAAGTTGGATTTTGTACAGGGGTCGGGCCTGTCCTGTCTCTCTCTTCATTCGATAAGCTGAGGTACAGACCGATCACCTCTTGTAGTGGTTGCCTCTATTTCTTTCATGTCAGACTTTACAACTAGTTTTGTTTTTCCTTTTAATATTGTTACTATGTTAACTATTAAGCTGCGTAAGACTTTTCGACTCTTCGGTCTAAACATTCATGCAGTGAAGATGTCTGCGTCCTTCAAATCAGGCGAAACGACTGAACAAGGTAAGAAACACTCTTCTCTCCTCTCAAAAGGTTGACACAATATAATAGCCAATATAATAACAATACCAACAAGGAAAACAAGAGGTATGGATTGAAAATAAAGAATTTAGACGATTGAAGAAGTTTTACAACGATACCAACATTAGTGGTTTTATCCGCGAAGATTTCAAACTCGCCTTTGTTTTCGCTTCATAATCTGGCATGTTATGAGGTCAGCTAATACTAACTGCAAACAAATGTGGATTTGACACAAATGGATGACGAAACACATTTTGGAAGGATAAAAGATAAGAGGACAGTCCTCATAGAATTCTCAAAGATATATTTAACCCTCTAGCCCACACATATTGCTGGTGACTGGGAAAACTTGCAAGGTCAATTACGACACAAATCGTCACACGACAGTCGTATTAAGACTATTAATAAGCCTATACAGAACTGAACTTGCAACTATTTAACTTTTATGAGAAACACTTACATATTTCACGGGTTTATCACATTCTTCACAAAAGAAAGTAAAAGAAAGAGCACCGATTTTTCATTTAAACAACCCTCCAAACTATGCCACCGTAAGGTGTTGCCATCTTCAGTGGTAAAAGAGAACTTTTTTACGCGGTTTGTAATAAACCCATAAGATACACAAGTACCCGCTAAATCTGAAATAATAAGCTTGTTAGTTCTGTAGAAAAGTCATGAGCACTTGAGAGACCAAGCCCACAGAACCAGCAGAAGAAACATATATATTGGACTCTCAAAAGCAAATTCTACTACTAGAATAAATGGTATAAAATGGCCTAAGATGGCAATCTTTCTCTCAAAAAATATTAATACTCATAGATCCTTCCTTGTATTAATTACAATGGGCTAGAGGATTAATATTCAGAGAATACTCATTTCAAATATCATCTTCGCCACATCATGTTATCACAGTTATTTATTTTATTTATATTTTTGTTGATGGCAATGTTTGAAGGGTTTGTGAAAAGGCGGGTAATCTGGAAAGACGATTTCCCGCCTTGTCGTGCATTCAGTCAGGAGAAATAAATCAAACATTGGCTTCATGTCCACAACTCTAAGAAAATATTTAAAATAAAGACAAGATGGGGTCAAAAAATGAATTTATTTGAGAGGGAAAAAGGACGCCATTCCCTCTCGACTTCTTTCAGTCAACTGAGGGAGAATCCGACTCGTTTAATTACGTTGCAGAAACAAGAAATGCGTCATCATGTCGTCAACTTTTTAACATGATTGCTATCATGTAAATTTCTCTTTTGAATTTTTTAATGAGAACCAGTACTAGTAAAATATTATTTACAGGAAAATTTAAGTCTTATCTCTTCATGGCATGTACACAATGACAACAATAAGATTCGAGATATTTCATTTAAATATTTACTCAAGGAGGAAGATTGTTTTGAATTTAATTTTTCTCTTTTCTTCTGCTGTTTTTGTGTTTTTATTTTGTTTGGAGGGCGTCTAACCTTTGTTATTATATTTATACTTTATAAGAAAGGTTTTACTCGCCCACGAAAATTTTTTCTTCTATAAATAGAAGAATGAGAAGGAGGATTTCTTTTTGTATGGAGGGTTTCGATTTTAATTGGAACACGTTTAACTCGAATTTGGTTCGAGTTTTTAATGTTCGTGGTTGCAGCATTCACAACGCTGAGGCGCATGCGTCGAGTGGATTGAGGTGCATCAGATCTGGTTTAATTGTGTGTTGTTTTCTTTGTTGGAATACAAAGTATAGAGCTATGATTTCTTATTCACGTCTGCAGAGAAGTAATGAGTAATTGATTTGTGAAGGTAATTCCATCAAGGTGTTTTTGTTTTGGGGGAATCACGTCCTCATTATCGATGTCCAAATCCCAGCGAATTTATTAGCGCTGACATGGCGGTGGCAACCTGTACTAGAAATTCCAGGAACCCTGGATTTTTGTGCTGAGACCAGTTTTTCGAGTTTTTTTTAATGTATTTGTGACGAAAAAATTCATAAAAACCTAGTTACATTCCCAACTTTTGCATATAAAGCCGTACAATGCTGGATTTGAGCACTAGAGCCTATCCTCGCGAACTTTTTTTTATGCGGATGTGAGTGCTAGCGTTGGTGTTTGCCTGGGCCTCGTTTCTGCGCCTTCGTTTGTCAATTTTGATCAATACTTTTAGCTGGGATGGTTGGCGAAAAGTTCGCTCTATAGCTAAAGTGTTTTAATAGTCTTCATAATACTTCTTAAACGTCTAAATTTTGACATATATTTGAGTGCGGTGTGAATTTCGTTAAGCTCAATAGAAGCTCATCGGAAACATCCGGAAAAACTCAATTTTAGTTGAAATTGAGTTGGGATCCATCTTGGGGTTGAGGGAAACGCCCTTAATCCCGATAAATTTTCTTGAATTGGTATTTATCGAGCCCCTATTTGTAATTTTTTTGATGTTTAGGTGTTTTTGTCCGATTGTTTTTGTAAATGCATGTTTAAACTTGCAATGTCTACATAGACTGAATGGAATTGTGGCTGTGGAGTAGCTTTTTTAGAGAAGCCATTTGTCTCTTCCCATCCTTGTTTATGAATTCATTTTTGTGAAGGGAATCACCTGCAATTATTTGTGACTATTTTGATTTTGTATGCAAGTAATGAGCATAACAAGGCAGAGTAAGCTAAAAAACTTAAGAGCATTGTTTTATAATGGAGTCAAACTTTGAGTTAAGGCTGAATGTGATGGGATCCTATTGCTTGGAGATATGTCATATTTCTTTGTCATGCACTGAAAAGTATGTTATATATATATGCAGCAGTTTGCCTACAACAGTTGTGAAATGCAATTGGCATCTGATTTTCATATATGAGCATTCTCTATCTGAAGCATAAGTGAATAATGTGATAATGGAAATTGCAAGCTTTGAGAGTATCAAGACCACTATACAACTATAGCAAGCCACACCCTGTACACAAAAACTGATTTGGTTGCTTATTTGAATGCAATATGAGATAATCATGTTAAATTCAACATGCTACTATATACATGTATATGAGCTATGCTGCATGCATATACATGTCTTATTATGAGGTGTGAAGTAGAGTTTGACACACCAGATGATTGAAATGATATTAGAAACCTAATGGATGTTATGATGATTTGCATTCATCAAAAAAAGGAAGACATTGGTTTTGTTGCCATTTTACTACATACACAAACAATTTAAGCAACATCTTTAAGCCAGGACAAATTAGATATGTTGAATTCAAAACAACTCTATGTTTGAAGGGATGTTGAGTGACCTAGTTTAAGGTTGTTCATCATCTCTATTTTGGAACTACCTGAGTTGTTGTCAATATGTATGAAAATAGTTGTTAGCTAAAAAAAAACATGATGAGATATTGTTGAGATGTTTCTTTATAAAAGAAGATCACAAAATTGTTTGACAGGATTCTTCCAAGTGCAGTGAAGCAGCAATGGAAAGAAATGAAATGTTTTTGATGACAAAAAAGATGTCTTTTGTGTGAGGGGTATTTAAGAAAATGACCAAAAAAGAGAAAGAAGACAAAGAAAAAATATCTGCAGGCTTAAAAAACACAATTGAAGTACCTCTGTGAAAACGGAGGTAATCTTCTATAATTCAGAATCGTCGAAGCCGAATTAAATTGTCTTGTCGCCTAAGCCAGCACCCACAAGCCTTGTATCATAGCGAGGGGAGAACGGTCTTTTGTCTGGCAACCCTAATAGATTTTCAACTCGAGTTTTAAAACCTCACAATCTGTTCCAATGCCGCCATCTTGAAACGTTTCAGTTGAAACGACGCTCGTGATCGATATTTTTTTACCGTCGGGTAAATCGATATTTTTGTGGCATTGAACAGTGTTTTTCGAAAAAGCGTGATACAGCCCACATTGGTGCATCTATGTGGAGTTGTACTCAGATTATTTTTGATGTTTTGAGGCGAAATACCGCTCTCGATTGAAAGGATTTCTTAGCTTGGGGTTATTGTATTCATACACTTATGCGGCTCTTGATTGAATACCTTTTACTCCAAGACAATAAAACGTCTTCCTTTCTTTTTATTTAGTTATCCGAAGAAAAGGAAAAAGGTTTTTTAATAAACAATTTTGATGTACAGGGATGTGGCGTGGATCTTGAACAGATGCATCGTTACAAAAGATTCTAAAAATAAAATTTTAACCTTGAAACGCATGCAAAAAACAACATGCAGTTACATTTTACCATTGGAAATATTTTTTAAAATAGTATAAATAATTTTTTAAATATAAATTTTGTTCCTTTAGGAACTGTTTGAAGGAATTTCCTTTGTTATTAGTGTTATAATGCCACCAAAACGTGACATTTCTAACCAAAACTGGTCCTGAATGAGTAACTGGAGCTCTTAATGTCGTTAACACACCTGACCATTTGTACGCATTTGTAATAACATGATGTGGTTCTGATTAAATTTTTTTTTGTTTTTCGTTCGTTTCAGCGATTTCAGTCATTGAAGATATTTATTCGTTTTAGTCAATGCAGTAAATAAATCAGCCAAAAATGCAGTCGTCTACGATAGGTGAGTCTTAGAATTATTTTTTTTTGTATTTGGGTGAAGTACTTTGTATAGGGCTTGGGTGGGCGATCTTGTTTTGGGCTTTTTTGTTCTCCTAAACACATCTAACACTCGGTTTTCAGCATTCGTTTCAATTTTGCTAACGCTTTCACTGGGTGTAATTGTAAATACTGACTGCTGTTCTGTAAGGGTGTAAATATCACTTACTAACATGTAAACCATTCGCCATAGTAAACGATTCGAGACATTAGAATCGTTTCATCATGTTGGAATTGGTATATAATTCTGGGCTTTATTTGTTAGCTTAAATTGTTAGACATCTGGGTTAATTAGACATCGCATTTATATGTCGATTTGTCGATAAGCTGTCGGTGTCTGGGCTATAGGATAATGGGCTTTAGACCGAGGTTGGCTTTATTTGTGAACTAACTGCTTTTCATGAGTTGTTGAATTTTTAGCATCAAGTTTACCTTCTGTTGGAGTACAGCCAGTAAGCTTGAGCTTTAGAACTGCAAGAAAAGGAGTCTAGTTTCTGTTTTCACGTTTGCTAAGTTTTCGAACTTAAGCTTTCGCCTTACTACTCTAAAGAGTTGTTTTTAATCTTAAAATTTAAGAGTTAAATCCTAAGGGTTTAAGAGTACTCTTAAGATTTTTTGATGGGATTGGGAAAAATACAAAATTCATTCTTCCCACACTTTTAAAATCAACAGTAATAGTAACTTTTCTTTTTTTTTAATTTCAGCCTGGTAAACCCCATGACTGAATACTTATATTGACAAAAAAAGAAATCTATTGTTACATTTTTTCATTTGTTTTGTATACCAGATTTGGATATGAGAGATCTGTATTACAAACAATTCACCTAACTATTGAAGTTATGGTTGTGAGTTTAGCTCCACGTTATGTTATACCCAAGGGTGAAAAATAGAATTAAAACTCAAACCAACAAAAATACAATCAGTCAACTTACTGTTGACAAAACAGAGATAAAATGAAAACAAAAGACAAAATTTAGTAAGTTGGTACATTTAAATCCTTTAAAAATAATAACAAAACATTAAAAAATAAAATCAAAATAGAACAACAACCCATATTACAAGGTGTCTTGGATGTTGTTAAATAGCCAAGCACAAGTTTTTTTGTTTCTGCAAGCAAAATTTTTCTCTGTTGTAAAAAGGTCTTGTAGAGCTGCGTTGGAGGATCTTTTTGGGGTGAGAACCTCGAGCTCTCAACCCCCAAGTCCCCGGGTTGTTCTACAGTGGATCGATAAAGCTCTGTGTTTGGCGTGTGCAAACAAAGGAAGCGAGGAAAAGGCCTTTGTTCGTTCCCTGTTCACCCTTGGAGCTGTGTTTCCAGTTTTCTCAACAGAATATTTTTGTTTTTAGTTTTCTTAACAGAATATTGTACAACCATGAGAATTTAAACAGATCATGAATCGCAGTTACAGTATGAAAAATTTATTAACAAAATAGGAGCTTGGTTTCCAGTTGTGAAAATTACATCAGTTTTAACAGAAAATTAAATTTTCACGTTCACAAATTTAAATTATGTGTCAGATATTTTTGTATCATTAACTTAATCTTATCTTAATTACTTAACTATCTTATATAATTACATTTTTAATTATTTATCTGTTGCTTGAGATTTGGGTTTTGCTTGGGAAAATTTAGGATTGGCATCAATTGCAATCAGGAGGCAAGCTTTGTTCTAATTTGGAGTGTCACTCATTAATAGTTACCTTGGTGTTAACCCTAAATCATAAAGCTGCAATAAGGTGACATTACTTTTATGATTTGCACAGAAGTTAAGCTTTAACTAAACAAGGGAAAAGGGAGTTTAGGCGTTTTAAAACATTTTCGAAAACGGAAAGCTCAAAGGTTTATAGTCGCATAAAGGTTGGTGCTTGGAATGTATTGAAGACTATGATTGATAGTGAAGTATATGATCGTCGAAAGTCTTGGAAAGTGTGTTAATAAATTTTTTTTTTGAGAAATTCGATACTGGGTTGGGGGAGTCCTAAAAGTACCCATGTCAGTCATTTTATTTACTATTACACCTTATTTGAAATTGAAAGCGAAACTTTCTCAACCTGAAATTAAGTGGATTAATAAAAAGAGGAGAACAATATTTCTAAGGATTCCAAATTGTTATAAAGAGAAAATTGAGCCTGAAAATCGAGTTTGAGATGAAATCACCATTTTGTTTATATGTTTTTCATTTATTTATGCGTTCATGTTATTTTATTTGTTTATTTATTTATTTTCATTTTAGTTTTTTCATTTCATTTTTTTCATTTATGTATTTTTTCCATTTAATCACGACGCAGGGGAGTCGTCACTTAGGTTTATTACTCTCATTTGCCATGGCTCAGATTAATAAATATCATTACATATTTATTGAATCTGAATAGGAGGAAGACTAGTCGGAATTTAGAGGTTGAGAAACGGTGTGTGGAGGTATATGGTTTTCGTTTACTATTATTCATTTTACATTTTTTGTTTTATCGCCCCGAATCATCCCCTTACAGTACTTCTTCTTCTTTTCATTTGTTGTTAATTTCTGGTTGCGGCTTTGTTTTTTTCAGGAAAGGAACAATGCGCGGAGAAACTGAATCAGATGAAAAAATACCTTCCATTTATAGATTTTATGATAAATAAAATAAAGAAAAAGTCTGATACGCTCCCCCTAGAAACTCAGTTAAACAAATTTCAACTTCTCAGATCCATGATAGCTGAGCGAAAAGAAAAACACAATTGGAATGTGATACTCAGAGTTGAAGATGTTATAGAACAGCTCGTTGTTAAACTTAATTATCAGGTAAGGTTGATTTTTCTGAGAAAGGGGGATTTTAGCGCTAGGAAAATGGCTTCCTTCGAGCTTTTTTCCCTTTTTCGAAATTCCAGTTTGCATTTAGAATACAGTATATTGTGATGTAATCATTATTCTTTCTTGGTCTTATGTAGAGATTGAAAAATTGCAGCTTTATGTTGATGAAATTAATCGTATTAAGAGGGCTTTTCTTCGCCGATGGGATTTTAATACTAATTTCTCCGTTTCTTCAGCTGTGTTCATCTAACAGTAACTTTGTATATTGCTTGGTTTTTATGTAATTTTTTTGATGTTTGGAATTGCATCGTCGATTGTGAGAGAGATTCCTAATTGATATAAAGTGATATAAAAGCTCATGTAAATGGAGTGTCGGATTTTTTGAGTTTCTGACAGGATTTTGGTTTTCTTTATTAAAATTTGAAAAGTCAGTCTTCCAAAAATTTATTACTTTAGTCACAATTGATGTTAAGGAACTCTCTGCGTGTTTTTGGTCTTTGTCGTAATTGTTTAAATCGTGAAAATAATTCTTAGAATTTAACGAACCGTTTGCACAACTTTATGTACCCGGAGCTATCTCATTAGTTAATACTAATGAGATGAAAAGGTCCTTCCGTAGTTATAGTAAGGAACCACAGAAATTGATAGCAATTATTTAAATACAGCATAGGGTATGATAAATCATAATCTTAACAATAATGAAGTGTCGACTACCCGTGAAGTGTCATCATCCTGTGTCATTCGAAAGTGATTTGATCCCTCATATGCTATCCAGTATTTACTGTCTTTTATCATTTCGAAAATTTGACATAGCCAACAAAATTATTGTTTTAAGGTAATATTTGCAAACATTTCAAAGTTCATCCTTTTGCACTGGTATAAGAGCTTTTTCTTAAACGTGACAGAACACGATTTCTGAAGATTGACCTCAATTTTATGAGCGACTCAATTTAAAAGTCTTATTTGATGTCTTCTTTTATCATTTATATTATCTACACCAAAAACTAAGTAGTGTACCATATATTAATTTATTTATTTATCCAGATGTCTTTTAAGATATATACGAGTAGATAGTTTATAGCAAATCGGAAATCCTAAAACGTGTTTAAGTCCTATTTGTTTTTTTCATCTCAATTTTGCAAGGGAATCCTTCCAAGAATAAAATTGTATACCGTGTCTTTTATTTGAAAGTACCAACCAATAGCAATGTAGAAGATAACAATAGTAATTTTTTTTGAGAGGTATTATGACCGTCATCCTTTTTGATGCCGAGACCCAAAAATTTTAGTACCCAGCAGGTAGTCGATACGTTCACATCTGCTCTATACCAATTTGTATAGTTGGTTCCGGTTGTTCTTAGTGCTGGTTACTTTTAATTTTTTTTAGTCTTCAGTCATAGAAATATGATTTTGAAAAACACAGCTGAGGACCCAAATTAAGAGGAAACGAGACTTTAGTGGAACGTAAGTTTACGGAAGATATAGAAGAAAATTTTGAAATATGGAAACTGATTTAAACATTTTAGGAAAGACGATCTAAAATTTCTGTAATACGTGAGATTTTATTGAGGTACTGGAAAAAGCAACAGTCGGATTTTTGACGAACCGTGGAATATAGTCTGGCATCAGGATTGTAGAAAGTAGAGGCTGAGCAAAAGGTTTACGAATTGAAGAGGCTGAGGAAAAGAAACAAAATGGCTGTGGAGGAGCAGAGTCCAGAAACTGGAATTGAATATTTGAGCCATAAATTCTACTGAAACAGCTCGCTAAAGTGAAATACACTTCCAGATTCGCCAGTGGAGTTACAGCGATCGCATAAAAAAAATTTGAAGCAAAAGCAAAAGGTTGTTCAGTTGTAACTTTTCGAAAAACACATTTATGATCCGGGATCTTGTGGAAAGCGTCATATTTTATGCTGAGGGAGTGTGAGGAGGGGAAAATCCCCAGGCCGCTCAAAAAGCTGCAGAGGAAAAAAAATTAACTTAGCAACGCCCACGAAATGCTCCAAATAATTTTCTCAGGATAGAAACAGAATGTGTTATGTTAAATTTTTGAAGGAACAAAATTTGAAATGAAATTAACAGCTTTTGCAAGAAATGAAACTGACGGGGAATAATGGCGTGTTAAGAATTGAAGTAAGATGATGAAAACTCAGCTTTCTTGAAACAGAAAATAAAGTTGGACTCCAGAAATATTTTAAGAGAAGGAATTAAAGTTAGAAAATAGGGTTGAAAAACTTTAGGGCTGGAAACCCTCTTTAGATCTCCTGGCTCCGGACATGCTCTCTTACCTCCAGAGATCTGGGGAATATGAAAATCAATCGATAAGACAGAGCCTGGGAAAATTCACGCAGTGTTTGCCAGGAAGATGTAGAGTGAATGTTCTCTTGTTCGTTACCGTGTAGGTGTTTTTTGCATAGAAATTGCTCATTTATTTAAGGCTTAGTGAATCCTGTTTTGTATCCAATTTTTAGTCTGTATTATTGTAGTCCTGTTAGTTAGTGAAAATTTAAAGAGTATTGTCAAAAATTTTAGAAGTAGTGAACTTCAGAATGAGATAAAGGAGCGGAGATAAAATTTCAAATAGTTCCTCATAAGTTTTGAAAAAAATTTTATCATCAAGGACGTGAGAGAGAGAATTGATTTATTTATTTAGTTTTAGTAAATCCCTCATGAAAGTAGCAAAAACAGTGAGTTGGTTGTGAAATTTTTTTGTAAAACTCACTCGGAGTTTTATTAAACGAATCCCCGATGGAAGTTAATCTCAAAGCAAGATCCCTCCCGCATCTCTTCTGGATCGATATCCTTTGTCTCCATTGTATCTTGTATTATGATGAAAAAAAAATTTTTTTTGCTTTTTGTTTGTTTGTTACTGATGAGATGGTAGTTAGAAATTTAGATATGTGTAATATAGGTTTAAGATGACTGGAAAATAAACTTATCAAAGAATTAAAACTGGAAACTTAGTTATTGCGTCGTAAGTCTGAGCTTCTTCCCAGGGGTGGAAATTTCAAAATGGCGAACTGAGTAGAAATTCTAGCGAAATTTTTGTATAACTTAAGGGCGTTGGCTCACGGGTTTTATTCTGCTTTTTTTTGGTATTGGGATTCGGGACTTCGATTTTAACGATTTTTGTAGGACCAAAACCGAACGGTAAGCGGAGAGTCTACGGGGTGTGGCGAAACAGAAGGAAATGAAAGCCGAGTAAGAGACACGTCAGAAAATAATGAAGTTGAAGTAACTAGTCCTGTTTGTATTCCTCCCTCATCTACAACAACATCGGTATCTGTCTTGAACACTTCAGCTGCGACCGCTGGCGACTCAAATAATCAGGGTGTTGGGGCCACGAATAACGGTGACGCTTTTAGGAATTCGTTAAATACTTCTAGCGACGACATAGAAATTATAGAGGTGAATAATTTTATCCTGTTCTGTCGTGAAATGAAGGACTTGAAATGTCGAACTGGGTTTTAATTGTCGATTATAATTATTTTTACAGACAAGTGAAATGGCGAATTCACGAAAAGAGACTTGGTCGCTAATGTCTATTCAGAACTCCAGTTCGGAAACTGATACAAATCGCAGAACGGCCACGAATGCTGACAAAGATTTGGACGGTTACGAATTGATGGGCCGTTCAAATTCCAACAGAAACAGTAGATCTTCCTTCAGTACTGGAGTTCCTGAAGAGACAACACTTCACACGGATTCGTTGTCATCGAGCAGAGGGATGCTCGTGCAATCTCATCCGTCTACAAGTCAACAAACGTTTTCACAGTCTCTTAAATCTCATACTAATGTTAGTAATAGAAGCCAAGCGTCAAGTAGGAGTTATTCTGGGTATGTTACCTACAAGAATCCGAACTATCGAAGTCATTACCCAGAACGGAGAACAATGTATGACTCTGCAGAAATGCCTCAACTATGTGATCGCAGCGGAGAAAAACGTGAAAGTAATAAAAGACATTCGACAGAAAAATATGAGACCCCGATCAAAGACTCTCGCCGTGATAAAACGGTTTCCCCATCTGAAAGTGTGTCAAGCAGAACGTCTGATTTTCAGTCGAGAGCAAGACGGAGTGACAGATCACCGTCTGATAGTTACAAGGGCCATAGATCTTCAAAGGATTTTAGAGGACCTAAAAAAGACTCAGGTTCAAAAATAAACGATGAATCGGAGATGGTCGAAGTAGCTAGTCATAGGAGCTCGAAATCGACTGATGAAAGTGAAGGAGAAAAATCTCGTATGAGCTTGACGGGCGAAAAAAACAAAAGAGACAGCGCAAGCGGGGAAAAGGGCGATTTGTTTGAAAATAGAACACGGAAAAGGAAGTCCAATGATGAAAAACCCGTGGACCATGGAAAAGGAAAAAAGATCCATATAAGCAGTTTAAATGACAAGGAACTAGAGGAGTTTGTCAAAGAGAACATTCAGGCTTTACCACATCTGGCGACATTGAAACCATCAGAAATTAGAGAAGCTATCAAGCGTTTGGGCATTGAGACATTCGAAGGGCCCTCTAGTTCATCAAGTGAGAACGACTTGCAAGATCTGGACGAATTTATGAACGATACGCCGGCTGGATCAGAAAATTTAGATTCAAGAATTTCGGGGACCAAAAGCAGTGATTTGAATGCCCAGAATAAAATAGAAGAGAAGAAACATCTGACGGAAGAAGGGCACAATATCAAAAGTATTTCTCCGGTCGTCGAAACATCAGAAAATGTCTATGTTTCAGAAGGTGATGGTGATATCCTAACAGTCACAACGGATGACAAGGTGTTAGATGAGACTGATTTCACTATAGACACATTCGATGAATTCAACCCTAAAATTCAGTCTCCAAGAAAGAAAGGACTCTTAGAATTACCATTACCAGAAACGGATGAACTTTATGACGACATGCCGCATATGGAAACGGCTAGGTTATCAATGCCGTCAGAGGAATCAAATGTTAACAAGAAGGATCAAGTCGGGCCTTCTGAAAATGTGAAGAACCCTGTCCCTGTTGCGAGAAGGCATTCATTACACTCGACAACAGTTCAAAGCACGTTGAGTTATCGTACCAAGGATATCGTCTATGGTACCTGGCTGGCTTCCGCTTTACCTTCCCATATTACTCCACTCCAGGGAAGCAATCCGATGACACAGCCAAATATTCTACTTGATCCACGATTGGCCATGGCAAGCTCTAGTCAAAGCTATCACGGCATGTTGATTCCAATGGGTAACATAAATGTTAGTCAGATGGTGGCCAACCCTAGGTTTCAACAACCAAGCTTATTTTCTCCTCCTTTGGTGAACACAAGAGGACCAGATGGGAAAATAAGTAATCCTAGTCATCCGTCAGAAGCTAAGTCATATGCGGAATATAAAAGACTGAAAAATGAAGAAATGAGAAAATTACAGCAGAAGTCCCCGTCACCAAAAGTTACACCAAAGACTTCATCAGAAAGCAGTGTCGGTGGTGGCCTGGCCGGCGATAAAAATGTACCGAAAAAGACTCAAGCCATTCGAAGTTCCCAATATAGAAGATGCGGTGGAAAAACAACGACTAGTCCAACACAGAGAAGACATTCGGATTACGGTGATAGCAGGGCACGGCTTAGAGAGAATCCGAACGAAAGAGCTAGGAAAGATGAAGACAGAAGGAAGAAAACTGGTGGCGAGAAAACATCTATAGATTCTGAGGAAACGATTTCTCCTCTGGACAGCTTGTACGGGAGTGAACCGAAACCCCAAACAGGACGCGGCTACGGTTTACAACATTTTAAAATTCCTAAGAAAGTACGAAACAGCACCACCGGCGATAGAAACACAAAATTTCAAACAGAAAATAAAAGAAAAAGCAGTAGAATGGAAGAAGACTGGGACCATCCTGAAGAGTCAACAAACACAAATAAGCATGATGGTAGCTCGAGCCGTAAAGAGGAAGAAAGTCGTGACTCTTCAGAACAGACAACAAACAAAAGCAGGAATGATAAAGACGTAAGCCGTAAAGGAGAAGAAGACAGGACCTCTCCGGAAAGAACAACAAACAGGAATAAGAATGATAAAGACACGAGCCACAAAGGGAGAGGAAATCGTGACTCTTTGCAACAGACAACAGGCAGGAGTCAGGGTGAAAGAACAAAGAGCCGCAAAGGGGGAAAGAATCGCGACATTCCTGAACAGACAAAAGACTCAAATAAGGATGGCACAAAAGTGATGCATAATGTGGAAGAAAATAGGGATTGTCGTGATGAGACAACAAATAAGAAGGAAAATGTCAATAAGGTGGAGGGAAAGACGGACTCCCGTGAAACGATCGCAAACACGACAGAGGGCAAAAATACGGATGGCACTGATGGAAATTTCCTCTGTCGTGAAACGACCGCAGACACAGAGGAGAACGTGAACAGACACTTGGAATTCCGTGCCGCCACCGAATACACGAGAGAAGATGGCAATACTGATGGTGAATTTGACTCTCGTGAAACGACCACGGACACAGAGGAGAGCGTGGGTGGAAACTTGGAGTCCCGAGAAGCAACCGAATACACGAGAGAAGATGGCAATACTGATGGAAACTTAGACTCTCGTGAAACGACTACAAACAAAAGGGACGGGAACAGAAACATGGTCAGTAACATGGATGGAAAATCGAACTCCCGTGTAGCGACCGAAAACACGACAGAGGGCAAAAACACGGATGGCAATGATGGAAATTTCCTCTGTCGTGAAACGACCGCAAACACAAAAGAGAACGACATTAACACGGGTAGAAACATGGATTCCAGTGATGCGACCGAAAACACGAGAGAAGATGATGGCAATACCGATGGAAACTTTCCCTCTCGTGAAACGACCACAAACACAGAGGATAGAGACGGGGACAGGAACAGCAACATGATCAGTAGCATGTCGGGGCACTCGACCTCCCGTGAAGCGACCGCAAACACGACAGGGGGCAAAGATACGAATGGCACTGATGGAAATTTCCCCTGCCGTGAAACGAACGCAAACACAAAGGAGGACAACAACAACGAAGCTGAACGGGGAGGTCTTGAAGAGGGAATAGAAACAAATGATGATGAGGAAAACGAGTTTGGGCCAGAACTAGTAGAGCCTCAGGAGCTAGAAAATTTGGGTGATGAAGAGGGGATCGAACAGGAAGAATCATCAAATGCTGGCTCGAATGATGTTGAAACCAACAAGGAAAGGGAACATCTTGTCGCGGACTGTGATTCTAGCATAGATACTCCGGTTGCAGAAACCTCAAATCCGAGCCAAGATAACCAAGAACTGACTAATACGACTCCTGCCGCACTCGAAGTCACGAAGGAATGGGTGGAAACTTTTGTAAGACAATCCTTAGATAGTAAAAGTGTAAAAATAGTAAAGGTCCTCGAAAAAATCGGCCAACTGAGCAAAAAGAAACTCAAAACAATCGAGAAAATAATTGACAGAGAAAGTGACAGCTCGTCGTCTTCCGAGAATGAGAATGAGGAAGAAAGGGAGGAAAGTAGGGAATCAGCAGGTGACAGGGCCGAAAACAATAATGTCGAAGTTAACCAAAGTGAAAAGATATCAGAGGACGAAAACCAGAAGTCTCCTTTCAAAACCAACATCGAACAGGACGAAACTGAGGGAGAAGCCACCGAAAAAGATGAGAGCGAAGCAGAAGCCACCGAAAAGGAGACGGAAGAAAATACAAAAACAGCTGGCGACGGTTCGGGTGAGTCAATGGCGTCAACCAGTCACGAGGGAGAACCAAAACAGAGCGAGTTGTCCGTGACGAATGCAGCGTCAAGAAGTAAAACTCGCAGATCAAAAGGTAGAAGGAGGCGTGTAGGTATGGATTTTGTTACACGCAAGAAGAACAGAAAGACGCCACGAAAACAAGGACAAAAGCAATTGTTGGAAGAGCCAGTGAGCGAAGCGGCACAACTGGCAGGAGCAGATACTGGCAATTTAAAATCCGGAGAGGCCCAAGAACCAAAGGCTAGAAAAAAACCCAAAGGAAAGCCCAAAACAGAATTAGACAGGCTTCACGACGACATACGAAGCATGTTCATAGGCGCTGATGTGGTTGCGGCAACAGGTCAACGTACGTGTCGCATTTTGAAGGAGTGCGCAAATAACACGAACAATTCAGATATTATTAGAGAAAGCGCAAGGGCAGTGGAAGAACAACTGAAAAGAGCAAGCACTCGAGGCTCCTCGCGGAATACTAGTCGTCGCAATGCCAGCAGTAATGATGGAAGTCCGAGCGATACCGGGGCCGATGAAATAAACCCAGGTCCTGTAGTCGAAGAATATCATAAATCGACACAATGGCCGCGAATCGTGATGCAAAAGATAGATCTAGAAAATTTTGGATACGGCCAAAAAATATCGGACACCTGCGTAACATTCAGTCGACAGACGGGTAACAACAAAGCGATCAGGAGTGAAAGAAACTGGAGAAGTGAGTCGAGCGCCTCATTAATAGATGACGAAGAGATCCCCAGAAACATTGGAAGTGAGAGGCCGACAAATAACTCGACTAAGAAAGGTTCTAAGGGCAAAAAAAGAACAGGAAAAAAATCGCCACCAGTAGAAAGGGCCCAGACACAACATCAGGAGACAAGCGAAAGAAGCGAAGGAGAAAGACCCAGAAGTACGACCCCGACACATATCTCACCAGTCAGAGAGACCCATGAGGAAAGGGAGGGAACCGTCGAATGTCCAGAAGACGAGAGTTTGCTTGATTATGCATTTGAAAGAAGAATACAAGAGTATGAATGCAAACTCTGTTCATTCGTCTCAGAAGAAATTACTGATCACTACAAGACGGATCATATGTGGTCAGAAGTTTTAATTTCCAGACTAAATAGGACAGAAGCGGCAGATGCCTTAAGTGAAGCCGCGGAAAACGATTTCGAAGACAATTTATTAGAAGATACTCCTTTAGACATGGTGAGAGATATGCTGTTATCCACATCGGGAGCATCTTCAGATTACTATTGTAGGATGTGCGACATGCCCCGGATGAGCAATCTCCGTTCTTTCTACGTCCACGTATGTGAACACACTGGAGAAGACAAGTACCGGTGTCCGTTGAGGGGTTGCAAACTGTCCCTGCGTAATCGGGTGCAAATGAGACTTCATATTTATTTGGAGCATTACATTCGCAGGTTCTTTAGTAACGGGAGACTACTGAAATATTGTCTCGTGCCTGCGGAATTTGGGTACCTGTTTGGATACATCTGCTCCAGATGTCATTACGTGCAAATCCACCGCGAGAATTTGGAAAGCCACATGGAGCAGAAACACAGAGGGTATACAAATGCAGAAATCATCAAGATAAATATGTCTTCTAGAAACCCTCCAGGAGAGAATAAATCTAACATAGCTCTCCAAACAGGTGTGCAAAGAACGGCCAGCGATATGGAACCGACGGAAGAAGAACCCGACGAAGACATTATGGAGGACATCGGATACGAAGAAGCGGATGAAATGCCTGAAAACCGACACAGGCTGGAAAATAGAAGACGAAATCCTAACCCGAGATGGGTAGAATTTATGAGGTTCAGGGAAGAAGGTGGAAGCGATGATGAACACGTATCCGAGCCATTTGTAAACACGGGACTGGCAGCCGAAATAGAAGTGGACGAGTCTGTTTCGTATTTATTTAAGCCCGAAACAGATTTAGAAGCAAATTCAGGGGCGAATTTGGAAACAAATTTTGAAGAGAATCTGGAAGCGCATTTTGAAGGGGATTCGGAGCCAGATTTGGACACGCAGGTTGAAGCGAATCCGGTACCGAATTCGGAAAGACCACAAGAAACGCGTTTGGAAGCGAATTCGGAACCGGATTTGGATAAACAACCGGAAGCGCATTTGGAGTCAGATATTGAAGAGGATGATGTGGATTTAGATGAATGCGCTGATTTGGGGAAATTCACATCAATAAGAGGAAGCGATATCATAGACCCACTCGAAAGCTCCGATTCCATGGGCGCAAATTCGGAAAACACAGATTCGAGAGGTGCAGATTCGCCGTACACTCCAGTTCCGTCTACTTCGACTGCACGACCCGATACCGAGGCGTTCTGTGTCCCACCTTTGGAACCCACTATGGAACCAATTGTGGAACCCACTGTGGAACGCACTATTCAACCGGCTTTGGAACCGACTTCTGAACCCACCCTGGAACCGGATTTGGAACTCACTGAGGAAGTGGATTATGAATCCTCTGAGGAGTCCGAATTTAACACGCTGAAAGTCGGACCTCTGCAAGCCCATCTGTAAGTATTTTATTGTTTTAGGGGTGCAGGGTGTGGGTTAGTTGTGTGGTTAGGAATCTTTTGATGAAAGTAGGGATGCAAGCTGACAGAAAATTTCTAAATTGTGGGCGCTACTGTCAATTTCAATACAAAATGAATTTGTTGTTGTTAATTTCTATGGTCCTAATGTCGATTTTTTCTATTGTTTCAGGTTGGATGATATACACATAATTTATGAATGCTTCATCAAAGGGTGTCTATTTAATACAAGATCATACATAATTTTCGAAAAACATCTTAAAATCTGTCATTCGAATACAAAGTGGAATGGACATTGTCAAGTGTGTCAGGCAGGCAAATGTAAAAGAACAGGTACTTGATCATGTTTTATTTCAAATCAAATTTTTATGTTTAATCCGTAAAATAAAAAATAAATAATTTAAAAAAAAAATAAAATTTTGTATTAGACATTCGTACCAGGTGTGTAAGAATAGGTTTCTTACTCCTCGGGGCTTGGGAGAAGGTTTATTCCTGTCTCGGGAAATCCTTTGGGATTAATTCGTTTCTGCCTTGCTGGATTGATTTTGATTGTTAAGTCACTGTTTTGCTTGAATCCTACCAATTGAAAGAAATAAATCCCAACTTTCTTTTGTTTGGGCCTCACAGGTATAACTAGTTTGAAACTAATCCCAAGAACCCAAAAATTGTTAGTTGAATTACAAAGGACTAAACCTCTCCTTTTTTGTTGGAAATGATTCTCTTTAAACAGGTAAAGAGAAAAGGAAGGTATATTAGCCTTTGGCCTTTACGGCCAGAAGAGAATTTAGAATAAAGTTTAGAATAGAATAAAAGAGTTTTCTCCTATTTTGTCCAGATGTTTCGGCAAAGCGTCTTCAGTGGAGAAAAGTATATTCTCTTATTTTTATAAAATACTCAAAACTTAGCATTGCTAACACTATTGGTGGTTTGTTCTAACCGCCTAGAAAGATCTCACTATTCACGTCAGACAAGATATTGAAAAACTCCCTGCATACCCTTCCCAAGCGGTTTATTCAATGTGAGACTTGCAGATGATAATGGAGGGGGTGGCAATGAGGATAAACTGAAACTGTGATAGAAGTTAAGGAACTGTTCCCCATGTGTGATGTAAATTAAATGTTTGGTTCTTTTTTTCAGCGCCGCAAACATTGGCCGACTGTCACTTTTGCACTTTCATCTGCTCTTAAGCATTTGAAAGTTCATGCAAAGCATGAGTCTTGCAAAAGAAAAGGAACGAGTGAAAGTTCAGCGGCTCCGGATGGCTGCGTCAATAGAATTTTGGACGTAGTTGATGAAAGAGAACACCAAGATAGTGAAAGCGAAAATATAGAGACTGAAAGCGAAGGTACTGACAGCGAAAGCCAAAGGGCGGAAAGTGACAACCTTTATCCTCGAAGGCCTTTGTTGAGAGTTCGGAGCTTTTTGGGCGATCGACTTTCAAGACCAAAAGATTTAGTCGATAATACAACCCAACAAGACAGCCTTGTCAGAGAGGAACCTACCGCTACTCGCTATACTGAAGAGAACACAAATGAAAGTTTGATGTTCACAATTCAAGATGTTCGAAGTCTAAACCCCGACGTCGGCAGTGGCAGTGGAATTCAATTTGAGGAAGTCGTTTCGCCTGCGAATAGTGTTAGAGAGCAGGCCAAAGCAGTAACTGGACAGCCCGTCATTGTGCGCTCTTGTCCTACTCGTCAAATAGCCATTCGACCTGACACCAGTGTGCTTCCGATCGAAGTGGGTCATTTACAAGTGGTACAGGCTCCTGTTAGTAGCAGTTCAGTAGTACTGAGCCCTCTATCCGATTCTACTTCTGTTAACAACAAATCAGTAATAACGGGTACGCTGCCCGATCCTTCTTCCGTTCGCATTAGATCTTCAGCACCACCCCAATCCCAGGCTCCCAGAATTCCCTTTCAACCAGTCATGATCTCAACTCCACCTCGTATCCGACCGCCAACCCAAATTGTTTGTCCTATAGCGACTCCCTCTACAAGTTCGCAAGCAGTCGTTCCGAGGAGCGTAATTATGCAACCCGAACCCCAACCTAGTACCAGTTCGAGTGACCCCATTGCCACAGTTGAACAACCTGCTGGGCATTCTGCTGTAGTATCGGCCAAGATCGGAAATCGTCGCACAAGTATGGTGGCTAAGAAACGGACTGCCGCGAAGGTCGGTAGAGGTCCGACACGTCTTCCTCCACGGCCAGGGAATCTAAGCGAGGAGGAATCCTCTCTGCAGAAAATGCGTTCAGTCCTGCCATTTGGAAACAAAACGATCAAAGATTCTGAAATTTACGAAAGCATGCTGACCAAAGAGAAAATATGTCAGCTATTCAAGTGCATGGCATCGGACTGTAGCTTCACGTGCAACGACCAAACCACGTTCGATCAACACATGGAATCGCACGAAGCTAACAAGAAAGGCAAAAAGGCGATGTTTTCGAGGAAGAAAACGAAAATGTTCACTTGGCAACAATGCTGTTACTGTTGCGAGATTGTCACGCAGCCTTCAGGTTTAAGTCAGCACATCCTTAACGTGCACGGACATTGTATGTATCAGTGCGCGTATTGCTTCTACCGTGCAGTCTCTCTGAACTACGTCATCATTCATCAGGTATGGAACAATTTAAAACCAAAATTGAACTACTAAAAATTGTATGAATGTATTGTCCGATATTTAAATTAACTCTTTGCTTTGTTTCAGGATTTGGCCCATCAAGATAGTACATCAGGCACCACTCGAACAATATACAAATGCAAGAAGCTTTCGAATGAACCGATATCGCAACCATGGATGGAAAGGCTGACGAGGAAACAATGCGTTAGACCGTATATTTGTGATCAGTGTGGTAATAAATTCTTGATCATTCAAGAGTTTATGGACCATCTGGTCACTGAACATCAATCTGTGACCGCGTACACGTGTCACATTTGCAAAAATCTGTGCTTCAAAGCAGATCGGTTGATAGCGGTAAGTAAACAAGGTTTCATCCTAAAACTTGTTCTTTGAACTTTGAGCGAATATCAATAACTGAATTTGGTTTTTCTATCTTTAAGCATTACCGACTTCATTCCTACTCGACATTTCAATGTTGTTATTGCTTACACGGAACCGAATCGGAATGGGAGATGGTGTTGCATCTTTGCAATTTCCATTTTACTCAGCCTCTTTGCTTGTACGTGAGAGCTTGGACGGAAAGAACTGGTGTCATGGTGAGTAAAGAATTTTTAAATGCTTGTTTGTAAAAGTGGTGATATTGTCTTTTGCTGATTAGAAGCGAAGAGGAATTTGATAAGAGGCTGAATTTTTGAACCAGTACTTAAGGGAAACGCTATGTCCATAATGTCCATAATTTGTATTAACCGATTCGGAAACTAATGTTTTGGATTTTTTTTTTGCTAGAAGGAACACAAGTCAAAAAACCAAAGCAATAAGGGTAGAAAGGTACCATTTTTGTTTAAAAATTATTGTAGCTGACTTTTGTTTTTAGAATTTCTGTAGACGATTAGAGTACTGTTGCTTTTTTTCCGTTTCGTTTTGATTATGGTTATGATTATGTTTTCGATTGATTTAAAGTTTCAACTTAAAAGTTGTTCAAAGCTATATTGCATGATTATTAGCATCGACTTGGAAGATGGTTGCCAGTAATGGGGAAAAGAGATGAGTTGGGAGGGAGCTATGGGAAAAGAGAAACGGTTCGTAACTATTAATGAGTGACAGTTTAGAATTTGAGGTGATAAGTGTGGCCAAATTCGAGCGAAATTGGTTTGAGCTATTGTGAGTTTTCCCGGTTTATGTTATCAGTTATACAATTTTACAACTATAAATAAATATCTTAACAACTAATTTTTTTCTACTACAAAAAATAAATAAATGAAAATAAATAAAAATAAAATAAAATTAAGTACTACTACAGATGGGAAAGACTAGATCTGCTAGTTTTCATTAAAGATGGAAATGTCTGTTTTGAAAAAGAGCTTTGGCTGGGACATTTTTGGGGACATTCAACCCTCTTCTCAAAGCAATAGCTGGCAATGTCCTCCAGTGGTTTCCTTAGTCCACGATTAAATTATCACAAGTTTTTAATTTTATTGTTTGTGTTTTTCAGAGACACGAGGCTCATTTGGATTATTTGAAATTACTCACTTATGAGGATGTCGTTACTCCTGGTTGCACTTTAGAACGGGATTCGGAAGTTGAGGATTCGGTAATGAATCTTTTAAAATCATTTTGCTTCTGTGATGAGAAAATTTTTTGATTGACTCTAACATGATTCTATTCGTTTGATTTCCAGGAGAATGAAGATTCCCAAGAGGTCAGTGCTATTGCCGCTGAATTGGGAATCAGAACAGAGGGTGAATCGAGTGGTTCGGTCCCCATTATGCAAGAGCTTGCTTCTATAGGAAATAGTCCTCAAGATGTTTCTGTGACTTCTCTATTGCCAAATGCGAGATTTTCATCGGAAGGCGAAAGTGGATCAGAAACAGTTTTGATATCTTCTGGTCTAAGCACAGCTTGTAGAAGGGAGAGTTCCGCCCCAAAGCGAGTAGAGAGTATTAACAGGAACATTCCTATGGGGCAGGTGCCTTTGGAGACTGTGACTTCGCAACCCATGATAGTAGCCCGTTACGATGCCAGTAGTGGTGGTACAATGGCTCAATCAAGAATGGTTGTCCAACACATGGGAAGGTCACAGGCAAGAACTTCGTCTAGTAATTTACTGCAATCGGAATCTGCAAATATTACTCCTAACGTGACTGCGCTTCCTCCCGCAACTCATAGACTACCTCCTGTACTTACCCAAAGGACAGCTACGAACATCCGTCTCCCAAGAAAACGCGTAACTCGTGTGAACTTGAGGACGAGACAGGCAGAAGAGGAACCAGCTGCATCGTCACGTGAGGACATTGGTGAAGCCGAAGTGAGCTGTGACCAGCAACAAGCCATGGTCGATCCTTTAGAACAAGAATTGAACATTAATATCGAATCGACAAATGTACAAAGTAATACCGAAACTATGCCTCAAGAGAGAGAGGTTATGGAAGGGTCAACCGATGAAAGCAGTCAGGAGCAGACCCAAGATTCTACACCTGAAATGAGAAATGAAAACGACGAGACTCAAGATAACGAGGAAGGAGAATCTAATAGGGAAAGTAGGAGAGGTACAACGAGTTCTAACTCAAACGAAAACGTGATTAACACACTACCCGAATCTCAGTCTGAAATCTCTGAAGACTTGGGAACGAGTGCAATAGAAGAAGCGTCCACATCAACAAACTTACCAAGAACACGATTTTCCGCCTTACGAACTATGTATAGGAAGGATGATCCAGCAGCGAGAAGGAATAGTAGTTGTAAATCAGGAGATAAAAACTTTATAAAGGACTTGACTGGAGAAGATTTATACAAATGTGGAAACCGAGGTTGCGATTTTGCCGCTCCTGACGAACGAGAACTCAGGGTACGAATGGAGAAACCAGGCTTTGGTACTGCTTTCAAAAATATAAATAGCATCCATTAATACAAATTTTTTTTGAATTTCAGAATCATCTACTGGTTTGCGATCATTCGCGGAACTTCCCACTGTTAACGTGTGAGCATTGCTCAAGACTATTCAAGCTAAATGATCACTACTTGTTTCATTTGAAAATGCACGGCGTGAAAAAATTGTCCTGTGGTCTTTGTTCGTATAAGGCAACACTCGAGAGCACAATGATAAGACATGTGAAGCAAAAACACAGATGCAAACAACTTAAAACTTTACCAACAGAACCGCCAAAGGAAGGCTATCTTGTTTATTATCCGAAGGTTTGTTCAATTTTTTATTCTTAGTCTTTGTTTTTTTTTTATTAGGGAGAAATATTTGGATAAGTTAAAAAAATCTTCTATCCTATTTCAGAACTATAAAAAAGAGAAGCAAAATTTTATGGTGGATGGTTATGCACCCGGCGACGAGGACAAGCTTCCGCTGCAAGCTGTATATCAAGTAAATGTTAAATGCGCAAAATGCCCTTATTTCACAAAGGTCGGTATTATCAACCTATAAGCTCGTTAATATTGCGGCTTAGTTTCAAAGAGGAATTGAAATTAATCGGTTATGTTAAATTTCAGGTACGCAGCAACATGGTTCGTCATCTCAAAATTCACGTGAAATCAGCGGAAACGCAAGGACTCGTGGTGCCTTCGACCGCTCCCACGAATCCTGTCCCGTGTTTGGATGCAAAGGAAAAGATGTTTGATAAAATGACTAATCTTGCGGCTAGTTCTCAGTTGGCTCAGGCGAAAGAAAGGACTGCTGTTGAGTCTCTGACGCCCGAAGAGATAGCTAAGTTGCCTCAGTATGTCAACGAACATATGAGGTACAAATGCTGTTTACCGGATTGCAATTACATAACCGTGGATGATGGAATGTTAAAGCACCACATAAAAGCTCTCCACACCGAAGTGACATATTACAGGTTGGTACTGATATTTTCTCGATTTTCGGAGTTTTTGTTCTTTGTTTATGTTCAACTTGTTCAGATTAATAAATTGTGATTTCGTTTTTCTTTCAGTTGTCCACACTGCAAAAGCACTGTTCATGCGGATATCCGACACGTTGCTTTAGACAAAATAGGATTTCATTTAAGACATCACGATGCCAAACTTTACAAATGCGCTCATTGCATTTATTTCCATTACCAAAAAGTAGTAGTAGAAAGGCATACTCTTGAGAAACATCCAGATCGAAGGTATTTTGTTCACACGGTTCGAGAACCGAAATCCGAGGAAGAAAGTTCATCGGGCGAATCGAGTACAACAGTTTATAAATGCGCATTGTGCAACGATTTCCAAAATCCGGCTAGATCGGCTGTACTGGATCATTTGTCGAAAAGTCATGGAACCAAGTCTTTGTACAAATGTCAATTTTGCGATATGAAGTCAAACCATTACCAATCATTTACTTCTCATTTTGCGTCGAAACATCCTGAAGAAAATATTTCGTACTTTTCAACCATAATTAGAGACACTTGTACCAGTCCGGAATCGACTGCGGTTTCAGAATCTACGACCGATCATTTCGATACGACTCCGCTATGGCAACGGGGTGCTTCACGCGTTCGCCATATTCGCGGGATTTTAATAGAGGATACAGAAGAAATAAGAACAAAGAAAGGCAAGAAAACAGTCGAGCATACAGAAAGTACTCCGGCTCGAGCTTCGGCTCGGACTACAACTTCGGCTCCAGCTCCGCCTTCGGCCTCTTCTTCAGCTCCAGCCCCAGCCCCGTCTCCGACTACGGCTCCGGCTAGGCCTCGGTCTCGGCCTCCGCCTCGGAGTCGAGGTCCAGCTACGAGTACAGTTCCGGCTCCTGCTCCTCCAGCTCCTGCTCCTGTTTCAGCTCCGGCTCCTGTTCCTGCTCCACCTTTGGTTCAGACTTCGAATCCTACTCCACCTTCGGTTCCAACTCCAACTCCTTCTCAGACTTCGGTCCCTGCTCTTGCTCCGATTCCGGCTCCGGCTCCGCTCCGGCTCCGGCTCCTCCTCCAGCTCCGGCTCGAGTTCATCCTCCGTCTCGGACACGAGCTCCGGCTGTGACTACAGTTCCGGTTCCAGCTCCGGTTGCGACTTCGGCACCGGCTCCTGCTCCACCTCTTGCTCCAGCTAAAACCCTGACTCCGGTTTCGACTTTGACTCTGGCTCCGGCTCCAGCAGTTCCAGTTCGGACTTCATCTCAGACTCGAGCTCCGACTATGACTACAGTTCAGGCTCCAGCTCAGGTTTTGACTCCGGCTCCGGCTCCGGCTCCAGCAGTTCCAGTTCGGGCTTCATCTCAGACTCGAGCTCCGGCTGTGACTACAGTTCAGGCCCCAGCTCCGGCTCGAGCTCCATCACCGATTCCAACTCTAACTATGGTTCCGACTTTGACTCCGGCTCCGCTTCGAGTTTGGACTCTGTCTCCGACTGGAACTGCTACTATGACTACAGTTATGGCTTCACCTCCGCTTTTGACTCCGGCTCCAGCTCCGATTCTGACCTCGGCTGGAGTTCGGGTTCCGTCTTGGGTTCGATCTCCGGTTAAGACTACAGTTCCCGCTCCAGCTTCAGTTTCGACTCCGGCACCAGCTCCTGCTCCTGCTCCAACTCCGACTCCTGTTCCTGTTCGACTTCGGAATCCGGCTCTAGCTCAAGCTTTAGCTTCAGCTCCGGTTCCAGCTCCGGCTCGTGCTCGTGCTCGGCCCCGACCTCCGCCTCGGGCTCCAGCTTCGACATCCGAGAATCCAGCCAGGGGATCCGGGGGAGAGGTGTGTTGCACAAATGGTTCTACATATTGCCCTTATCCATGAAAAACTAAGACCTCTTACTATTTCTCAACGTCTAATGAATACCTTAAACTAAATTAATTTTTCTGTTTGCATGTTGTGCGGGAAGCCGTCCACGAAAAGGCAGAATCTCGAAGAGCGCCAACCTCGGTCACGTTTGAACAGGGAACCACTACCGAATGAAGAAAGAGAGATGGTTTTTTGGGTGAATAGCATCATAGAACAACAACGGTTGGAAATTGAACGAAAAAGACAATTAAGTGAAGAAGCCCGCAGGTCAAGGGACAGTCAAAATTCTTCGAAAAGAAGAAGAAGGAGATCTGACAGGACTACTCAAAAATAAATTTTGGTGTAAATACAGTTTTATTGATTTGAATCGTCAGTTAAATTAAACAGAACTTGTGAACTCGAATATGAGAGAACAGTGAAGACTAAAGTATTATATTTTCAGGACTTGGCTAAGGTTATCCAAAGTAGAGAAAAAATTTTTTATAAATAAGAGAGAGAGAACTCGATAAAAGTGTAGTAGTCTCTTAGGCAGTGATATAGTTTTTGTGAAATAAATAACATTTTAATAATAACTAAAACAATTGTATTCCTTCTCAAGTTTAGTTATAACTTCCAAAAAGAGAACATGTAGTCTCTTAAGTAGTGGTTTAGTTGCTCGAGGAATAAATTAAATTTTAGTGAAGACTTTAAAACATATTATACTCCTTTTCAATCATAAACTTCCAAAAAGAGATTGTGTAGTCTCTTGGGTAGTAGATAGTGATTTAGTTTTTGAGGAATAAAATCATTTTTTAATGAAAACCTTTAAAATTATCAAACTCCTCCTCAATCTTTAGCTTTAGTATCCAGAAAAAAAGAGAACAGGTAGTCTCTTTAGTAGTGATATAGTTATCGTGGAGCATATGTGTTTTAATATAGTCAAAGAAAGAGTGAGAAATTATCTGTGGTGTAAATTAAACCTTTGTTCTCTTTTGAAAAACTTACTGGGAATCCATGTTTTATTTATATTTATTTAATTATAATTTTTACTTAAATTCTGTATATATAGGTAGAGAAAACCCTTCCTTTTAATAATAATTAAGACTAATTACTTACTTTTTTGTTTCTCTCTCAACTTAATTACTGTATTTAATATATGTTGAACCATATCATACCATTTATGTGTTCCAAAAAGACTTGATGAAAATATTTTACGTACTCCTGTATTCCAGTCTATGGAACACTTAGTTTTTATAAAATTTGCCCATAATTATGAAAGTGGTCTAAGTAAATATTTAAAAAAGACAAAATTAGTTTATCAGTCATTTCACACCAATTTTAAACTAAATTTATTCAATATAATATTTACTATATCGTCAAAAAATAAACCTTCAGATAGTGGTAGTAATTTTAACGTTATACGGAATTCATTTAGCCTTTCAAATGCAATTTCCAATCTCGATCTCGAACGCAAGAAATATATTACTTGAACCACTTTCATAATTATGGGCACGGATGAGGTTTTTAATATTTATTTTAATATTATATTATATTGTGGGTAGGAAGCGAGGAAAGGTTTTAAATAAAAGTCAGTAGCTTCCTCAATCATATTCAACTGAAATGCAGCTAAGTTCTTACCTTGAATCTAGTTCCGAATTGCTGTCGACAAAATTTTCCAAGATGGCATCTCGCTGACCTGGATGTGATCAATAATTATAGCAATAGGATTGTATTAATTAGCCAATATTACTTGTGATGTATTAATATTAATGTTATTACTATTTCTATTGTTATATATTTGTAAATTGTTTACATTCGTTTATTTTTTAACTATCTGACGGGATTCATCCGTCATTTATAAGTATTAGGAAAATGAAAATGGGGGATGAACAAAGGGACGCTGTGAAAACGCCCCTCCCTTTGTCAGTGAAAATTTCAAATCAAGTATTAATGAACTTTTTCTGTAGAAAAATTTATATTTATTGCTTAAACTAAGTTAGTTTTGTATTCTGAGAGTCTTCTTACCTGAAAGAAGTCTTTCCCCACCTCAAAAATGATTAAAAATCAATACTATCCGTACAAACTACATCTTTAATCTACTGAACTAAAATGTCTACTAAGCAGAAGCTTCTGCTTCTCCTGGGTGGACCACCAGCTCCAGGGTAAACCACTTCCGGTTTTTCGAGATGGAATTTTCCAGATCGAGATTCCCGGGGGTTGATTGGGTATTGCGCGTAAAATGTATTTTCTCCCGTTGTATTACTTAAATTGTAAAAAAATTTTTTTGCCAGTATTTGAGGAAAATATGAAAATACTCGTTAAAATCTTTGGATATTTTTATTATGCTTTCCTCAACGACCTGTCATTCCAGAACCATATATTTAATTAGATGAATATTTATGTTTAGGAATAAGATCCCACCGTGTCAGTTCAAATAAATTTTTTTTAGGCTTTAAAAAAAAATTGTTTTATATTATGATTCCGATGGAATTTTTATGACTTTTAGGAAAAGAAAGACTTTTTTTTTAATTATTAAGAAACTTATAATTGCCAAATCAAATGAAAATGTATTATATATTTTTTTTTTGTAATTAGTATATCGATAGTTTTTGGTAGGAAAATGTTTAGATTTGATTGTATTTTCTGTAAATAATTTTTTTTTGTAGTTATGACTGTGAGAAAAAGACAATTTTAAAGATTTCCTTTAAAATTTGAGTCGTTTAGAAATAACATATCTGTGTTGTATTGATGAATTCATTAATTAAATGAATAATTGTGATATAGAAAAAAATTTATTTTTATTGTTTTGATACCTTCCACACTTTTAAGATACCACCACACCTTCAAATAACCATTCTAATCTACTTTTGAACTTGAATGTTGCTATGGAATTGATCAAAGGTCCTTTGAAATTGGGTTTGATGTGTCTGTTGGGTAGTTAAGAGCTGGAGTCAATGTCATTTTGATGGCTCGATTTTTATTTAAATTAAAAATTTCACCAAGGGGCCTGTGGTAAGCGTTTTAAGTGCTAAAACTGACTAAAGGTGACATGGGCGGACGGTGCACTTACCTGAGCGGGTTTCACTTTTTAACTAACAACGAAAATTAGAAAAATCATTTTTTATTAGTAAAAATTAGTCTACAAATTCAGGAGTTGAGCATTTTATTTATTTAGTAGTGAAGGAGATGAGGAAGCAGTGAAGGAAGATTTTTAGACAACAGCCATGAATTCATTTTGTGCAAAGAAATAGTGTAGAAGTCAGTCCGGATGCACAGCCTCCACCAGACACCAAAAAAACTCCGAAACAGTTAAATCTGTCCCTTCCCCTGTGACGTTTGAACAGTGTGGTTACCACAGTCATGAAGAATAACGTCGGTAATTATAGAAACTTGATGAAGATTACGAATGAGTATAGAGATATAGACCAGAAGAGTCAGTAAAACCAACACCAAAAGAGTCTACGCTTTATAAGAGTTACCATCGGTCCTTTAAACCTAAAACAAAAACCGATAGTTTACGATTAACCCCTAAAAATCATCTCTTAAAACTACTGTAACAATATAAATCTCAAACTCCGTCACTTTTTCGTCTATAACCGTTATACCGCCACAGAAGTTGGAGTTGACACAGAAATCACCGCCAGCAAAGAATTTATGGGGCCAACAGAACCATCAATCTGTCTGAAGCAATCCTCATAGAATTTGACTCCTTCGTGATGTTGAAGATGAGAATCTAAACGAGCCGTTCGAATGTTGCATGTTCCAGAGAACCTGAAGAGGAAGTTAATAAGGATAATATCTGCTACAGTATATTTTAGAGATTTAATAGTATAGAGATTTGTGAACGAGGGAGTGTGGCTGAGAGGGAATCAGGTTTCCAGTCTAGAAGTAGGAGACATTAGACTTAACAAAGGAATTGATTTTGGGGGGGTGAGTTTTGAATGAGGGGTTGAAAGGAGCCACACGTTCCCTCGGTGTTAGCGTACCTTTTGGTTTGATGGTTTCACTCGCAGCTGTAGTATTAAACGCCTGAACTCTTCTTCCTAAGACTTGAAACATCTGGTGGTCCAAGGATGATTTTAGCTGTGAATGAACTTCCGTCTGCTTCTCGAAATTTGAGTTGAGTGAAAAATTTGAGAAAATGGATGATAATTGTTTGAGTTATATATTTTTGAGACTGAGTGGGAACAATGTTCCCACTCAGTCTCAAATCTCAAAGTTAATGATGGCCATACAGAAAACAAATTTCAATTCAATCGTCATTCCGTTACTTTTATAAACTCTTTTTACGCGGTTCCTAACAAACAAAAACCAATGACCGCGTAAAAAAAGCTCAATAAAAACACCAACAATACAATCAATTACCTCCCAACCTCTTTCCAATTACTAAAAAAAATTTGTAGTGAAGTAATCACTCACACTGAAGTCGCCCATTTGCCATACAGTCGGCAAAATCTCTTAACATTCTGTACGATCTCCTTTTAACAGTCGAATAACCATCGAATAGACACTCATTCGACGATGTCTGTGAGTCAGTGCAGCATTGGAACTATCCTCAGAATCGAAAAATTCCGAAGACAATTTTAACACTACACTGGCTCCCAGATTCGACCTTATTTTCCCAAAAACTACAATCTTTCTCACAAAAACCTCATCTAATCTTAACTCCTTAACTCTAAAAATTAATTTTTAACCAAATTTTGCAAACACCCATTTATTTCTTTTAAGATATGATTAATATTATAAACTAAATACTACTGACACACAATTTTTTTTTTGTAGTGCACACAAATCTTAAATATGATTGACATTACAAACTTGGACAAAGCTCAATAGAAAGTCATGTTCATTACGTCATATTTTTTTCAAAAACACTGTCACACACTTTGATGTGTTTCACATCCTATACTAAACTACAATATCGTATATTCATGGTTTTAATCATTATCATCATAATTAATTTGTCAAAACGTTTAAAAAGTTACACTGCGTTTCACAAAAATCACTTTCGAAAGTATATTAAATTCACCAAAAGAACAAAAGATTTGATAAAAAACTGTCGTTTCTCTTCTGTCGCTTCTCATTTATAGCAGCAAGTCGACATTTTACAATATACGATACTGTATTAATATATATAGAAATACTGCGGAATGTAGAACGGTGGGGTGATTGAGGTCAAAAGTCGATTTGAAAAATTTTTGAAAAGTACAGCCTGATAAGCTGACTCGTTAAAGACCTACTTCAACCCTCATTCAAACAGAAAACCTGTCGAAAGATGCGACTTTCATTGACCTCAGCAATCGTCTTGAAACAAGATAATTGAAACCGTTCAGCTGTATAGTAAAATCTTATGCTACCAAATAACAGACACTGAAGAAGAAGGTACATGTACTTAATGTAGAATGAATATTGTTTGCACTAGACTTGATGAACTAACATTTGACATTGAAATCTTTCAAATCTGTAAATTCAAATCCAAATCTTAAATTTGAGCTGTGTTACTTAACATTTTTAAGTTTTTAAATAAAAAAAGGCGACTTTAACTAAACTCCATAGTTTTTTAAAAACATGGCGGCGGTTTTGAGATCGAATAACGGAAATTTCTGTCTTTGAATGTGTGTCAGTTAAAATAATGCTTCTGTACGCTGAATTGAATTTAGATTAACGGAAATCATTTAGAAATAAATAAAATACAAACCGCAAATACCGCTGTAGCTGCGGTGAAGTTAAAGGGCAAGTAACGTGTATTCTAACATTTGTGTATAAAGACCACATCCAGTAGCTTGTTTTTGATTAATTGAAGCTAAAATTCTGCTATTAACATGAACTTTAGCTATAAATTGCTCTCTGAAGAGCCAAATTTTATCCAGTTTGAGAAAAAACGTTTGTTTAGGACAGGGGTCGGCAACCTTTTTCGGCGGCGGGTCAAAATCAACCAAAATGCGAGTATTAAAGACACGTTTGACTCAGGGACATTTTCGTACTAAAACAGCGACAGGACATTATCGCTGCATTCCGCAAACTATCGGCCGATTCCATATCCAATCAAGGGGTGGAAGCTTTAACTGATACTGTTATATGTTATACTTATACTGGATTTAAATTTGGTACGTTCATAACTTCACGACAAAAATTTCTTGGGAAAAGAATAAAAATGTTTGTATATTTTATACTTTATTTTCGGAACTAAAGTGGGTCACTTGGTGATTCACGGTCATAGGTTGCCGAACCCTGGTTTAGGCCCTTGGTTCTTAAGCTTTTTCTTCCCGGGCCAAATTTCCGTTGTGACCATTGCCACTGGGCCACATTATTTAGTTAAGGATAAATCCGTTTGTTTTTCAATATGTTAATAAGAAAAGGCTTATTGTTTTGTTATTGATGATAAAATTGATACAGAAAAGTCTGAAATATGAAAAATGGTGACATATTTTTATAATGAGCAATTTTGACAAACTTGCTGTTGCCACTCAGTAGAGATTGGTGGGCCGCAGTTTAAGTACCAACGGATGGGGACTTCGGCCTACCAATCTCTACTGAGTGGCCCAGTGGCAACAGTTTGAGTGGAAATTCGTGAAAGGTCGATTGCTCATTGTTAAGTCTGAACTATAGGGCCTAACTAGTACGAAAATGTTGTATAGGGTCTGTGCTCAGAAATTCTAACATTGTTTGCTCAATATATCTTTATGAGGCAATATACATAAAATACATACAGAAACATACTGCAAATGTACATACAGATGATGCCCTGAGGGTGTGCGGACTTGTAAAGTCTTTTTTGGTAAGTCTTGTGGCCCAGTTGCAACGGTCACAATGGAAATTTGGCCCGAGAAGGAGAAAGCTTGAGTACCAAGGGTTTAGGTGCACAATATTCTATAAGATTGTTATTGTTGTTGTAAATGAGTTATCCTGTTTAAGCTAACATTCTGCGATTAGCATTAATTTTAGTTATTAATTGCTCTTTGAAGAGGAAACTTTCACACATTTCCGCCATTTTTCAAAAGTTTCATCCAATTTCACTGAGTAGCTTGTTTTTGTTAATATATTAAAGTTTTATCAAGTTTTAGATACCCTGTTCAAGCTACCGCTCTTTGATTATCATAAACTGCGCTTAATAATTACTCTTCGAAGATGAAACGTTCGCATATTTCCGCCATGTTTTTAAATTTTATCCAATATGACAAAGAAAAACTTTCGTCTACAAGTACAAAATTCAATAGTTAGTTTTTGATTAATGAATCACTCTGTTTAAGCTAACACTGTTTGATTAATATAAACTATACTTAAATAATTACTCTTTAAAGACAAAACTTTCACAATTTCCGCCATTTTTTAAATTAATAAAATTTTATCCAATATGCCATTTCTATTTGAAAAACGAAATTTTTGTGAAGAAAATAAAAATTCTTAAAATCCCAAAGATCACTAGAAAATCACTTAATGAAACCTAAGTTCGAAAAAAAATTTAAAGCACAAAAACCGGGAACGTTACATATATCACACAATAAGTCACAGACAAGTAACCAACTAAAGCAAAATGGCGACTGATATTATTATTGATATTATTAGTACAAATGAGTGATCTTTGGTATCAAATACAAATATTACGACTATATACAAGTTATAAAAATAATTTGCCGTGTGAAATTTGAGTTGGAAACCTTGGGCGGACGTGCCGGGCCCATGATTTTCGGGCCCGGAAATTAGATTCAAATTAAAAACCTGATTACAAATATGTGTCAAGACTGAAAAATAGGCTCTGAATTACAGTTTTAGCTTTAGTCCGCCACTGGTTTAAAAACATCACCGTGTATCGAAATTTTAAAGTAAACCATCAACAGTATGAAATTGAGGCCTACAATGAAACCAAAATCTTTCGTTTTCATAAACCGAAGTCGAAATTCTTCGGTTTTTCCTTACAGTATACAATACACATAATATATATTATTCTCAATATAAAAATACACCAATCAAAAGAACACATGACAAACGACACAAAAATAGTGTAATTTTCTATCCTAAGCACAGCACATGTACGAGATAGTCAAATTACTGAGCTACCCTAATAACACGATATACGAATGAAGGTAAACACGAATTAATGGTAAATTACACAAACACAACACGAACACGAACACATCAACACACGTAAATATTTTTGAAACATATAATTATAAGTAATACGAGTATTATAAGTTTTTTTATTCATTTTTCAACCGCGAATTCTTATTTCAATCCATTACACTTTCCCTCTGTCTGAATTTTAATATTTTTTGACAACACGTTCGAAACAAATTAAAACCGGAAACGAAAAATCACAGGAAAAAGTTTTACAGTAACGAAATCCTTGGTCAGTCGAAATAGAATTAAAAATTGGTAACAGAAGCCGTGATATTATGAGATCGGTATGAGACAGAGAAGGCAGGATAGATAATTTTGCGGTTTTTGGTGTTAGTGTTTTCAGTATAGTGTCGGTGTTTATAAAAAGTTACAAAACCTGGATTTAGTAGTTAGTGAGAGCCTCATTAGGGAGAAAAAGATGTTAGTTGAAACATTCATGATGGACAGTTAGTGAAGAATAGTATATAGTAATTTTTGGTGTAATCAAGACTATATACAGATGTGAAAGTTAAAATCAACCCTGACTTAGCTCACTTTAGTAATCACAGGATTTAGGAATGTTGGTAACTCAGAAAAACCGGAATCTCCAGTTCTTTTCTGGCTCCAAACAAACAGGCTCTTCTACTTCGTGATTTTGTTAAACGTTGCTTACATAAAAAAGTATAATAAGCTGACTAGCTGAAACTCTTAGTCGATTGTAATTGTATTGTTGTCTTCGGGAGTTTGCCGAGACAAAACAGTCTTCAACAGCAATTTTTCAAGTGGCGTATAGCCAGCCGAGTCTGTAAGCACCAAGACAGGGAGGGCTGCATCCCATTCATTAACTTTGGAAGAGCCTCCCAAATGCGACAGCAAAGAATGGTGCAAAGGAAGAGGTGGGTTTGCCAATAGGTTGGCTATAGGGTTGGACCCGGCTTGTTCTCCGTTAGCATTTTGTGACTCGTCGGTTACTACTCTGTCGTTGGACTGGGTACCCTGTCCTGAAAAAATGACCCTCGGAGCATCAAAGACGGTCATTTGCTTACATAATTTCCAATACTCTTGTGACACGGTCTGTAAGTCGCAGTTTGGAACAGCAACACCGTATAAGTATTTAGTGACTACGTCTTGCACTGTCAAGATGTACTTGTTACCGTTTTTGGTTTGTGGTAAAGGTCCTAAAATATTTGCAATCAACCTGTTGAAACCAAAATTAGTCGGTTTGTCAACACTATACTTTGTTTCGTTGTCCTGACACGTACGACAGTGTTTGATATAATTAAAAATATCATATTTCATGGTGTTCCATTTATACTTTTCCTTGATCCTGGCATACGTATTTCTAAACCCATAATGCCCATTGGAACTTGTTCTGTGATTTTCTTCGAGGATTTTCCTTATTTCTTCAATTGTAGGATTTTTCCTTTCTATCGTGAGTAATGTTGCTTCCACTTTGATATTTCTAAACGCGTAGACGATTATTTCGGACAACATGTCTTGTTGAATGTGTTTGTATTTATTTGTAACGTCAAGAAGGAAGATCTTTCCCGAGTACTCATTCTTGTCAAGGATGTTACGAAGACTTCTCAGACTACAGAAAATGTCTTCATAACGAAGTCTTTCGAAATGAAAATGTCTACAAATGCAGAGGTATATCGTCTGCTCTGAATTTTTCAGTTCGATAACATCATACAAGTTGTTAGGCTCTTTAACCAGGTCAAAATTAAAATTATTCCTGATGTAATGTGACAACGGATTGTAATTGCTGAGGTCCTTCGAATAGAACAAGACAAGAGGTGTGTGAGATGTGTGAGTGGTCACCTGTGTCATGACTTTTGGGATATTCTTGGCCGTGTAATGAAATTTAATGAACTTTTCAAATGGATCGGTGCCTCCTGAGGTGTCAGCACTCTGAGAAACTGATTGATTTTTAGCACCTGAGAGCTCTGAGCCCTCATTTCTATCACAGTAAATGAGTTTAAATTGATATTGAAGAAGCTCTCGTCGTAATTTGGCCATCCTGCCTCCTAAATCTTCACAATTGATCAGCCAGGTGAGGGGTTCGTGGGTGGTGACTATCTTGAAACTTTGCTTTTGCAAGTAAGGCTTGAAATATTTCACGCCCCATACAATCCCTACGAGTTCTTTTTCTGTGGTGCTGAACTTTTCTTCGTGTTCTTTCAATTTACGAGAACCGTAAGCTATGACCCGGCCATTTTCTATTTCGCCCTGACTAAGGACAGAACATAACGAATTAAAACTACTTTCAGAGGTTAATATAAACACTTCATTGAAATCAGGGAAGTGAAGAATCGGTTCGGCCATGAAAATGCGTTTGAGTTCATCGAAAGACTTTTGTTCACTATCATTCCAAACGTAATCACTCTGCTTTGAGAGTTTGATCAGCGGGTTAGACAATTCTGAAAAACCTTTTATAAACCTTCGACAGTATCTTACTAAACGGAGGAACTCTTTAAGTTCGGCGTGATTCGAAGGAGGCGAAGACTCACGTATAGCTTGTAAGGTTTTGGGATTAGGGCGGACTCCGTCGCCTGAGATTTCGTGCCACTGAAATTGCTGTTTCAGTTTTAGCAATTCCTCTCCCTTGGGTGCTACTGGACGCTGTTCGTTATTTGATACGTCTATAACAGCGTCTACTGATCTCGTTGGAAGAACTGAAGAGCCATTACCACTCGATGATTGCTTAGAAGGTAAAGATGAAACTATACCTTGCTGACTAGAAAGTTCGGGAGTCTGAGATTCAGAGGGTTGAGCAGATCTGAAAGTATAAGGAGAATTCGAGCTGCCTGTACCTGTATCCTGGGATCCGGAGGTGTGAGAGGATTCAAAAACAAGACGAAATCTGGCACCACCCTTTGCTGGGATCTGTGAATTGGATGTTGTAGGAATAGAAACAGAATTGATACCGTTCCTAACTGGAGTCTGGTACCCAGGTAGTTGGGAAAATTGCATAACAAAGGGAGGGCTGTTGGGCAGAGCCTGAGAGTCAAATGTTCTGGACGTTGTGGGAATAGGATCAAAACTGTTATTGTTCCAGACTGAAGACTGGTATCCGGATAGTTGGGAAAATTGCAAAATGAAAGGAGAGCTTGTGGCCATGGTCTGTAAGTCGGATTTTTTGGAAATAGAAACAGAATCAGTACTGTTTCTGACTATTGTTTCGGATCCAGACGGTTGAGAAGATCCAGACCCAGACGAAGAACTTAAACTGCTCGTCAGTGGAGCCTGTAACTCGGATGTTTTAGATGTTGATGAAATATGTTCAACATCGGTACTGTCCCTGACTGCATTCCTCAGTGCAGTTGATTGGGAAGATTTATAAGCTAGAGATTTGCAACCCCTTTGGCTGGCATCTTGGAGTTGGATTTTTTGGATGTTGAGGGAATAGAAACAGAATCAGTACTATTCTTGACTAACGTGTTGGGTCCAAAGGGTTGAGAAGATTCAAACCCAGAAGAATGTAAACTACTCATTGCCGCTTTGGAGGTTGAGTGAATTGGTTCAAAATTTTTACTGTTCCTGACTGATGTGTTGGACCCGGACGGTTGAGGAGATCCAGACCCAGAAGGAAAACAGCTCATAGCTGCTTTAGAGGTTTGGGGAGTGGGTTCAAAAGCGGTACTATCCCTGACTGCATTCCTCGATCCGGATGATTGAGAAGCTTTATAAGCTAAAGATTTGCAACCACCTTTGGCTGGCATCTTAGAGTCGGATTTTTTGGATGTTGATAGAGTAGAAACAGAGCCTGTATTATTCCTGACTGACGTGTTAGATCCGGACGGTTCAGAAGATCCAGACCCAGAAGGAGAACTGCTCACCGCTGCTTTGGAGGTTGAGGGAATTGGTTCAAAATCGTTACTGTTCCTGACTAATGTGTAGGATCCGGACGGTTGAATGGAACCAAACTCACAAGAACTGCTCATTACTGCTTCAGGGGTTTGGGGAGTAGATTCGAAAGCGGTATTGTCCCTGACTACATTCCTTAATCCAGACGATTGAGAAGCTTTATAAGCTAGAGATTTGCAAATTCCTTTGGCTGGCAACTTGGAGTTGGATTTTTTGGAGTTTGATGGAGTAGGATCAAAATCCATACTGTTCCTGACTAACATGTTGGATCCGGATGCTTGAGGGGATCCAGACCCAAAAGAAGAACTGCTCATCGCCGCTTTAGAAGTTGAGGGAATTGGATCAAAATTGTTACTGTCCCTGACTACATTCCTTAATCCGGACGATTGAGAAGCTTTGTAAGCTAAAGATTTGCAAGCCCCTTTGGCTGGCATCTTAGAGTTGGATTTTTTGGATATTAATGGAATAGGAACGAAATCTGTATTATTCCCGACTGACGTGTTGGATTCGGATGATTGAGGAGATCCAGACCCAGAAGGAGAACTTGAACTCCGCATCGCTGCTTTAGATGTTGATGGGATAGGTTCAAAATCGGTACCGTCTCTAACTGCATTCCTCAATCCGGATGATTGAGAAGTTTTATAAGCTAGAGATTTGCAAGCCCCTTTGGCTGGCAACTTGGAGTTGGATTTTTTGGAGTTTGATGGAGTGAGTTCAAAATCCATATTCCTAACTAACATGTTGGATCCGGATGGTTGAGGAGATCGAAACCCAGAAAAAGAACTGCTCATCGCTGCTTTAGAGGTTGAGGGAATTGGTTCAAAATCGTCACTATTCCTGACTAATGTGTTCGATCCAGAAGGTTTAGAAAATTTAAAATCTTGAGGCCTTGAATCCCCCCGGGAGTTAAAGGCTTTAGCTGGCCTCTTGGAGTTGGCATTTTCGGATGTTTTGGGAATAGAGATAGAAGCGGTATTGTTCCTTACTTGAGTCCGGGATTCAAGTGGTAACATAGGTGTTAGAACTGGAGGAGAACTCGAAGAGTCGCTAACTGGAACCTGTACATGCAATGAACTCTCACGAATTTGACTTTCCATAGCCGAACCGACTTCATTACAATTAATTTCACAGCCTAAAACTTGGGGATTTACATTTTGCACATCTTGAACCCTGCGCATCAAATTCTCATTCCCATTTGAACATTCCTCGTTGAAATCAGAAGTCCCTTCCTGTTCTTCACGGTTTGTTGAACTATTTTCTTCTGGAGCTTCACTTTGGACAGGTCTATTTGATGTTGATAAATTTCTGCGGTCATTAATTTCGTTCTGAAACTGAATGGTAACAATTTGAGGGCAATCATGCAGTCTTAATTGATAACAATTTTTTTTAATCTTGCTTAAAAGGAGTTTCTCACCCTTTCTAGTTGTGTTGTCACTTCGATTTGGTATGCTTCCAGTTCATCGATATTTTCGTCACCAGATTCCAGCATACCAGCAGAGTGAGTACTTTCACTCTGCTTTACATGATTTGTCAAATGTATAAGTGCGGCTCTAATTGTAAGAGGCTCCTCTCCAGGCACCTGGAAATGAGGACCGTTCAATTAATCAAGACCCCAGAAGAGAGTCTCATAATTCTATAAACAATGTCATTTTATCTAACAAGCCACCCCCCAGCCCTCCGACCCCCAAACCCCACACTCCAGTCTTTTGTCTCTTTGGACTCTTTTAGAGTCCTTGGACTCTGAATAGCAACTCCATTTGAATTTGCCATGATGGGATCGTCTCGTTTTGCCTATTGCCGACTTCAAACAATTGAAAGAAATTTGCTCTGTCAGGGATATGACTACTTTAAGCCTCTTTTTACCTGTGAACACGTGAAATAGATACAAAATCCATCTAATTAAGATGAGCCGGCTGACAAACACTCTTTTGTATTTCAGTTTCTTTGTTCTATCAATCTGCATTAGAGACAAAAACCAAAATAAAAGAATCTGTTGTGTGCTAAAGTACTCCGGGGCTCATGGAACTATTCTTTCCTATCATGGCTCAATGGAGGGGCAGCTTAAATTAGTTTTTGCATGATTTCAATCGTAACAATGATATATTTCGAAAATAATCCGCCGTTACACGTGGCTACCTTTAGGGATGAAATCCATCTGTTTTTCTATTTTTCTTATATCTCTATTTCCCTTGGAAACCACCAGCTGTTGTCAAGTACAGGGGATTAAGTTGTTGGTCCACGTGTAATGATAACTATAAAACTAGATGCACTAATTATCTATATCGAATTCGATATATCCTCAAAGGAATGCTAATGTAGCTCCAACTGATAATGTTATTAATAAGACTCCTTAGTTTATTGGAGATCAATAAACCGAAAAAACAAAGTAAATAGATAAAATGAGGAAGTTAAAATTATTAACACATTTATATTAAAACATGATGAAGTAAACTGTTGAACAATACTTTACCTTCTCCTTCGCGACACATATGCAATCCAATTTGTTCTTCACTGTCTGCTTAATGTATACTCGAATAGGAGGTACACAGTCATAGTGTACAGACTTAAGCGCTATTTCAATCCTAACTCTTAAACTTAATATACTATCCCAAGCTTTAAAAAATTGCTCGATTTTATTAATTACTCATTTCCCAACACAAACTTGATGGAAATAATAGGTTTCATCACAAAACAGAGTGAGCTTCTACAAACGTCTCAACATAATAGACCCAGAAAAAGTCTTCCTCAAAGAGGGAACAGAAGCATCCAAAGGACGCAGAAAAGACCTGAGAGGGGAATTGCAGAGGCTATCCTTTATCCATTGTGCTTTAAGCTGCTTTTTATCTATTTCTGTCACACATTCCCTCAGTCCTTCGTTTTTTTATTCCGTTCTTACCTTCTTCTCATACTTTAAAGCTCTCTTTCCACTTTCTAGTTTTAATAGGCTTCTTTTGGTCTCTTCTAGAAGTATATGGTTGGGGATTAAGAAATGGAGATTTACAACCCATATTAAACATTTTCTATGAATAGTCTCTAAGGCGGGGTATTCTTTCCACCCCCCCAAAATTTCTGTTCCATATAAGATTATACTTTTTACTAGATAATCGAAAATCATTATCCTCTTTCTAAAGTCTCATTCTGGACTTAAGGCGACATTTTTCGGTTTCAGTAAACCGTCACAGGACCAAGGGAAGTTCTAAGAAGGGTATTCAAGCACCTTTCCCTTGACATACACATGGTGAAGAAGAGATACATTAAAGTTGAAAAAATGGTTTGGAACCAAGAAAGAATTGGCCTCCGTTGGTACAGTTTGCTCACATACTGAAAATATGATTAAAATAGCGTTGAATATAAAATGAGAGCAGTGTATGCTCACTTTCTTTAACTGCCGTGACCAGTGAAAACAATTCGGTGCTAGAAATAAGGAGCTTTTTGGGTGGGAAATTCGCGGGCGGGTGAAGGTGCAACTGTCATTAATTCAGCCAAGCAAAAGGACGAAGTTATCATTGAACGTAATTGTCTGGAAGATGTTTCCAGATCAGCTGCTCTTATCCAACAGTCAACTACTGTTAGAAACAAGGATGTTAGAAACTTATTGAACGGTTTATGCCTTTCAGAAAAGACAACAGCATTATAGGATGGATAAATAATTGTGTAAATTTTTTCCTTTAGTTACAGACAGATTTAAACTCGACAATATTGATATCAACTATTATACAACCCAGGTGCTTGCAATATTTCTATAAATTTTTAATGACTGAGTGTGCTATCTGTAATGATTGAATGTCCTGGGCATTTCCTAACTGAGTGTACAAATTGAAAGAACTTAGAGATACAATATAACTGAAACGTTTTATGATCTCCCACTCAAAATTTTTACTGAAAAGAAAACATTTCAGCTTTTGTTTCAAGTGCAATGTGCAAAAAATCTTCTTAAAACTGAATCCGAAAAAAAGAGCAAGAAAATCATAGATAAAATGAAATCCTTATGAACCTAAAGGGTACCTTCTACGTTACTTACGTTGATAGGTGGCTAGAGCATGTATGAGGCTGGAAGGTTAAGTCCCGTAAAGGATGGAAAAGAAGGAAAGTGCTCACTCTGTGGAAATGCTGATAATATGTAGCATATTATGGCTGAATGTCCGAAGACAGAATAATTAAGGGAGATATCAGGGGAAAACTTAAAGTGTGGAACTGCGAACATTGGCTGAGGATGAGAGATAAAAGAGAAGTAGGAATTTTGGGGAACTACCTGGTGAAAATAAGGAAAGAAAGGGAAAAGTAGCCAACTCGAGAGTGGTATACATGGACGCAAAGTTGAGAAGAGTTTGTAAAAATTTCACTGTTGTTAACAAAACAATTATAACGCTCGAAAAGGACAGACAGTTTTGTAAAATATATTATGAGCATTTTACTATTATCATTAATGGACAAAATGGACATACTGCTGTTATGTATTTAATTGTATTTAAATATGTAATTTATTATTGTGTAAATAATGCAAAAAACTTTCTCCGTCACCTCTTCTTATCTATTATAATAAGTATTTAAAGGGCAGTTCTATACATCTCTTTTGTGTTTTGAGACGACCCTTTCCTACAGGTTTACTGACTTTTTTCTATTCTTACCATCAAAGCCTGTTTGAAGCCTACAGTGGTCACATTTTCTTATTCAAAGTGGATGTTTAAACTAATTTTGATAGGACTTTATAACTGTTCTTAGCAACCCCTTTGAGTATTGACTGCATTTCCCTGTTCATTTATGAATCTAGAGTTTGAAATAACCTTTAAATAAATAAATAAAAATGAAATTGACATACCTCTCCTTCACATCCTTCGCATTCTCCTGTCCAAAGTTCTGACGAATGATTATTTTTAATGTGGTCATCGAATAAGTAGTGCAGTCTGGTAGCGAACGGACAGTCCCCGACGTTGCATTCAAACAACGGTTTCGTATTTTTGCTTCTAGAGAACCAAAAAATCGAATTAGTATAACGAACTCGATGGAATCTATAAACCGCTAATGCCAGTAACGATAAGCGAGTGCAAGTGTCTGTCCTAAAACCTTTGTCCTTTTAAAGGTTTAGGTGCAGTGGTGTAGTTAAAGGAAGGGTGTCGTGCTCTGGTCTCCTGAAGGCCTAAGGCCTTTAAAGGATTATTAAAGCTTCTACGTGCACGTGCGTATGCACTATAAATCTAATTTGAATGTTAAATAACATAAAATAGAAAAAGTTAGTTTTTATCTCTTTACCAGAATGTCGACATTGCTGGTTAAGACGTCCCTCAAGTCTTTTAAACCTCCGTAGTCCTCCATCCAATGGGGAAAACTTATTTCCCCCCCAACCAGGTAGTCCGTCACTACCTAATTGACCACATTATCTAAAATCATTAATTCCTACTTTTAGATTTAATAACATTTCATCTAATTTTCCACTACTTTCTATCTATTGTGTTTGATTTCTTTCAAGTTTCCGTTCTGCTTTTATCACTGTCCTCTAATCTTCTCCTTTTGATATTACTTACTACCCCCTCCGCCCCATTTTATTTATTTTTAGTCCAAGCACAAAATCTGTGATAGTTCCTGAAAGAGATCTGATTGTTCTTTCCCCCGCCTTCTGTCTCTCTTGTGCCCTAGATGTAGGTTAATACGAATGGTTAATCCCCAAACCTTCACTAAATTTTCTATCACATCATCCAAATTCTACTTGGTATTGTTTATTTATTTGTAATTTGAGTGGCGCTGTAGTCAAATTTTTGGGAGAAAGGGAGAATTAGCTTTTCCCTCGTCTATCTGATTGGTCTCTACAGCCCAGCAGTTCGCAGAGTTTGTCTTAGGTGGGTTTTCAGTTCAATTTTATACATCCACCTTTCTTTCGACATTTCGTCGGCCTGTATAGTTTTATTCTTGAATTCTTCACTAATTTTTCTTGTTTAATTTTTTTTCTTATACATATTGTGGTGCTGCTGCCTTTGCCTAACACAATAATCTAGACCTGTCATTCCCAACTTGGGGCGCTGGCCCCATGGCCCCATGCGTGATTGGTAAACAAGATCTTTCCGGTTTCCCAGTCACGTGTCTCATTTTTTATTTTTCTCCTTCATGGGTGACTTATTCTTTGGAGGCTTGTTTAGATACCAACTTAATGACCTTTTAAACTTCCTTTTTGATGAATAACAGTAAAACCCTGGTTAATAAAATTTGAACATCACGACGGGGCCCTCAGAATTCTAGAAAGGGGGCATGGTAACTACTGATCTAGACCTTCTCAAAGCCTACCAGATTCCATTTTTTCATGTTTTGCATACATTATTCGTTAAATCAGATCTCTTTCTCCTTAAAATTGCTGTAATTATCTTTATTCATCATTTTGTTGCTAACCCCCTCCCCTTTTACACAATAACTTATCTGGAACTGGTAATGCGTGTTGTACTGTTCAGACATTTTTTTGCATTTGAACTTTTGTTCAGAACTTTGAATGTTTATGGTCCTTTTGCCTGAGTATTGTTTGCAAGTTTTATTGAAGTTTTGTAACCTAAACACTTCGTAAATCCTATCCTTCATACTTTAACTCATAAGTCATTAACAGTCATAGTCATAATCATAGTTAAAGGAGACACTACTGATATAACAGTTTGTAGAAGAAAATTTGTTTTTGTGTCAAATAAAAGAGTGTCGGATGTTACAATCACAAAAAGAAATGGCAAGTGTATTACTGAAGTGTATTCGATGTCCGGTTTGACCCGGAACTTATTTAACACTAATCAAAACTCACAACTAGATACTTACAATTGAGCTTCTAGAGGCCCGGTTTTCCAAATCCGTCGTTGGTCTTCTGGTTCAGTAGTAGCCACGACAGAAGGAGCCACCGATTGATCTGAGTTCGTCTGGTTTGCCGTTGGTTCTTGACATCGTTCATCCCTTGCTACGATTTTTCCCAAATCTGCTAAATCTGCCTCAATCTGTTCCGCTTCCGATAAATCTTCCTTGTCGGACTCGCCCATTTCTTCTTGATCACTCTGAACGTCGTTCTGGGGTTCATACTCAGGTTCAGAGTCCTCATCAGATTCGGATTCTATCACGGTGTTAGCCAGGGGATCGGGCTTCCCCAATTTTGAATCCCACATCGGTATCAACTTAGACTCGTTGTCTGGCAGTAACAAAGGTTTTTGACACTCGCCTTCTTCTTCCGGTTCGATTAAAAATATGTTATCTTCGGGTTCGTCATTGCTGAGGTCAACAAATTCAATCGGGGCTTCCTCACACGGTTGGTGCCATTGTTTCTTTTCTTCCTGTACATGACCTCCTTCTTTTTTTACTTCATCTTCTTCTGTACAGACCACAGTAGGGTTATTTCCATCTCCACTGTCCTCGGTGCTTGTATTATCATCATCTGTACATGATTCCGTATTTTCAGAGTCGGATTGGCTTTGGCAATTTCTATCTCTTCTCATCTGTATCCTCTCCCTTTCAAAAGCTTGTGGAAAATATTTTCTTACTAACTCACGTAAATAATTTCTATCGAAACCAGCAGTTGGGTTTCGGATTTCATTTACACAGATCACACTATCTCCATCTTCATCATCATCATCTTCATCTTCTTCACTTCCTTCTTCCTCGGTCTCATTATTATCCTCCCTCTCTCCTGGTCTCTCACTTGAGGTTTCTTCTTCTGTTTGTTCATCTCCGACTGTCACTTTGTTTTCCTCAATTTCCATATCGTCTTCTATACAAATCACACTTTGGTTATCTTCGTCTTCACCTTCTCTGACGTTCACATTATCATAATGCTCATTCTGTTCCTGTGACTCTTCTACGTTAGAGCTCAAAACATCTGGGGATTCTTCATTCGTTTGTACATTGTCTCCGTAGATCACATTATCACCTTCCGCCTGATATTCTGGTGTTTCCTCATTATTGACAATCAGCGGTATCTGACAAGTTTGATCCATATCGTATCCGATAATCATGTTATTATCTGTCATAGTTGGGCCTTGCAATCTCACTTCTCCTCTGTACAACACAGGTTCTTCAATGATTTGCACATTGGTTGCGTTGGCAACACAAGGACAGCCTGCACGATGTAGTACTGCTTCCTCAGCTTTAACATCGAATGTGATCTGAAGATTTTCAAATGTCTGTACATTGTTTCCGGTGATCAGACTGATAATCGCGTTTTGTTGAGGTTCCTCATTTCTAAAATTGAATTCGGGTGCGTAATTTTCATCTGTTTGTAGATTTTGTAAGGAGGTCACATTCTCAATCCGCCATTGCGGTTCCTGAGAGTCTTCTTCTCTAAAGCTCGAAGCACTTGATACGTCCTCGTCCGTTGGTGCATCGTATAAAGCGTTCGAGTTTTCATCATTTTCACATTGATCTCGTGACTCATCATCCCGAAAGCTAGCCTCGCTTTGGGGTTCTTCATCAGTTGGCGCATCGTATATGGCATTCAAGCTGTCATCATTTCTACATTGATCTCGAGACTCATCATCCCGAAAGCTAGCCTCGCTTGGGGGTCCTTCATCCGTTGAAGCATCGTATGCGCTACTCGAGTTATCATCATTTCTATTTTGATCTCGAGACTCATCACCTCCTAAGGTGAACACAGTTCGTGGTTCTTCATCTGAGACTGTCTCAGTATCTTCCTCTGTTGTACCTCCGAATGAGTCATCAGATTCTAAATTGCTCACAGCTTGGTTTTTGTTCTCAGGTTCTTGGGCTTCCTCAGAATTCGTCGCCTTTTTACTGGGTTTTTTCCGTTGAGCAGCATTTTGGCGCGGGTTCGATGTTTCTTGAGAGGATTGCGAATTATTTTCATCTGCCTCCTGCGACATGAGTCGACGCCTTTTTTTGAATTTGTGATATTCCTCGACGTTACTGTTACTGTGATCGGGATTGTCCCTTTCTGTCTCAGATGCATTGTTAGCCGATTTTGGACCTTTCGGCCTTCCAGCAGGTCTTTTTTTCGCTGCTCTTCGAGATTTGGTTGGAGACTTTTTCCTCTTGGGTCTAGTTTTGGACGTTTTCCTTGCGTTTTTTTTCTTTGAATCCCGACTGTTCGCCTTGGAATTTTTACGGGATGGAGGATTTTTCTTTTGCATTGTTCTGCTCATTGACCTTCTTATTGGTATCACTTCTAAGCGTCATACTCTTTTTTGAGGTTCCGGCCTTACTTGTAGACGCGCCCTCACGACTTTTCCAAATTTTGGAGCTTCTAAAAGCTCTATTAAAGCCTGGTCTGTGAGTAAATATTAAACACGTCTCGGATATTCTTCGAGCGTATTTCAGACTATTCAGATTTATTTTGTGCATTACGACTCGAGGCCATTTCGTTGATTTTTTGTCCTCCACAACTTGAGGTATTGACCCTGATTGAGACCCTGCTTGAGAGTTTGCTCTAATTAGCGCGCTTCTGTGCACGGTTCGATACAAAAACTTCAAGTAATGGCACGTGTCTTCATCCAGCAACACTATATCTTTCCTTGTTCTCAATACACGTGTATTATTCGTGGTTTCGGATTCATTCAAATCTTGGAGAGAACGTTCTTCCGTTTCATACGCCTTTAAAACTGATTCCATCTGCTTTTTCCTTAAATACTCGACGAGATACTCTAATTTGTCTATCAAGTAGTTTCGCACACGCACTACTGATTGATTTTGCATATAATAAAAGTCGGAAATGTGCCGGATTTTTGATAAATCAGGCTCCCGTTTCTTCTTTTCCTTCTTTCCTTTTTTCACGCATTTTTTCTTCTTTTTAGACTTTTTCTTTGAATTTTTCTCGAAGTAAGCAATCTCAACTACAGAGTCGCTTGAATCTGACTCATAATCGGGATGCTAAAAAGCCGACATTAAAATGGTGACCTACCGCTCTCGAGTTTTCTAAACTAAATTACAAATAGACTAGAAGTAGTTTGCTTACATTACAACGCAACGCAGTAATAACAGTGTAAACTTTTTTAAATTAAATTACACACCGCGTAAAAAAAGTTCAGAACGTTTACGAAATATTCACAGTAAAAGAAAACGAAAACCGAAACCGGACGTTTCGCACACGTCGATGATGTTTACATCATGACTGGTAAAACCGAACTGAGCCTTTAAGGTTGCAAAAACTCAATAAGGTAGAGACTACGAAAAGAGGGTAGGAACCGCTCTTAATAAAATTTTGAAAGACATGAGATACCGTTGGATTTGCCCCCGATGAAGAGTTCATCTTAAAATCAAAGGACCCTTTACTATGAATTTCAAATATAGTTTTAGCTATATATCAGTCCTGACTCTCTCTTGTCTGGGTGAATATGTGTCTCGGAGAGGAGCCTCTGGTGTTGTATAGTTTGATCAAGAAAGACTAAGCTGACCTAGTTCCCTAAAAGCCAAAAGCCTGGCAGTAAAAGTGAACGGATAAGCGTTCTGGACTTTTTTTATGCGGTTTATAGAACAGCTGAAAAGCTATGAATAAGATTAATGACGCGTAATCATAATCTAATTTATATACTCACATTCCCAAAATTTATATTATTTCGCCTTATTTCGCCCAAACGGCATTAAGGACATAGATACATATTATATGAATCAATTTTACCCGAAATCTGCCTACCCTCAGGCGTTAAAAATGGCCAAAAATGGCCAAAAGTTGCCAGTCATCATTTTGTAATTCAATACCAACCATCTCAAACTCTCTCAAATCCTCACTACAATATATATTGATATATTACACGTGCCTTAAAGTTCAATTACTACTAAAATTAAAGTTATTATTATTACAAACCCTACGAAAACACACTACAACTACAAATTTATTATCATAAAATATAAAAATCAATACAATTCAAACCATCAAACTTACAACTTCTTCTTCTTTTATTATTATAAGGTGTTTTGTGATACTAATATTAATATATACAAAGAAAGGGGGCAACTCGCAGCTCTTTGAAGGATGGCTCTCGATAAGTGTACCTGAGTTTTCTTTCTATATTAGTGATATTATACTTCAATTTAAAAGTATAAAATAAGCATAGTTTAAGGTGAGTTTTCCATTTCCAATATAATATATAACCCAGAAAGACATTTCAAAAATTAGGATTAATAGAGATGCAAGAAGATCAAACTCTACAATTAAAATATAAGTCGATGTGCATTATTCAGGAGCCCTACTTCCTTAAAACATGACAATTTTAGCTGAAAATTTTTTTTCTGTCAAAATCTCAGAATAATTAATGATGCAATATCATTATACTAATTTTCAATACAATCCTCATTATTAGAGCTGTTCAACTGGCGCCTCGTTGAATTAATAATATAAAAATTGTCCCCTACTTTGCGGTGGGGGCATTAGGGCTTATGTTACTAAATTATTCTTTTGCAATTATGGCCACAAGATTTTCTTTAATATTACGATATTTTAAAGTTTTCTTTTTAGTATAAATAAAATATTTTTTCAATTAACATAATCTAACTTTTCACTTATCAGCCTTCTTGGCCCCCGAAATATTTGGTGAATAAAGTATGGTCCGAGAACTATGACTTGGACAGCGCTGGACATTGTTACATTTTTTCTGTTTATAGTGACTTTTCCTAAACTTTTATACGCGGTTTGTAATAAACTAAAAAACTACAAACAGATGAACAGTAGGAAGTTTGATTTCGACCTATAAAATTACATGACTACACCAAGAGACAGTATAATAATTATAAGCAAAAGTGTGGATCTCTTGAGTACCAGACTCAAGTTTCTGTGTCTTGTTCCAGGGACAACTCTTAGAAAAAAAATCTTCACATATTTAATGATAACAGTACCGAATACCAATATAGTCGTCTATTTGGTTGTAATATTCTGTTTGCAGTGATGTTTCTAAAATTCTCTTTATTTATTTTATTTATGACAAATTAAAAACAACAGCAACGAAAAAAAATAGCAAATGATCTTATGTACGGGTTGTTCGTTTTGTTAAATATCACGAGAACACTATTAATTAACAATAATCAGTACTAACACTAATACCTATACTTAATATTCATAACTTTGGAGATAAACACTGGAAAGTTCATCCAATCACTAAGACTTTAAAGGGCAAAGACTTTTCAGGGGCGCTTAAATTGTCTAAGTTTCTTTTTACGCGGTTTGTGTTAATATTTCACTGAGTACACTATAAATAATGGTTGTGCATGTTCATCTATTATTATTATTACAAATTTTAGTAAATTTAATACTAACTTTAGTGCACAAACTATAATTCAATCCTAAGTATGAAACTCACCCACTACGCATTCACTTTTATATTTCTTAGGTTCTTCCAATAACATGTTACACAAGCCTAAAATACCACCTAATTTCTGGTTTACTAATTTATAAAGTGTTAATAACTTATCATTGTATTAAATTTTACCAACAATCCTTTTTATTTGTAATCATCTTTCAATTAACCAACCTAACATTGCTCTAACATTAATAACAACCTTCTAACATCTAGTCTACACTAATTTTCCTGATGGTCTCCTTTGAACGGCGAGGTAACCCATTGTTATGCTCCAGAATACCGTCTCTTGAATAGATACTATTTGAAGTCCGTGTCTCAGTCCTGACTCACAGTAAAGCCCGTTTTATAAAATCCACACGGGCTGTAGTGTGAGTCAACACCGCTTCACAGATGACACGTTTCTGTTCCACAGCTTCTTCACACCTAAAACCTGTAACGTGCTCTTAACCCCCAAAAATCAGTTCTAAAGGTCGTGTTTTCCTTAAGCCCTCATGATTCGCTGCGGGTAATAACAAACCAAACATTGCTGACGTCTATACATTCATTTTGTGCTTGGCTCTAAAATGTTTTACCTTCAAGAGGACATCAAAAGAGAATTTGAGACGGTTGAGAAGAATTCGGATTTAGTGGAGGTTGATCTTAAGAAATTTTTTTCCCCGTGTTTTCGACTCATGACCTTTTTCTTAACTATGTCCCTCTTAATACTAAAGTTAGTATAGTTAATCTGTTGCAGGGTTGTTGTTGTTGTTTTTTGCATTTTAACAGGAGACGGAGAACATTCAGGTCCATATCTAAACATTAAACACTAAACACTACATGAACTTGCCTGGCTGACATAATCGTTATAACGCTTTATTACTAGTTCTCGAACATTTCCTATCTCCTTGTAATTAGGGTTTTCATGTTTATCAAGCATGGCAGCTCTGATAGCCAGAAATTCTTTTCGCATATTTTCCAGATAGGGATCTGGTTCCACTAGCATAGCTATCTGTTTGTTGACCCATACGATCATAGATTCGATGAACGGAATACATATTTTTAACATACTCCTCACCTTCATCTTTTCGTCTTTATACTTGTCTGTCAAAATGAAAATATCAATTAACAAGTGCTGGAGAGATTTTATACTTCTGGTATCATCCTTGTCTGTTAATGTATAGTTGGGTAAAGCTGGTTTTGATACCGTTTCTTCACCCTTTATGGGAGTAACAGAATACGGGAGGAGGATTTGAACTTCTTAGTCTGGCACTTAACCACTACAGACCAACGCGACTCAAAGAGAGAATGAACGGAGATAAGAAAGGAAGAGGAAGTAAAGAGGGAGGAGTAAGGAGGAGTGGAAGAGAACAGTAAGGAGTATATGAGTTTGGAAATTACTAAGAGGAACGTGTTCTAAAACCGAAGAGGATTGTAAATGGTAAGCATGGAGAAGTATTTGGGGAGAAGTTTTTGATTGAAAACTTTTAGGTTGGAAAAACTACACGAGGAAGGAGTTTTCACTTTGTCATAGATAATTGGGTGAGTGGGAGTTAAACACCAGAATTTGTGCCTTCTCGAAGTACCATTTGCCATAATCAAAACTAAGAAATGGCCATAATCAACCCACAACAAAACCTTGATTCAATATCAGTACTTGAGTAATTCATTCTTCTTAGAAACCAGATTCTCTAAATCTGTAAGCCAAATTCTCAACCAAGGTATTAGAGATACTACTTACCCTGGGAAGGAAAAAGCTCGACCAAGAGTATAGACCATAGAAATATATGGAATCTCTCAAAAAAAAACAATGAACAGTGCTTGTCTCCTGAAGCCAGTTATTTTGAATGTCCTTGTATTATACAAACTCAATAACGCAGACCAACACGCCTAACACAACTCCATTTTTATACTTACAGGAGCCTAGATGATAGGGTAATATACCAAGGATTATAAATCCTATACTAATAAACCTGGAAATGGCCAGACTTCCAGACTGGAAACATATGCTTCGGTCCACAAATTACATCAAATTTTAATTATATTCTCAAGACAGTTTGATTTTAATCATTAGAGTAAATTCCTTTGTGGCGTTGCTGAAGATAACGTAAAAATGGCGCTGACCCCTTTCCCAACATCCCTTATAGAAAGACAAACCGATTTTAAGATAAAAGACAATTCAAAAACTAAATTTCAAATGACAGGCAGATAATTATCAAAAGGTTGTACTGATTTAGTTTTTTAGACTTTTATTTCAGCTGCTGTGTCACTCAACACGCCATATTGTTTAAAAATTTTGTCATCGCGTCCTCATCAACCCCTTTGGATTTTTCGAGATTTTTGTTTTAGATTAGGAGAAGTAAAAACAAATGAAAAGGCAGACAACCCCCACACACACCAAAATATTACGACTACCAAACGTGGCACTCTTCAACGAAATACAAATGATAATAAAAACAAAAGAAAACTTACCAAACGTCCACTGAAGATATTTTTTATTCTCTGTTCACTGGAACAAACTGAAAGGAAGAAAGAAAAGACAAAAGTTGGTATCAATCATATCATCACAAAAATCTTTTGGTGTTTTGTTAATGGTGATAACACATAACCGAGTTTTGGGGATTTCATCACACCACTTCTCCTACTGGAAAGGATATTATATTATTATAAAAACCGTTGCTATACGGTTGTTATACACCGATAACATACCCCCAAGCCTGTTAAACTTTTCCGACCTCATCTTTCTAGGTTATAGGCGTCCTACCAAACCAAGAGCCGCAAGACAGTACGAACCAAAACCGACTAATCATGTTACTCATAAACCGTTAGTATGATACAACAATCTGACGCGATGGCATACGAAAACCAGCACAAACTAAAGCATTTCAATGGCTATCAGATGAAGCTGGATATTTAGGGTGAGGAAACAAAGATTCTTGCTCTTTCCCCTTAGATTTTGGAATTTAAAAGGACGGGTGAATAACAAGGAGGCTCCAAACAATCCATGGACTGCGACAGCGTGTTCATTCCCTCTGGAATACAACGTTTCGCTTTTCAATTCAACAATAAGGGATAAGGACAGAGAGAGAGAGAGAGAGGAGAAAGGATCTTTTGTTTGGCAACCCCAATTCGACATCATCACCTGGAGGTAATCTTTTGTTCTTTGGGCGCAGCCATTTTGAAGTGAAATTTTTACGTTATATTCAATGCCAGTTAGAAGCGTCTTGAAAATAGATAAAAATTTTTTTGTCTGGGTTTTTTAAATAGATAATTATTTAAACAATGCACAATTTCAGGTGCAAATGGTCCAGGAAAAACTATCTAAATATCTCTTTAGGCAGTTTTCCCTGGACTTTTTTTCGCGTCTTTATAATTCGAAGTTGTGTTGTTCGTTTGGTTATACCTCTAAAAATATTGTGAATCTTCAACATACGCTCTCGAATGAACAGTGATGAGGTAAGAGAGACTTAAGGATTATAAAAATTATTTATTTTATTATTTTTATGTTGTCTTTAACTATTCTCTTCAAGTTGCTTAGCTCTTAAATTTTTACCACATTAATATTATTGGGATGCGGGTTGAGTGGTCATTGCTCATGACTATCGAAATAAAATTTGAAACTTCAAACCGGATAGAACCTTAAGTCCAATACCTAAATTACTGATTTGGAAAACTATAACTAATCAAAAATCGTGTATAAATGTTAGTAGTGTTAATCAATTATCTTTTAAACCAACGAGGCCAAATTTTTGTAACAATAAATTTTCTTTTACCTCGTTCAAGCGTTACCTCAAAGTTCAAAACTATGGTCATCACCGAAAGATCGTCTGATGTCGATTGAAGTTTTAATACTTTCAACCCTTTAAGATTTCTTGAGCCTTCGACGCAAGGGAAATGCCTGGACAAAATAAGAGAAAATCCTGTTATCCGGCCAAAAAACTAACTTGACAGGAGTAATTAGTTCGTTGGATTAAGATAACTAATAGTATTAGTATCGTCCGCTGTAATATTAAACCTAACGTTTCTTAAATATGTTTTTAATCTTATAAAGGAGCACTGAAATCCTCTCAAAGTTTTTGGCCCCTCTGGCAAGCCCATTACGCTCTTATTTCTAAAGATTTGTAGATTTTTACTGTGGACACTCTCTGGGGAGAGACCCTGGAGAGCTTTTTCTTAAAACTTCTTTACTAAGTCTATTAGTGAAGAAACTATGATTCTAGCACCCTCTCAAATCCTGTTATACCAAAGATGATGGACGAAATTAAGACTCAAATTATGCAAGTCCTCTTCAGACTATACACGAACACAGAAATCCATTTAACTTTTGTGGCACCCTCAGTTAAGCCCATTACTCCCTTTTAGGCTCTGTAGGTTTCCACTTTGGACCCTCTGTGGGGAAGGCCTTTTCTTAAAAATTCTTTCCTAAGTTCATTAGGAAAGAAACTATGATTCTAGCACTCTCTCAAATCCTGTTATACTGAAGAGTGATAAATGAAATTAAGACTCAGAGTCAAATGGACTCTTCAGACCATAAAGGAACACAGAAATCCATTCAAAACTTTTTCTGGCATCCTCTGGTAAACTCATAACATCCTTATTTCTTAGGATTTCCAATGTGAACACTCTCTGGAGAGAAACCCCGGAGGACTGTTTCCTAAAAATTCTTTACTAACTTTATTAGTGATAGAACTAAAATATCCTGTTATGTCACAGAGTGATAAATAGGATTCCTCTTCAGACTACCTCCGATTTTCTTATTATCATTACCATTATTAGCATTTTTGTATTTTTATTTCTGATATTTTCCTGCTTCTAGATTGCTGTTGTATTGTCCAGACAAGCTCTTTAATTTTCTACTCAACAGACTGACAGAAATTGATTATGTCTCTGCAGTTTGCTGAAGAACAAAACGACCGTTTTAGTAAACCTGCTACGAGTTAATTCGTATTCACGTACAAATAATAGCTGGCTTCAACATAGAAGAGTTCATTGACACATTTGATTCCACCAACAAACCAAGACATAGTTACAACCAAAGTATAGTAACAAATTCAAAATTTTTTGGTTGAAACATATACCAGCTTCAACTCCCCAAGAATAAATAAATAAAATAATACAGACTCGCGTTTAAGAGGAGGAGGTATTTTCAATACACTCATCATTCTTCCATCCAAGCAAGCAACACTATCTTTTGATGCACCTGGCCTTTTGTGCTATACGGACAACCGAAATATGGTGCTGCTCTAATCCGAGTCTTCATCAGCTGAGATTTTCTTTTAGAAAATTTGAATAAGGGCCTTGTTTTAAATTGTCAATCATCAATAAGAAAAAAATCATTATCTAACATTTTTGAACATTACTAAATGTTTTCAGTTGAAAAATTGTCGTTAAAACTTAACGGATCTCACAGACACTTCAATACAGCAATTGAAATTTTTCTTCTAATTTCTTTTATGTTGTTTTCAAAACTTTTTTTTAATTAAAAAATAAATGTATCCTTCAGTTTTTAACAAAACAATATAGCATAACAAATTTTAATAGTGTGGGCTCCATAGTGCTGGCACGGATTCAGGGTTGAGATCTGTTGAATCTGTTTTGATGCAAACCGCGAATAAATTATATACAAAGACAATTCCCTTTATTTTTACTTTTTTTTATCTTATTTTCATTTCTATTGTCTGTTCTCTCCTTTCCTTCCCTTTTCTATTCCCAGTTTTCCTTCTACCCCTTCCTATTTCTTAATATTGCTCTTACTATCCTGTTATTATATTGCTCTTTTATTTTTGAATTTCTCTTATTCTGTCTTCCTTAAACTGCTCCTCCTGTCACATCTTATTATCTTATGGGGTTTAGATTATCTAAATACGTTTAGATACAAAATATCTCGTTTTTAGATAAATTTATAGCTACCAACAACAGCTAACCACAAAACAGCGTTCATAGTTTTCCCTTTAAATATTATAAAATAAAATAATAAAAATGAGAACATTCAGAAGACCTTCACTAACATTCTTCCAGAGCTCAAAGACAATCACAAAATTTAAAGCATCTTTCTGTTTATCTGTTAGATATTGAAAATAAGAGGTTTTATACTGAACGGGTACAATTAAGTATGACTGCCCTTTAACTAACAATTCCCATTTAGTATATGTATTGGTCTGTTTCACTCTGTCTACTTCTTTATCGGTCTATTTTATTTTATTTATTTCCTTATTCGACATCACTCATCGTTGGGCTCTTTTATATCTTTTAACCCAACGACTCAGACCAATTTTAAGACATTAGACACTTAACCTTTCGTATATACTTATCCTTTCAACCTCACTGCCTTCTTTTTTCTTTTCTCTTTCATACTTTTAACAGTAACTGTAGTTACGCGAGTTTAAACTAGTCCTAACATTTGGTACATAATCATTTGTCATGTAATACTCCATTATACTCTGCCCTCCCGGAGAAATGGGTGAAAATTATTTAAATTTAAATATGAAAGTTAAATTATCTATAATATCTGACTATCCGTTAAATAATTTAATCTATTTAGGCCTACTTTGAGCTTTTAATTTGTCATTAAGAGTGATGTAGTGGTTAAAGCCCCCGACTATAGAAGTTCCTGAATTCCATTCCTCTCCGGTATCCTGCTGTACCCAAGAATAACAAACCAGATTAATACTCAATTAAATAATTTATCATAAATATCATATACATATAAAATGAAGATTTGAGAATTGCTGTGAGCATGAAAATGTTTTCTGCTGCTGGAAAAAACCCTCATGAACGCTGTTCCTTGAGACAAGCTATTTCCCCCAACCTGAACAAATAATGATCGTTTATGTACCTTTTTCAAAAAGCTCAAAAAGCAGAAATTAGCTAAAATCAATCGAGCAGGATTTGCAAAAAAGTCAAACACAATCAAAAGGTGCGCAAGTTCTCCGGGGAAATTTTCAAAAAAAAGTTTTGAGGAAAAGTTCAGCACCAAATTCGAAGAGCCACACCCTGTTTTCCAGCTTCTCTAAGAAGTCTTTCTGGAAAAGAATAACCTCTAATATTAATACAACCTAACCGCTACCTTTCTTTTCATGTTGAATTCTTTCTTCTTATAACGAAAATAAAAATCTAAATAAATAAATCCAAATAAGAGCAAAATCAATAAATAAACACCCTCACACCTAAATACTCTAAATATTTCCTAAATCGCAATTTTGTTTGGAATTTAAATATTCCCAAATACCTTTAACTAAAATGTAATTCTAATTAATGATAATTTCTTCTGATCATATACCAAAATAATCAAATTATATAAAATAAAATGCGGATCCAGGCCGCCATGACAGTTCTCCTGGAAGTGAAAAATGATGCGTCATCTGTATCTGGATTTTTATCATCTCCTAGCTGTATCATATATCTTTATTGCTCTTACCTGTGTTACTCTATGTACTTCAATTCTGCATAAAAGGTTCAGAAGGAAATTATTACACGACAGATGGCGCTTTTATTTATTGATTTTGATGCTGATTTCGAAAATTCCAGAAAATATAATGACCAACGAATACGTAAAACAACACCATAAGAGCCAATTTAATTAACCTTTTCCAATAGGTTGACATCTGTCTGGCTCGTCTTTGCGTATTTTTGGAACGGTTTTCATCAATCTTCCTTCTCATAGTATGCATGAGTGAAAATTAAATATTAAAAATTATACTTCGTTCCTACGATTAAATGTATACAATAAGCAGTTTTATCTGTTGGTTCTATCTATATAAATAAATTACTATATTCTGACCTCGGTAAAAGGGCTAGAACCGGGGGCCAGACTCCTTTTCTACATAACACCATCCCTCGCCTACACACATCATCTTTTCCATCATTTTTCAGTCACAATCCTTTGAGTAAAATAACAAAAATTATGCTCACCTTAACTACTAACTCCTATCCAACTGTTTTGATGATAAATCATTCAAATTTGGTTAAAAAATACTCAAAAAACATAGAAATAATTTTCAGAGAAAAACCTTTCGCCTTTTCCACAAAAATTTTCCTTAGTACTTCAGCCCAACAACTGCGGCGCTGTAGTCGACTTTGGCTTCCATTTTGGAAAAATTTTCCCTCCCTCTCTTTTTCTGGGTGAAATTTTTTTTGACTCGGTGCTTTTAATATTAAGTGTTTGTGCATTTGTTTTGAAATATTGCTGATTCTTCTTGGAAAAGTCTCATTAGACGACTGTAAGTATTATTTTTCTCACATAATCTTAATTTTAGTTGAAAATTTGCTTAAATATAAATTTTGAAAAGGAAAACTGAAAAATCTACCATGAGCGACACATAAGGGTGTAATGGCGGAAATGTCCTCAATTAATATTATGCTCTTTCATCAGTCTTTAAATTAGAACTCCTGGTCTCTAACAAATTTTCGGGGTTTAAAGTTTTAAAATTTTGAACTTTGAAGGATTTATGAATTAATTAATATAATTTATTTGTAAATCAACGCTGACATAAGATTTCGGTCAGCAAAAATGGCCGCCATGTTGTTTACATGCCGGCTAGAATTTCCTATCTTATGTCTTTAGTACAATTAACAAAACAAAAGCTGTACCTAATATTCTCCATTTTTTTAATGTAGTTACTATTTGGCTTCATATTATTGGTCATTAATTATGGTTTATAGAAAAACCGGTTGTTGGTTCTCAGTTTTCACCCATTAAAAGGATATATACTCTACACAAATTAAACCGAAATTTTAATACGTTTTATTATTACTATTTATTTATTTATAGTATTCCTAAAAATGAAAAAGAGACGTATTATACTATTACTAAATAAAATAAAACATGATTAATCCGCTCACATAATATAATTAATTAAAGAAAATGAAACGAATCCAAATATTCTTAATTTTATGATGTATAATAATTTCAATAAGTCAAACATATTAATTATTTATTTATTACTATATTTAAAAACAAAAAAGGATTTTTGAAAAACAAAGAACATAAACCGATTAAGAAAGTAGAGTAAAAATTACGGAAAATAGAGTAACCTCTACTTTCTTTTAGTTTGGGAGACTATGATTATGATATTTGATATACAAAAAGTTGGAGACCTATTAAGGTTGCTTTCATTGTTTTAACACTTTAAATGATTTTTCCCCCGTGCTACCTGCCATCTGTCTGTAAATAAGGTATTAAGTACTTGGTCTGGCTTTAAAGGAGCTTTGTATCTAGGAAACAGACCAGTGTCTCAACTCTACAGAGAGGGCAAGAGATATTCAAGCATTTAAGAGTAATTATAATAACCAAATTATGATGTTAGTGTGATTAGGTTAAAATATTAGGTAGAAAGATAAATTTCTTGTCATTTCACTCTTTCCCAAAAGTTGACCTTTTCAATGAGGCCCATCGTCAGTGGTGTTACTATTATTCGTGGTAAGTCATTCTCTTAAAGAAAAGAATTTGTACAGGTAGAGGAAGAGGAAGACGCCTTTAGTAAGCAAATAGAAAGATGGGTGATGAGAGTCCTATTGGGTTTTAATTGGGTTTATGATAAAAGCCATCATCTCTATTCAAGTTATAAGTGTGTTTAAGGATTTCGATAAAAGGAATTAAGATTCAGGACTGGCTAAGATTTTTCGCATAGCTTCCATGGGAGGTGTTAACGAAGTGTCCGTCTTTACTCGGATAAACAACATTCACAACAATACTTTTATTAGCGTTGAAGGAAAAAAATTAAAGCACTCACCTAGTCAGTAGCTGTTGACACTTCTCCTTGTTGGCTCTGCTGTTGCTCCTGAATTTTGAATTGATTTTTGGTTTCGCGGCTTTCAAATTACACGATTAACTGTTCAGAAACTGTTCACGGATTTGTATAAAATGTCACGCTTAAGCCTAGTTGTATAATACGCGGATACACACTTAATCACTTAACTTAATCTTAAACTAAGTTCTTTTACTTATTAAAAAATTGTCTTATTAAAATTGTCACGGCAACACCGCAGCTGCACGACACGCGACTCTAGAATAATTTAAAAAATTAGAGATACCGTCAAAGGTACTATTTAACCGCCATACTTATTTTTATATTTGTTAGTGACGATTTGATTTGAAAATTTCAAGTGTAATAGCGCTTTAAAGAGTGAAGGTATATATATCATACTGTCTGGAACAAGTTAGAATAATAAAGATATCGAGACAGATGCCGGAAAGAAGTGATAATGATCAAGATCATGACAGATTTAAAACTTCAGAACAGGACGATAAAAGGTGGATCACGAAGTAGATGTAAAAGTCTGAAGAACTACAGGTAGCGTACCAGTGGTCAGACTTGCAGAAAGAAGTTCACACTAATCATCAACGTTATTTAATAAGAATTTAAGGGATGTTTTGAGCATAAGTCACCCTGATTCATGGAGATAGTAAATAGCCATCAAAAACCCTTCAAAGAGAACAGCAAACAACATCAGATTTTCAAGTTTTTGGCTGTCGTATGCTGGATATCGTTTAGGAGGTTCCAGTGGAAACGTTTAGAGTTATTCATTATATTCTAGAGGGAAAATAAAGGCGAACGGGAGGGTAAGAGAACATGAAGAAAAGTTCGTTCAGTACGAATAGAGGAAGATCAAACCGAAGAGCAATGGAGTGCAAAAAATTTGGTAAGAGGCAACCGATGTAAAGAAAAACTAAATAATGTTTGGCTTTTACGCCACGAAATTTTTAAATTTTTACAAAAAATCTAAATAATTGCCGCAAAAACCTAAATACTCATGTCAAAAATTGGAAATGACAGATGTTACGGTTTTGGGTAAAAGCTCACATCGGCTGAAATTGTCCTAAATACTAAAATATCTTATACATGTCTGGATGTGATTTTAGAGACAAATAACTAGTCTGGACAAACTGCAAGCCTTCTAGAAGAAAAGAAAATACCGCAAAATATAAGGTAGACTGGAAAGCTATAATTATGCAAATTGAAAAGATAGACAAATAGAAATTGGGTGATTTCCAAATAAATCGCTAAAATTTTCTCTCTAAAGGTTATTTTCATCTCTGTAATCTATTTGCTTTATTCTTTTGTATAAGATAAGACAATGGTGAAGCGAAACGTAAAGGTGTAGGAGGAACAAGAGGGAAATTAAGAGAAGAGACTTTCAAACTTTAACAATTAATTCTTGATTCTATTGTATTAAAAGAAGCGTTAATCGACTTGTTAGCTATATAATCTGTTTTATAATAGCTTTGTCGTTAATATATATACTCAGCTAGAGGGTGAGAAGTGGAAAAATGATTAATTAACATGGAAGCTGTCACCGATACCTTAAAATAGTGTCAAAAACTGAGAAAGTTCTACAAAGGGAGAAGTTTTGTGCGCTATATTCCCTTTCTTTAGATTTCTGTCAAATGACAGGTAAATTCCAAATATCTCTGGGCAAGGCCTGCTCAAAGTTTTAGGATGAACTTCATTAATATAAAAAGTTTTTGATGTGTAACACTACGATGTGAGTAGTAATGAGACAGACACATCTTCAACATGGTTGAACTCGGGATAAAAAAATACGAGTATATAGGAGGATTGGCCAAATTTTCACATAAATGGGGTGTAAAGTTTACTGCAAAATAAAAGTCACCATTTCTAAGGCATCTTTTATCTTCTTTTTTGAATCTTGAGACCGGATTAATAACATACAAACCCTAGAACAATGACAGACGTACAAATTTGAAAATTTGTTACTGAAGACAGGGTTCTACCGCTGCATTGACACTTGAGGACAAACGCAAGAAAACAAAGACGAGCACCCACTACTCCTTCGTCCTGAACCCAGTCTAAGGGAGATTTTATACTTATATATACTAATTACTATACAATACTAAGTGGGAATCGTTTGACTTTTCATTCTAATTGTCTTAAATCAGAAACCTGAAGCTGGAAAACTGAAGAAATTATAATTTCATTCGAATTATCTACCAGGTATAAACACTAAAAATTTTTCGTCTGGTTCCCTAGTCTCATTAACTCTACTGAAATTTTTGACTACGAGACTTGAGACTCGAAAACTCGATAATAGAAAATTGCATTTTACTGATTGTATCATTCAGTTTCTAAAAGTCACACACCTCCTTCGAAACATCTTAGAAGTACTAATAAGAAAAATCTTTTGTCTCTTTAAACACGACTTAACCGAAAGTTTAACATTACTAACACAAACAGCTGCGAAAACCTCAAAAACTCCTCTACACCCCCAAAAAATGACAAACCAAGACGTCACGTGTTTTATAATTTTATGTAAACAATATCAAGTAACCCAAAAAGGGTAAAGTTGATAAAAAAGGACCAAAAAAATTATTGTATACAACATATACCATAGGCTGGGGTGAATGTGGCGGAACTTACGGGCCGGTGTAAGAGAGTGTTACTCATCAAAAATTTTGGAAATAAAATAAAAAAAGATTTGCTTACACTTTCGCTGTTCCAGAGTCTCGTGTATCGTACTGCAGCTGATGATTAAACACAAATCACAAAGTTTTTGCTAAGATAAGCACTCAGTTCACCTGGTAAAAGCTGAAGACACAACTTATCACTAGGCAAAGAAACTGGAAATGAATATGAAATCGAAAATGTTTGGATAAACTACAGCTTGGAGAGACAACCTAAATGTAAAAAGAACATAATGACTGTTGTTTAAGGATTCAAGGTTAATAGTTTTGTTATGGGAAGGTGATCACTGTTGGGATGGCCAGCCACTCTTATTTCTGATTCATCCCCTATTTGTTACCCCTCAAATATCTCGCTTTTCCTCCAGAGTTTCAGCATACAGCATGATTATCTCCAGGTCGTTCCTTTGATGATCTACCCTCAATTTTCTAAATATCCCTTTTGTTTTGATTTGTCTTTTTTTTAAAGATGCAATTCAGGTAATTAAACACTGAGGGGACTATTAGCTAAACATCGTTGAAACCTGATGGATTTGGGGTGTTCGGTATTGTTAAAAAACTGTTGAGAGCTCTATTGGCAGATTTGTCGTGGGTGATAAATTGAATAGTTGTCCTGTACAAATACAACATATGTTTCGTACAGTTTTCTTCGTTAATTTTCTCATGGCAATTTTTATAATTGCATTCAATTCATTATAAATGCATTCAAATATTAAAATTTCATTATGGTTCCAATCTAAAATTTCCTTCCTCCAGTTAACTGCCACAAGACATAATCATCAAACCCATTTTAATTAAAAATGATAAAATAAAACATTCAATGCTTAACATTATTAAAATAAAATGTAAACATTCAATTTCTACATTATCCTACCATCCAAAAATTCCCTCCAAGACATAAAAACTTTGTACAATCGTCTGGTCAGCTAGTAGCCTATTACGAAAGGTAGCTGTGAAAACAACAATGATAATATTAATACTAAATATAATAATAATAGATGAAGGATAAAGACGGGTAAAATGTGGTAATAGGAGAAAAAGAACCCGCAGGAAGAAGATGATGGAATATTGGAGGAAACGGAAAAAAAGAAGGAAAAGGAAGTGTTGACTTTACGGGCCAAAAAAATGGCTGATACGACAAAAATAAATAACAGTTGACGAAACAATTACAACTGAAAAACAAAAGAAGAAAATTAGAAAGGAGTAGAGGGTGATGCTATTAGAGGATTCTTAGTCATTAGGTGCATTACGGGGATGAAAGCGGTTAGGATTAGAAAGGTGTCCATTCAGAACTAGAACCAGAGGGGATTCTTCACTTTTATATAATATTACGAACAAAGAAAAATCCTTAAATTTCCTTCCCCATCCTCAAACCCATCTGGACCTACGGGATCTAGCTTGGGGTTCCTCTGTCAGTGCCAACCTCGAGATCCTCGAAAGATTTCAATCGAGAACCTTACGAACCATGGTAAATGCTCCATGGTTCGATCGTAACCGATTCATCTGCGATGACCAGGCGGTTTCCTCGGTAAAGAAGGGAATCGAAAGGTTCACTGATGAACCACAGAAATCCTTCTGCGTCCTCATTCCTCTTTGAACCCCACGACCAAAGACGTCTCAAAAGACATAAACCACTAGACTTTCAAACACGTTTTTCTTAGTCAAATTTCCTTTTCCCTCTCCTGCCTTTGTTTCTTTATCCTACCTCTTCCATGATAACTCCAGCCAACTACTTGGTGTCTCGGGTGATAGGTCGGTGGGTCCCGGTGTCTCGGTCGGTAGACGGGTGGTAGGTAACAAGGAGAGTTAAATAAAAAAATAAAAATTTCCTCAACGTTTCCAATATTATCGTATCCAAAAACTTTCCTCCATGGCTCACAACCATGCCAGTATTTCTCATCGGTGAACTCAAGAAATTGGATGGTCACCTCTTAACGCAAGATTTCAACCAACCAATACTTGACAGCATGAAGAAAAATTTGGGAAAACTACCTAAGGACTTGACCAATGCGGCGCAGGAAAAAATGTGACCTTTAACCCTAAGTCTCTCTCCGGTCAAAACAAAGCGAGAAAGTGAAAGAATATTAGCAGAACACCCGAGAAGTGGTTGAAATGGACATAATTAACTATTAAATAAGCTAATGTAATAACAGAGAGGTTAAAAGAAATTTTTTTTAAACATATGTTAGAAATGTCAAAAGCCGCATCAATTAATAATAATAATAACTAAACAAAAAATTATATATCTAATTTTTATAAATATATTTATTATATATTTCATTATTGATTTATATTTAAATTATTTAATTTTATTATACAAAAGCAATACCATTTTTGAATCATAAAATTACTTTTAGACTGTGTAGAGGGCGAAGGGGTATTGGGTATTCGCCTTTCTTGTGTCTTGCGTTCGTACTCAATTCTCTTAAAACACTGTTTTCTGAAGCGAATATTGAAATTCGCACATCTGTCATTGCTGTAGGGTGTATATCATCATAAATCTGGTTTTTAAATTCAAAAAGAAGACAAAAGATGGCTTAAAAATGGCGACTCTTGTATTGTAGTATCCTCGATTCCAGACAATAAAAAAAATTAAAAATCTTTTATTTACCCTCAGGTGGAAAGGGTTGAGTCACCTTTTTGTATTTTTCATGTACCTCATATAAGCCCCATTTATGAGATGATTTTCCTAATTCATGTACTTTACATCTTAATTTACTAATTTATATACTTTTATATGTTGAATTTTTTTTAAGTCCAAAGATCAGCCATTTTGACGACGCGTCCTGCAGTTATTGTTGCAATTGGTAAAATTGTTATGTAACATCTTATAAGGTTCTCATAATAACAAAGTCCATGTTAACACTTCGAGTATCAAACTGCAGATTTAAGAATTCTGATTTCCTTGTCGAGAAATAATCTCTCCTCAAAAATTCAAGAGATGTCCAAAATCCTAAAATGTAAGAAAGAAGAAAAAAGGAAATTGCTTAATTAAACCCAAAACCAATACTCATATTATTTTATAGTAAACATCAGTAGCGGATGAACCGAAAATTTGTTCCAAAACATTTTACGACAAGAAAAATGGGAAATTCAGAGATCTGACTATTATCAGCTGATTGTGAAATAAATCAAAACCCCAGTACAATGTCATACCACGTCATAAATATCGTAAATGGGACGGATTGGGGGCACTACCCTTAAAGGACACGCGTTTAGTTTTTTGGAATTGGGCCATGTTTTGTATTGTCTGATACAAAATTTTGGTAGATGATTTGCCCCTCCCCCGAAAATCGCCCTTTGGGTAGAAACACTGGAAAGTACAATGCACTTAAATTTTGGTCTCAGGCTGTTTATAACACCAATGCTTTTATGGGAGGGTGAGAGTATGGACTACAGGTATCTACCTGAATTCAAAGAAATTGGAAATCACATATTTCCTTTTCTGGTTTTCGCTTCAGGAAGCAATTTCTATTCAAACATTTTTACCTGTCGTTTCCGTCTTACTTGTTTTTTCTTATGCCTCAATAATCATCTATTCTGTCTTTGTGGAGGTTTTGTTTTGGTGTTTGCCGATTTTCGGTTTCGTCACTCTACAGTATAATGAAGTGGAGGGGGCTCAAACCGACAACCATAACTTCTCAAGGGCTTTGAACACTATATTAAAGACATTTGAGCAATATTTTGAGATGAATACACAATGAAAACGCGCAATATTAATGAAATAACACTCCAAGGCAGGAGCGACAGTGACTTTGAATCAACGACAATTCTCAGAGTATTGAGGGAAGTTGGCAGCAGCAAAATATGCTGAGGGAAAGCTGGATTCAAATAGAAAAAGGTTCACTAAAACAAAACGTAATATTCATTCGGTTTCGAAAGATTTCGTTAATGTTAACTATACAGGAAAAATTTAGCGATTTGAAGATGTTCAATTCAATTTCAAGATTTTTCGGATTTTGGGGGATGGAAAACCATTAAAAGTGGTTATTGAGCCATGAAAAAAACATTTATTTTGTTTACCATCTGGGGTAGAACCTTAAAACGAGGCTGAACAAACAAAAGAAGAAACATAATTTTGCAGAATAGGAAAAACGGAGTCCGTAACAAAATATTTTACTTTTGCATTGTTGTGAACATTTTCTCCTGATGTGAACCTCAAATTATCTAAATTAAACCTTAGTTTCCTCTCAAATGGAAAGCTGGAGAGGTGATATTTGGGAGGTGATGACCTAATCATTTGTTTATCTTCTCTCTTTACCAATTTTTTTGGAGGAATCCATCCTAGACAGCCAAGAATGAGACGAAGAAAATGTCAGGACGGAAGCTTTATTTAAAAATTTTACGAATCTTCGCCTTACGTTTGGTTCCCAAAGCACAAATCGATAGAAAAGCGAAGGGTAGCTCAAAACGAAGGGTAACTCAGCTTCCCTGGGAGCGAGATTAAAAGGGAGAGCAAAACAAAGAGGAAGAGAGTGCGTGGGAAGAGGAAAGACGGAAGAGGAAAAGTAAAAAGGGATGACGCTCTGAGTCAGCTCAGTCAGCGAACGCCCCTTGTTAGTCTTCAATTTCAAAACAAAATATCTCCGTTCCTTTGTGTTCTAAGCAAACTCCGACCATTTTTTTTAGCTCTATTGATTCTTATTTCGATATCTCGAACGAGATAGCCATTTTGGTGAAAGTTTCTTGCATTTTTAGTGCTGAAATTAGTTGGTGAAATTTTAAAGATTTTGGAAATTTAATCAAAATCCACAAAAACTCTTCAAGAGGTGAGTTAAAAGACATATATACAAAGGGGCCCCGACATTTTTTCAAATCTTCTTCAGTCTTTTGCATTTCTTAATGAATGTCGCTGAATCCTTCCGATTAAAATTAAACACTTCACTGAATTTTTGATGGGATGTAAATTTTTTGTTTCAGTTATCGCAGAAGACAACCACTGGAAAATCTTCCTCCTCATCTTCTTCAAGGGGTAAGTCTCTTTAAACATTTTTTTATTGTATCACGGTTGAGCGGTGCTGTCACAGGGTGTAATTACTTAATACTAACTGGTTTTGGTATACCGAGGTATAATTAATTTGAAGGATTCACGGTATGCAAATCATAATGCCACGTTAGGGAGTTGAAGCGAGAAGAAAGTAATGGCTGGAACAAATTATCGTTGTTAACCATCATCTATGGACCAAATTGTTTCTTTCAGTTTCTTTGAAGTTTCTCCCTTTCTTACCCCCTCGCCCTCTTTTCTTTTTCTTGTGTGTGTTTTTTTGTTTTATTATTTTTCTCTTTGTTCCTCTCCTCACCTCGCCTCGTTATTTTCCTGTAGTTTGCTGAAACCCAACACCGAGTAATTTTTTTCCTGAGAGGGTCTTTTTGCTTTGAATGTTTTTTCAGTCATTTTCTCTTCATTAAACTTTTTTTTTCTTTTCAGGGAAGCTTCATCCATTTGGATTTTATTCCTGTGGAAGTTTTAGGAAAACTGGTTGGTGAGTTTGTTGAGACTTTAAGGCTTTTAAGCTGTGTTATGGACATTAGGCCATCAGTGAATCACGAAACTGCAAGTCAAGCTTCTCCACACAACTATATAAACTATAGTTCACAGTTGCGGTTTATATAGCTACTCAGTCAAATAGTAACAGCCATGAAATTGAAAGAAGTAAAAAGGTCTTGTTCTTAACATAGGAAACCAATTCACAAACACGGGAGAACCGTTCTGCACCATCCTTTGTCCCTTTTAGAATGTTTACGTCTTTTTGGCTGATTTCTAACTCATTTAAATCTTTTTTTCTGATTCAGAGAATCAACCCATCGTTGTGTTCTAACTAAAGAACAATCTGAATATCTGGGTGGTGAGTCTCAACCATTCTTGTGACGGTTTAATCGTCCATTATCGTCGTAATCGACGAACAGGTTCGTAAATTTTTCTGTGCCTCTTAGCTGAAGTTTCTTTAGGCTTCTTCCTAACTCTTAGATCTTCTGTTTTAGGAAGCTACGCCGCTGTTGTGCTCACTTGGAAATTTTTGGTGGTGAGTCTCTAAGTGCCTTACTGTATTTTTGATTTTGTTTTCGAATTTAGTGTCTCTGGATAGTACTAACTGTTTTAAATATTTCCCTGTTTTAGGTATCGACGATACTGTTTTCGTCTGAACAACGAACTAATAATTCGTCTAAGTGGTGAGTCTCTACAAACTTTATTTGTTTGTAAGCAACTTAGGTCTTATATGAGTGATTCTCAACCTTTTTCTCTTCACGGCACACTTTTAAAAGCTTGGTGGCACACTACCAATCAGGTAAAGTAAAAGTTTACTGACTGTTATATCTATAAAACGATATATTTTGTAAAAATAGCAGACGGTAGTAATTTTGTATGGAATATAAAGCAAAATAGCAGTATTAAGTAGCAGTGCTCAGGCAGCAATCAAAATTCTCTTCCGCTGTTTTACTGTTTGCATCCGTGAAATTTGGCAGCACAGTGGTTGAGAATCATTGTCATATGTAATTGAACATCGCTGAATACTTACAGCGGCTTACAGCTTACAAACTAATATCGAGAAGGTGTTGATGTAAGAGTTAAGAGAAATGTTGCTATCAAATTTGTTCAATCAGCAAAGTATCATGACAAAACTTGAGAAATTGAGTTCAGTTCTTTCTTGTCAAAAACTTCGATGTTGAGTCGATGAAGATATATTATCTAGAGAGTCTTTCTAAAACATATTTAATTCAAAGGAATGAATTCAAGTCACGAGTTCTTTGAGAGAATTTTCAATCAAAATGTGAAAGAATTTGTCATAACGTTCACTTCTTCACTGAAAAAACTTTTGAGAAAAATTTTCTTTGCGAGGTTTCCAACTGTCGTTTGCTGAAATAGAATTTTTGTCAACAGCGACTGAAGATAGCTTGAAAATAAAAACTTTAACACTAAAACGACTGAATGGTGCCCCATACGACTTTTGAAATTTGGAGTCAACAATTTTTATAACTATTATGGGTGTCAGTGTCTTTTCTTCCTTCTTTGGCGTTTTGCTAATCGTGTTTTGATGCTTAGCTTGTTTGGTGTTTGAAAAGCCCTGATTCGTCAAGAATTACAGTTGTGTACTGATTTCTGATCGCGTTGATAATTTCTTTGTTTAGTAAAAATGTTTAGAAAGTCAGTGTTTCAAAGTGTTAGGAGAAATACCTCATATAGATGAAGATGGACCGAAGTGTACTGAAGAAAAACCATCGAATAAGACGATGATACTTTTGGTCACCACAGACGAAGGTGAGTTTTAAGGTGACAAGGATGCAGACAAGAATATTTTCAATTCGCGCAGAAGACATAAGAAACGCGATGATGCTGTTCATATTATGTATTAAAATGTAAAGCATAACGATATTATGATGTATATAATCTAAACAGCGGCTTGTGCCACGCTTCTCCACACAGCCATATAAACCATAGCTTACTTTTGCGGTTTATATAGCACATAGTGTAGTTATATAGTCAAATAGTATTAGCTATAAAAGTAAAAGGAGTAAAAAAGTTCTTATTCTTAACACAGTGCGTCAATCTACAAACACGGAAGATGTGTGATGTGGTAGTCAAACTTGGCTACAGAAGTCGTGAATTCGAATTCTCTCCCACATCCTGTTATACCCAAGGATGAGAAAGGGAATTAAAACTCGAAATCAACATCAAACTCAACTCAACTCGACTCAGCTCAACCTACAAACATTGACTAAAAGTGCCTGAAACCATCAATAAGAAGAAATTCGGTGTGGGCATGAAGAAACAGACAACAACTATTAATACATATACAGTATATCATCATCATCATCATTATGTCATTGTGATTGAAGTCTACTTCTCCAAGTTTTCTTTTCAGTGCCTTACTACCGAGCTGGATGAGATAAACACACAGGTTATAAGAAGAAAGGACAGGAGAGAAGATTTCTGGACAAGAATTCCAGTTCACCGAAAAATTAAAACCTGTACAAGAGAAAGAACAAGAAAGCATCCAGAAAATGTCAGCATCGATACAAAAATGATGCCAAATATAACTAAAGAAATTTGGCATAAATGCGTTTGGGCCATAAACTCTTCCGGTATGCAAGAAATGTGCAGAGGATGAGTATATGCGTTTCATACTTGAAGTTTTATTAGATTACAAAATCTTTATACTTTGTTGCTTATCATTGTATAATTTAATAATTAAACAAATTGAAATCATGTTTTAGACACAAAAAATTTGTTTTAAACAATATCAGCAAAGGTTTTTGGTAAAACGTCGTGTAAGTTTATAACGAAGCGACAATTGACCCCCTGGCAGTTGGATTCGGTATACATCAAGTCTCGGTCGTTGTAGTGTTAAAATAATATGACATTCTGTCTGTTAAACATCTCAAGTTGTGTCATGACTTGTTTGTAAGTATTCAAGGTGTTCATAAAATTTGAGTATACTATCAGTTAGGCATATAATTGAAATGTGCTACCTCCCCAATCAGTCCAAATCAGTTGCTACATTTTGTTCGAGAATTAGGCTGGAGTGTTAAATGCAAACAGGGCAATACCTAACCTCATCTGGTTGTACATGATTCCAGTATGTTTGAATATATAATTCAAAAGATGGATGAAACCTTGAGCTAGGATATCAACTTCCAAACAGTTTAGGTATAGATACAGTGGCTCATAGTGAAAATGATGCAAAGGATTTGGGAGGGATTTTATGAAGTTCCTCGTTTGGCCCCTTCCACATAAAATTTCGCCCATCCGACCCAAAATTTTGATTTGTCGGAAATTCAACAGTCAGAGCTTGGGTCCTTTTTTAAATAAGTTTTTCCAAATGCAACTCTAGTCTTTGTGTTAATATATGTTTTTGTCCTTAAAACTCTTCCATGGAAATGATTTTTTCTCATCACTTATCAATGGTCAAACTTTGTATCTAAAAAATTTTTCACCAAGGAAGCTAATTTTGGTCCACTCAGTTTTGGGTTTTCCTTAGTTTGTTTTATAATCCACCGCTCCTCGGTAAAAATTTTCCTTCGGCTTGGCCTGGGCCTGGCCTATTTTCATGCCGATTTTCATTTTTATGGCGTTCAGTTATATGCTGAACTTAGAGTAACTCTTATTAACGACAGAAGCTATTTCTCTTTGAGTTTTCTATAATGATTTTTCGCTTTCGAACATCGATTTTGAAAAACTAATGTTAAATGAGGTCTAGCATGAGACAAAACTGGCAACAAGCCGTATCAAATTGTCAGAACGTGGGTAAATTCGGCTGAACAAGTTTGTTCCTGACACATTACTTACATTACTACATACACATTACTACATTAACGCTAAATTTCTCAGCTTTGAAAAAGTGTTTTCCAACTTTCGCTTTATAGCCAGTGAACTAAAGTTTTTCACAAGTTTTGGGGAAAATATATTTAAATTTAGTATGACAAATACTGTTTCATCGAAAATCCTCTGCATCATTTTCAATGCTAGCCACCGTATACTAGACCTCAAGGGGTTATAACTGGACTGTATCAGACACAGAACATTTAAATTTTTCCACATAGACCCTATTTTTAGGGAGGTAGAATTCGTCAATCAAAAAATTGACAATTTTGAAATCATGAGTTCCACTAATCAGTATAAATATATTCAAATGTAGCAACTGATATGGAACGTGTGTGGGGGGTTGTATCGGTAAGTACGAGATTAGGTTAGTTTGGTGACTTGAATATTCTCTGATGTGAGATTCATCATAATTGTGAGAAGTTAAAGGTTTTCGGCTTGGTTTTAACATATATCAAACTAAAATTGTATATAAGAGGATAAGAATCATGGAAATTTCAAGATGGCTGAAGTCACGACAAAGCGTGTGCAGAGATTCCCTTTTTACCTTGCTTAACAGCCACCCTCGTTCGTAATTAAAGCGCCTGGCTTTGAAGGGTCTTTTCTTTAATCAAAAGGTACAAAAGCGTCTTAGCCCCAGGCGGTCGTTGACAGGGGAGATAATAGAGGAGTAAAAAAAAGGGAAAAAGGCAAAGAAGATAAGAGAAATAAGCGAATAAAAGAAGAAGATAAAATATTCACAGAATCTCTCCTCCAAGCTTGAATAATTGCAACAACAGTGTGTAGGCTTAAATAAAGAAAATGGCAAACTGTTAGGTCTAAAATTCGTTCCTGAAGAACGCAATTTTAGATTGTCAAGTTTTGATGTCACTGTACATGACTAATTGTTTGATTCAACGTAAAAAGTACTGTATATGAGAAAGCAAAAATTTTTTAAACCGATATAACTGTCAGTTCAAATCGATTCGAACTTAGGAAGTGATTACTTAAAAGTTGAGACTGGAGAACTGCAGTACCGGACCAAAGATTCAATACCGTTATTTGAAATTGTCTGTGATACTATTACCGAATTTTTGAAATGTGATATTACAAAACATGAATGAATGAATACTGTCGTAAGGCCTTGAATGAAATTTTGTGAAAATGAGTGAGTGTTACTGTCAGCAATGTGCGATATGCTTTTTCCACGTATATACCTCTAAATCCCTCATCTTCAAATGAATCAATTTCTTATAGGATAGTTTCTGTATTTGTATACGGTAGTGATGGCCAAGCTCGTTGGTAGATCGAGTCAATTTCTCGAAATTTAAAATTTTTGGCGAGCTGCAAATAAATACGTATTCAAAGGTATTTAAAAATTTTTCTACACACTATATATTTATTGAAAGCATAAGTAAAATTACAAAGTATGTCTACTGAATTTAAATACTAAAAGTTAAACACATTTATTTTACTTCTCTTGACAATTTTTAAAAATTTGCTGAATTATACCCCTAAAGCAGTGATTCCCAAAGTGGTCTATATGACCCCCAGGGGTCTATGACAACCTGCACGGGTCTAAGTCTGCGAAAAAAAAATTAGGGACCCATGAAATGGAAATCGGGTCCACGATAGTGGATCTCAACATACACTGACAGTACCTAGTTACGTACATTATAGTATCTTATAATATGAAGACATACGTATATATTTATAAAAGTATCTATGGAGTAAAAGATTTAATTCACTGCAGTGAGAATTTTATAAAAATTAGGTTAGTAGGGGCTTACCCAAAACCGAGAAACATAGCAAGGAGTCTAACACAAAAGTTTGGGAACCTCTGCCCTAAAGGTTTCACTTCTCAGTGATCCTTTGACATGATGGTTACATTACACTAATCGGATTTCAATAAGTTTAAAGTGGAATAAAACGATTCGCATAAATACGTTGAAACACTACTCAGCGATTACTATTATTTTTAAATATTAATATAAATACAACAGCACAAAGATAAGAAGGGGCCTCGGGTAGCCATAAATAATCCTTCAAACAGGCCAAGGTTGGGCCCTTCTGGTACATGGTTTTCATTCTGTGCTGTATTTTGCTTTGCTGGAATTGTTTCAGTTATCCCCAACTCAAATTTTTGCTCAAGTGACAATTCCTTTTCACCATCGATGTTAGTGTCATGGATAGCTATATCGAAATCGTGTGGGTGGGGATGGGTTTGTGGGTAAAAATTATATATAAGATTTACTATAAACTTCATCAAACTTGATTTAATTGGCGACAACCTTTTGAGTCGGAAGAGTCAAGGATTCAATTAATAAGTGAAAAATTGGATTTGGCAAAATGTCAAAGCTTTTAGACTCAAAAAATGTTTTCTTGCCAACAATAAATAGTAATCGCATAAATTATATATCTATAACTAAAAAACTCTACTTTTTATATATAAGTAGTAATTTTCACAATAAATTAAATAATAAATATCAATAATATATATGGCATTATTACATCATTACTTTTTATATAAGTATGGATATTACGAATTACAGTACTAATAGTATACTAAATATTTGCGTATAGAACTAAAGAACCCTTAGTTGCTGCCAAACCCTCGATTAGTCTCTTTTCTTCTTTTTAACACTGTGGCGTCCGGTGGCTCCACGTTGGTGCCGGAAATTACTGAGAATGTATATTCAAAGCTGTGGAACGAAAGTTACTGTTGCGTGTTCTGTTTAACAGATACTAAATGATAAAGTAGAAATAATATTATTAAGACTTTCGTAGCCGTTCATAGTCAACTTGATATATAAAAGTTTTTTAAGTCTGTGTGCATGTCGCGTCTTGCAGTGTTTGAAGTGACCGTTTGAAAGTATGAACAACGTGGCTTGTGAAAAAACCAAAAAACTTTCATATATCAAGTTGACAAAGTAGAAACTTTTTGTTTTTCTAAAAATCTTGCCCAAAAACATGGGAACTAACGATAAGATTAGTAAACAAGAAACGCCGGCTTCTAGCGTTATTATGTAAGTCAGTTCCAACAGCATCGGCACGAAAAATCTGGACTAGACGTCCGGACGCCATAGTGTTAATTTTTCATTTTTGAAAATATTATAATTATATTATTATAATTGCTGATTACCGGAAAATTTGTATTTAAACTCGTGAAATGGATAGTACAAGACTGTATGATAAATGACTCAAGATACCGGTGTTTTCACTTCCTGATTGTGGAGTCTTAAATACAGAAAATTTCAAAATTGGGTTGGGCCTAAAATAAATCCAAAAGAACGCCATTTTTCATTCTCCAATTTTGCAGGAATTACACTGGAGTATCTTACTTCTCTGTAATTTTTAAACACAAATGAGGGGAACAAAAATTTTGAAGACTGATCTATAAGAATGTAAAGTTCGGATGGAAGGGATCCTGTACCTGTTTTTCAAGTCAATTTTCTTTCCGGTTAATTGTGAAATAACAAAATTTTTCTGGCCATCAAAAGTAGTGGAAACTTCTCGAAATCCTTGTAATGAAAAAATTCTACTATTACAATCCACCACAAATGTTTCCTACGATTTACGGTATATAGGGAAAACCATTAAAAACGCTTCCGGAAGTGGACAAGAGAGGAAAAGGAAGGACATGGGTTGGGCTGGATGGGTTTTATGTCTGAATATTAAGTCAAATTTTTGTTTAATAAATACTTTCAGGGATTATAAATCACTTGAAGGGTTAAAAATCTGAAGAAATTTAATTTCAATGACCCATAAACAGGGAAGGATGTTCACTGCGATAACTTATTTATTGTCGGTGTAACTTAAAGCTTTCCAAAAAGAGAGGAAAAAAATTTTTTTCTCCATTTTGATAAGTGAAAAATCTATAAAAATAAAAAAAGAAGAAGAGGAGATCTGTCGAAAAGGTCACAGCGCAGGAAATGCAGAGTAATCAGAGCCTCGACCGCGCACCTTTTACACCTTCCAGACAGTTTTTCGCGAGTTAAGGTGCTCACATCTAGCTCTCTCAAATTGTCTGCAATTTCTTGGGTGTTTTTGATTCAAATTTCGTTTCAGAAGTGTCGATTAGAATCGTGACGACTAAATTCACATCGAAGTGAAAGTTAGGGATTATTTCCGGTTGAAATAACCCAAAAAATATCACAAACCTTCCATCCTATTTGGAAGGGATTATCAGAGATAAACTAAGGACGGACAAAGGACCTAATTCAATACCGGTGATAAGGGTTTTGAAGTGGAGATTTTCGTTGGCTATCAGTCTTAACGATAATTAACCCTGTCGGTCATAAAGCGAGTATAATTAATCTTATTTAAGTGCTTCTCGGGTTGCTGTTCATCCGAGGCGTTTGACATCATTAGCGGCTAAGGTAAGATACTTAAAGACTAATGGGGAGAGTGGGGCTGTTGGGGAAAATTTTTTTTTGGTCTTGGGTTTGGGGCCCCACTTTATAAATAATATAATATCACAGTATAATACAATATAATATACACCCCCTCTCTTTCAATAAAATCTTTACTTATCAAAATGGAGAATAAAATTCTTTTTTTTTCTGAGTCATGGCTTTAAAAATCTTAAATTTGACTTCAAATAAAGGTATAAGAATCTTGAGTCAGTTATTTCTCTGATTGGATTGAAAATATGATAAATAATTTTTAGGAGCATCAAGAACATATTTAAAATGTTAATGTTTGACTACGGTTCATTTGAACCACACCCTTAAACGTGTCCCCTAGTTTACGGAGTGTCAGATTCACTCAAGATCTGTTCGGACTCTTTGATGAGTCATCGGATTTTAAACATCCCAGATGAAAGGAAAAACTAACAATTCGATAACAAGGGTTGAGAAAAGAAAATTGGTTGTCAAGTATTCATTATTTCGTTGAGAAAAGACGCCCAGGGGGATTTTTCCCGGTCCGCCATGTTTGAATTAAAAGCTCGTTCAATAAAACCCTTCTGAGCATGACAGGGCGTTTCCCCCCCTTGAGGGTTTGGGTAGGAAAGAGCTTAAAAGCTTTTTTTTGCTGAGATTCTACTCATGGACCCTAAAATTGGTTGATTTGTACTCCAAGTTCTTATTAATCACTATTCTGGTTCTCCTAATAAGAAATGTTTAAAAAAATGTTGGGGAAAGTTGTGAAAGTTCTTTCCGTTTCGAAATTGGTAACAAACAAATCCGTCCACGTCAGCATAAAATATTTCAACACTTCCGGTTTATGAAAGCTGAGGGAAGTGGGTATAATTTTGGGTTTTTCAGCATTTCTGATGTACAGATATATCTTCTTTTCTTCTTGTCTCACCAAGTTAACTGCCACCTGCCCCCTTAAACAGCTTTTTGGTCTCATAAGCTGAGGTATAGCCCAACTCCCAACTGTAGTGATAGGAACTTGAACTGCTGATCGGGATAAACAAGTCTTTGAACCGTTCAGGATAACCCAAACAAGCGTCTCAAAACACTTATCTATATTTACTTCAACCCTCAAAACAAAGGGCACTTTGGGCACTGATTGCCGGACCATTACACAACCCAACCCCAAGAAGTGGAGAATAACTGTTGAAATGGAAGAGAGAGGAAGAAACCCGGTAACTAATTTGTGGTAGATGTAGTTTTGGTTTTCTTTTGTCTTGTTTTTAACTGTCACAGGTAGGTACAATAAGGGTTTTTCAAATTATTTTAAAAGTATTGTTGCTCAATGATCAGTGAACTTAAATTATGTGAACAGGAAAGTATTATCGTATGTCTTGTGGTAAAAGTGATAAATCAGAAAACTGGTGGTCGTTGATGGCGTAAATGGTTAGCACTCTGCAGAGCCCGCAGAGGGTTTTAGAGTCATCTGCAGATGAATTGTTTGCTGTTGTTTGTGTGTGTTTTGTATGATTATTGTATGGGCGGATGTTCGATTATTATTATTTTAAAATTAAATTTATATTTATTTGTATTGTAGTATTGCGCCAGTTTATTTATTTATTTTTTGATATCTGTCAGTTTCAACTGGCGATTCATGGTTTACGTACCATTTCTCTTCTTTTCTGGCAATATTCTCTCAATTTTTCACTATGTTCCTATCAAAAGGAGTTAGTAGTTCGCGAAAAAAATTATAAATTTATGTTGGGGATTTGATTTGGTACGACAGAGTACTGGCTACTTCTTTGGGTAGTTTTTTCTGATTCATGCTTTGTTGAAACAGATCAAGTTGGGGGTTAATAAAAAGAATTAGCGGTGGTCTCAAATAGCATTAAATATACGTTTAACATATACCGTAGGAAGGATTTGAAAAAGGGTGACTGAGAATGAATCACTTAATGACGATCAAGTTAAACACCAAATTTACGTTTAGCATTTACCTTTGTTATTTATGCTAGGTTTTAAACCACATTTAAAGTGGCTACCTAACTTTCATCTATTTATTTTTTGGAATCCTATACTCTAATATTATATAAATATTTGTGCAGGATCGTTGCTGAAGTCCGCCAAACTAAGAAGCGTAACAGTGGTGAAGTGGTGAGGGAAAGGCTTCTGTCACCGAAAATACAACCACAAAAAACTAGGATAGAATCTACTCCGAATCAAATAACAGTAATATCATTAAAGAAAATAAAACAAAAAACATGTACCTCCACCTTTGTGAATAAACAGAAACTATTGAAAATTACTCCTTATAAAAACAAGCCTCACTTGTCGAGAGAAAAGACGATGGAAGGGAATTACGAAAGGAAAAACACTGGCTACTGGACAACACCTGAAAAGGAAAGGGCTGACAGGTCACAAACTAGAGAATACAACCGTGATAGGGACTGGAATAGACCCGACTATAGCTACCTGCAACCCACACAAAGGCAAAGTGAACATAACCCCCAATACTCCCGATCAGGAGGAACAAACCCTGGAAACAATCAACCTCTCCAGAATTACTATGGACAGCCACCGCATTGGACACCACATCCAAACTACAATCAGCCACGAAATAGGTTCGGAGTGTCTGCGGCGACAGGTTATAATTATAACCAACCCAGAAGTTTGTTTGATACATACAACGAAGCCCAGGGTAATACGGAGTGGAGGCCTGACTGGAGAGGTCCACCGAACTATACTCAGAGCTTTGAAAACCCTCAGCAAAGGGGTCATTACGGAAACGAATACAGAAGAGATTCGTACGGTAGTGACAATCAAATGAAGCGAAAAGAATATGGCAACAAAGATCAAAAGGAACAACAAAATCAAAACGTTAAAAGACGAAGTACTTTGGACACTGGGACTATGGTCTCTCCCTTGGAAGGCTTGTACCAGGTTGAAGACGGCACTCCCAAAGGACGTGGGTATGGCGTACAACGTTTTAGATTTACACGTTTTGATGGAAACACAAGACGTCGTGAGGGAAACAAAAACAAAACAGAAGAAAAAACAGAAGAAAATTGGGACCTACCCGAAGAATCAACAGACACAAATAAGGCGAGAGGAAGCAAGAGCTCAAAGGCCGAGGATGAACCGGACAAGACAACCGCAAAGGAAAAGGACGACCAAAAGACGAGCCCTGAAGATGAAGAATCTAAGGAACGAGTACAAACCTGGAATAAAATTGATACAATCGTGGGCCGTAATACGGGAGTGAACTTTGGTTTCTATCAAGAGATACCCAAAGGAAATAATAATGATAACAACACAGGCCGAAGAGTAGAAGAAGGCTGGCATGCACTCGAAGAAAGAAGAGACACGAATAGGGCGAGTGGAAACATGAGCCAAGGCAGTTCCCCCCAAGCTGACCAACGTATGGTCTCTCCGGAACGGACGAGGAACTGGAATAGATTTGATAGAAACGTGAACCGAAGAATGGGAGGAAACTATGGCTACTATGGAAATAGAAGCAATAGAAATACATATGACTACAACACACGGCGAAACGTAAGAGAAGACTGGGACTCCCCAGAACAATTCAATAACAATTACAGGCCCTGGAACTACAACCGGGGGAGGAATCAATACCCTCGAGGACGGGGCTTATACAGGAATAATTATAATAGAAACATAACTCGTCCAGTGGAAGACTGGGACGCGCCCGAAGAAACAACAGACGCAAATCAGACGAGCTCAAAAACGCCCGACTGGGATGAACCTAAAGAGACCACCACAAAGGATGAGGGTAATAAAAACGAGAGCCCTAAAGATGACAAAGATAAACCGGAGGAAAAATTGGAGTCGACAAATAAGGATAACGATGACAAAAAAACGGGCGGCGAAGAAGTGGATGATGAGGAAGCTCAAAAACAAAGAGAAAGAGAAAGGAATTTCGCAGCCCTGATGCGCTACATAGACGAAGATTGGGGTCCGCCTCAATGGCCATCACGCACTACTGAGAAAACAGAGAACGAAGACGAAAACTCTGATTCTCCCAAGGCAACAAGCAGTGAAGACAGTAAAGAAAAAGCAAACTCAGACCCTTATGAGTGGATAAAAAACAGAAACACAGGCGACAGAAAAACAGAACTAAGCAGGAAGTCTCCTGATCCAATAATAAGCAAAAGGAGCGATAGCGACGAAGACAGCAATGCAGATGAAAGTCCCCAGGAGGAGATGAAAAGTACGGCTGAGAACGAAAACAGCCTGAGTAGCTGGGAACATTGCGAATCTCCCCAAGGAAGACAAAACACGAATAACGGCGGAGATAGCTCAGAATCTCATGAAGGAAGAGGAAACAGCAACAGCAACAGCGATAACAGTAACGTGTCAAACGACTCAGAGTCTCATAATACGTCGTCAAACACAAATGACAGCAACGAGGACGTTTCCAGATCCAGCAGAGAAGAAGAGACAGAATCCACCGAAAACTTGGAGTCATCTAAAGAAAGAGAAACGTCAAGTGACTCAAACGCTGTTGAAAACGAAAGGGCTGAGCAATTAGAAGCTACAGACTTGGAAGTAATTGCTACGACTAGTGGTTCAAATGTACAAATCCAAACTTCGGGCAATAATGACGAAGGTGGTGAAAATGGCAGAGATCTGAGTCCTGCTACAGCTATACTCCAAACGGGGCATGACGTCGTGAGTGCTTATGTGGTAAGACTTCTTGAAAGCGGAGAAGGAGGGGTGTTCAAGACTCACGCACATCACTTGTGGACATTGTGCAACAAATACAATCGTACAAAAGAAATTTTGCGGCGAATAATGACCTACGGCTGGGAACATCTTACACTAGACAGTGATGAGGACGAGGATAACGAAGAAACAACAGAAACAACAGTAGACAAGAGATGGGTAGGCCAGGACAGTGATGATGACACAACCGATGACGACACAACTGATGATGACATTTCAGACGACGAGGACGAGGAACCATCCATAGGCCTGCCCAAAAATGGGTTCAATAGAATGATAAAACCGGTGGCAAGAAAACCAAATGGGAGTCCCATGGCTTCTATGGCAAGAGGCCCTCCGACGAAGATCCGAACTAAGCCACAAAAAATTTTTGGTAAATCCATGAATTATTATGGTGACAGTGAAGATAATTCGGAGGAGGACACCGACATAGATACCATGGATGAACGACAAGAAAAATCCGAAGGCAACTACAAAACTGACTTAGAAAAACTTCGCCAAGATTTACGTAATTTAGCCATGAACAAGAAAAAGATGGCGGAAAACGGAGAAAAAGAGCCTATCTTTTCCTTAGATCCCGAAAGTGTCGCTCGAGAATTCGAAATGGCGAAGACATGGGTACAAAAAAAGGACCAGGGCTCAGATATAGAACAGAAAGGCGAACAAACAGAACCTAACACAATTACAGGACCGGAATATGACTCACAGGACTCAGATATTGAACCGGGAAGCTCTCAAAAAAGGAGTGCGACGAAATTAGAGGATGACAACACGAATTCAAATGATGAGACAAGCGCGAGAAAGAAGGAAGAGGAAAGACGAGCTAAACTACGTACAGAAATGTATTGGCAGTTATGTAGAAGAGTTGTTTCCAGCAGTGATGACACAGATACTGAAGACGAAAGCCAGCTAAATTATGTCGACGGCAATGATACTTCAACCACAAGCACAAACAAATCAGATCTAAATAATTGTAGAAACCGTCGAAAAAGTTGCAATAAAACTACCCCAGGCAAAAGACAGAACAAAACGACTGGAAGTAGGAAACGCTGCAATCGTCAGTCGACAATGTGCTCACGATACAGAATACGCTTCAATGGAAACATCAGCAAATTTAAGAAGCTGACAAATAAGAGGGCCAATCGAAAACAGCAGAAGGACGACAGAAGCGTAAAAGGGAAAAATATGTGGGGTGAAGAGAAGACAGTTCCAGTCAAAGTCACAAGACGAGAAATGAAGCAGGTAAAAGGTTGCAGTTCGCTCAATTATTCGCTCGAGGAATCCCAGGTAGAACAGTCGTGCAAAATCTGCTCAAAAACTACAAAGGATATTACTGCTCACTACAAGACAGCTCACCCGGAATTGGAAATGTTGACACCAAGACTGAATACAAGAGAAGAAGCAGCAGCAGGAGCGGCCGTAGCTCAAGACACAGCAGAAAAAGTTGAAGAGGTGGGCCAAATAAGTGCCGAATCTCCTGCCTACTCGATCAATCTCCAAGATTTTTTCATGCACATAGCCGCACATACTGGAGAGTACATGGCTGCGTGTCTAATGGAAGACGACATGACATCAGCACCTAATGAGGACATCAGCACTCAAATAATGAACGAGGATCCCAGCTACGACTTAAACACCTTTGAGGATATAGTAGAGCCCTTTCCAAATACACCCGGATTTGAGCCTTTGTACGGTTTTCTCTGCTCAAAATGTAACTTTGTGCAAGTCTTCCGCAAGGACGTGGAAGACCACATTAAGAAACAACACAAAGGAGATGAAAATATCTCCATCATCAAGGTAAATCTGTCCGAAGTACCTCCAGACCAAGCAGATGACATCGAGTCAATTGAAAGTACTAATGATGAGGAAGACATCACTCAAGCGAAACCTCGAGACGTAGATTCCGAATTAACTACAAATGCTGATACAGCAAGAGTCGAAGAAAATAAAGTCGAATCGCAACCGGAAAACCAGGAAGACAGTCCCATGAACCCAAATAACGAAAAGGACGAACAAGTAGAGAACGATAACGAGACCAGTTCCCCAATCTATCCTAGTTCTCCAGAAATATTACCACTTGAAACCAATGACGACTGTGATGACCACATGGAATCCAAAGTGGAAAGCGAAGTAAGGCCCGCCCCGTGCCTCACACGAGTACCGGGGTGTTTGGGCATCCTTGAGTAAGTATTTAGTGTTGTTTACTTTGTATTAGCCTTGTGATTGTTAGTAGGTTAGTCCCGGGTGCAACATGAAAACTGCAAACAAGTGTTAGGTTCCAACAGGTAGTATGACTCCTACAAGGTGTAGACCTAGCGCTTTGAACAACAAAACTGACGTATACATGCTTGTTCTCTGGCTATTACTTGACATTGGTAAACGCTATATACAAACTATATCACTGAGTTTGTGTACCCGGGCTCAGGACTTATCACTCACATCACTAATGTGGTGTTTTGTTCTTTCAGTTGGGACGGCTCGCCATTTCTGTACAATTGTTTCGCTAAGAATTGTATGTTTGCAACGATTGTGTATTCCGACTTCGAAAAACACACTAGAAACATACATCCGATGGAAGGAGATTGTGATTCGAACGATGACCAGGTATCACATCTTGTTTTTATTTCCCAGTCTGTTCTACAGGTACAAAATTTGTTCTGTAGCCCACATAAGTCTAAATTCACAAATTATATGGGCAATAACTAGTGCTAAGACTGTAAACCTTATTTTAAATATCTTGAAAAAAGTCAGACAGGTAGAACAGAATCTTCACTATACCTCAATCTTTCAGGAGGTCATTTTAAATAATATAATTTGGTGTTCATAACTTGACCAACAATTTAAATTGTTTGTTTGGCATTTTAAAGATTGGAGCAGAAGAGGATTTGATGTTATCAGATGCTCTCGAACATCTGACATCCCATATAGAGCCGAGAATGGCTGAAACGGAGATAAACAATGAAGGCTTATTGCCCGAGAATTACAATAATGAACGAGAACCACTACAACAGGATTCTAATAACAACAGTGAACAGGTGAAACCATAACCCTTGACAAAATTATAAAAATTTATTCCACGAAGGTCATCTTATTAAAGGTGTTATCATTCTTTTACAGGAAGACGAAATTGAAAACAGCCCTCGGTTAGTCATTTTTGAAGGGTTGTCTGAATGTTCGGACTTCCCGGACGACCCACTTTACACTCCAAAAAATCCCATGGAGAGTGAGTTTCAAGAAGTAAATGTCCCAGGCGGCATCGAAGAGAGCCAGAAAGTAATTACGACCTGGAGGAACAGTCAAATGCAGATGATACTGCTTCATACACATCTCATGATATCTGGGGTCTACCTCCGGTGGCTGGCTCGACACTGGATGAAGAACAGGAAATGGATGCCCTGTTGGAGTCTGGGATCATTGACGATGACACTGATAAAAATGAGATGGAAAGATCAAATGAAATTGAGAGAAACCCAGAAGTACAGAGGCCAATTCGTACTTCAGTTATTGTATCACCGAGAAAGAAACAAGAGCCTCAAGCTTCTACTAACGAAAAAAGAAAGTTTAAAAAACCACCAAAAAAGGATAAGAAATTCATAACCGGATTGTCAGGATGTGATTTGTATAAATGTGGGAACATCGGATGTTCGTTCTCCGCTCATGAACAACAAATGCTCATGGTATTAAAGCAAAACATAGCTCTGGTGTACGGTCCTGACGCTAGATAACGTATCAAACTGGTATCTTTTTTTTTAATTCTAGAATCATTTGCTGGTTTGTGCTTACGCACGCCAAAACGGCCGTTTATCATGTCCACATTGTCACAGAATATTCTGGTACAGGAATTTCTTTCTGATTCATCTTCTACACCACGGAAAGAACGTATATTTCTGCGAAATGTGTGGGTTTGGCTCACCAGTAAAGGCCAGCGTGGCCAAACACATGAATCTAAAACACAAATATTTACGAACGAAATCTCCATTGGATAAAAAGGTAGAATTGACTTATTATTACTCTGATCAATTTAACTAACAAAAGGAATTGAAATTAATGACGTATTTTAAATTTCAGGCTCCTACCAAGCATACCAACGTTCGATCTTCTACCACTCAAACACTCGATAACCCTAATCACTATACCTATGGTTTTTATCACGCTCCTTTTCCCAACACTAATCAAGAGCCTTCCAGTTCCAATCAGCATCTTCTCAATACCCTTCAGTTTCATCCTGACTTTAATCAGGATCCAGTTAACCCTTATCAGAGCCCTTCTGTTCCTCAGATTATTCCTAACACTAATCAGGACCCTTTTGTTCCTCCTCAGTTTATCCCAAACACTAATCAGAGGCCTAATGAATTTTGGCAGAATCCTCTCCCCATTCGAGAGGAATTTCATGACATCAATCCTTTTAACACTAATCAGCAGTCTCAGACGAGTGTTAAGAAGAGAAAAAGGAGAGGAAACAAAAGACAGGCACCAGGAGTGAAACCCGGTCAACCAGAGCCCACGACACAAGAATCGAGTCAACCACACGATGAGCTTTGTTGTCCATTATGCCGAGAACGGTTCAGTGTAAAGAAGATTACCCTCTACCAATATCATTTGTATGAGGAGGTACGGCATCGTCGGATGATGAACATACTGACTAAGGCCAAGCTCAGCGACAATAATTCCGAGCGAGAACACAGTCCAGACTTAGAGTCAAAAGAACCTATTCTCGTAACTTCGGAACCAGATAACACTGAGATTATGTTCTGGGTGAACAAAAATATAAAAAGGCAACTGTATCAACTGCGACAGATAAGACAAAAGAAGACCCGGCCTTAAATTCAGACAGATAAAAGCCATTACACGGAAATAACAAAATCCTTCACTTTTTAAATACTGTCTGAATTATTTATAGTATTAGATTTTGAGTTAAAATAACGAGAATTAAGTATAAGGTCAGAATGCATGACTTTTAATATCAAAAGTGGAATGGCATCAATAGGGTGGATGACGGACTTATTAAAAACCTTTGAGTCTAGCTTCGTCATCCAAAAGCAAAATATCAATATGATAAAATATCGTAATTTAAGTTTTACAAAAGTTTTTGAAATCATATTTTCTCTTTTACTATTTTAGAAAATAATTAGTTAAGTGTGTTAGTTAACGGTTCCCCATTTGCAATATTAATCATTGTTGTTCGTATTTCCTGCTCATCAAGTCCAACTTCCGGTTTCTTGAGTCAAAAAATTTTTTTCCCTTCAAAAATTTAGGCTGTCAGTTGTGTCTTAGATTAGAATCTAAATTGTAAATATGTGTGTCGTTACCTTTTTATTACCTTTTTCTATTGTTAAGTTTGGATGAATTCAATATTTCAGAGTATACTCAAGAAAGAATTATCCAAAACAAACTTTTTATTTTTACTTAAAGATAATCTGAAACCAAACTCAAAACTTTTTCCTTTTAAAAGAGCTTTTTAAACTTTTTTTATTGATTTCTACACAAACCTTTTGGTACCTTTTATTTTTCTAATGACTATCCATTTCATTATCATCTTGGTTGTGAATTATAATTATGTTAAGTATTTATTCCTAAACATATGTTATCAGTGTTTCGTTTCAAACAAGGTTTATGTCTGTAATATTAATATTTATGATAATTATGAGCTTGTCGTTGTGATTGTCATGTGAATTATTCGTATTATGTGTTAGGTCAAGTGAAACATGGTGTTGTGTCAGATTAAATACAATCAATGAATATCCCTTCCCTTTCCTCATAGTTTGCTCAAACTGTCAAAATATAGATAGAAAGCTCACCCTTAAACCTATCATAGCTACAAACCATTTTATTTAGATACAATGATGTGTGTTGGATTAAAGTCGTAAATAGATTTTAGTCTTGAAAAATTATCAGTGATATTGTCTTGTAGTTGTTGATCGACCTCATTTGAAACATATTTTAGTTTTGTGTGATAAAAAAAGTCAGTATTTAGTATAAGAATAATTAATAAAAAAAGTTTTACCTGACACAATTTTATTTTTAAACTTTTAAAACTTTTTGTGGTAAATTTTTTTGTGACAATTTGTGGAATATATTGTCTTTAATTTTAAGTGTTGTACCTGAGTAATTTTACAATCCTTATAAAAACAAATAAAATAAAATTTATTTGAAAAATAAAATGAAAACACTCAGACTTATCTTCTTTGAACTTTCCTCTTCGAAGGTTTAGGCAATGCAGCTAAGGGTAGTTTTAGTACAAAAGAATTTTCCTCTTTGGATGCTGGAACAGCTCCCACAATACGAGCTAATTTACTCAATCTGAAAATAATAACAAGCCATAATGAAAAGCTGTGTAAAAGATTGTATGGATACAATCAAACATGAACAATACTCACTTGTTCAAATGAACAGAGGTCACAGTGGCAAGTAACTTCAAATTGATCTCATAATTGCAAGCGAGTAAACAAACTGTGATGATGTAACAAAGACATTTGTCTTTCATTGAAAGTGGACGAGTTCTGTGTGATAAAAAAGAAACATGTAATAAATATTCTATCTTTTTCAGGTATTCAAACTAATGTCATAAAATGACTTCTCAATTTACTTACACACTTGTTTCTGTCTTGTTGCAGAATTCATTTAATATTTTAGAATGTATTATAGATGAAAAGGAACAAAAAATTACTCTCTTTGAAGCTAATTTCTTGCTTGGCATTTTCAAAAACTGTATCAACACCTCAGCAAATAGGATCGCAGCAAGTCTTTCTAAAAGGTTAGCCTCTGTTTGTCTTGCTTTCTCACAGCAAAACATGAAAAAAGGTGAATATCTGTCAAAAAGTCAAGCAATGTATGAGCAAATAAGTAATAATTTCAAAAAACAAATAGCCTCAATACATATAGCCATGTAGCCTCAAACAGACAATCGAACAATCTCTCAAACATCCCTTTCAGAGGAAACACCCCTTGTAACCCAAAACGATTGAATCTAAAAAAACTAATGACCACTCGATACTAAAAAACTTGTTATTCTCTAATTAACTGCTATCAGCTTCCATGAATTAGACAATAATAAAAAATAAAGAAATAAAGAGGTGAGTCTAAAACTCTAAAAAACACAAAGTCTATATATATTAAGATAAACCTAAACTTACTTGTTCGATGACCATGTTTCAGTGTCTGAGATTGCATTCGAAATTTCATCTTTCAAAGCTTTTAACTCCTCTTCGTCTAATATTTCATTAAGCTTATAAACCTCTGATAAAACTTTTGCTTCTCTGTTGCAGGGTGGTAGCAAATCTGTTATGCTTTCTGTTTCATTGATGGTTTGTACTGATGTGTCTTCTGTGATATCTGCAGGAAAAAAATTTTACTTTAAACTTTTTTATTTAAGTTGCCCCTGATTTCCCATTTAACAATTTACATTCCTAGACTAGACATAAACATAAATTAAGTATAACAAGACTTAAGACCCTGACATAAACTAAACAATAACACTTATAAAGAGGTTTGAACCTTAGATACATAATGAATTCTTCATTTAATATCTTACTTTTTTTTCTCCTAAGATGTCTCACTTGAGGAGAGTTAGTTAGTTCTCTAACTGTGTTTGGAAGCGCTTCAAATGTTTTTTCATATGCTGCAATAAATTTCTTCACCTCTAGACTTTCAGGTGCTTAAGATGATCATCATTTTTGATGTACTGTGGAGCTCCACCTTATACTTCTCAAAACACTGTTGGTCCTATCAATCCAGCGCAACATCACTTTTACAAGTACTTAATTTGTGGATTTCATGTGTAGTTTTTTGGTGTTTTTTCACAAGCCACGTAGTTGATATTTCTAAACGGTCACTTCAAACACTGCAAGACGCGACAGGCACACAAAAGAATCGAATTTACAACGAAAAAAAGCTGAGAAAAAACACACCCAACAACCGTTTAGAAATATCAACCAAGTGACTTGTGAAAAAAACGAAAAATCAATACATCAAATTCACAACGAACGGACACGAAAGTCTTACTAACATCAGTATTCATTTTACTTTTCTTCGAAAGAAAAGTAAAGGAATGGCATTCAATTCTTTGTTATTACTCCAGTATTTTTTGGAAATGCTCTTTATCCACCATTTTTCTCCTGGATCTTTCATCCTTCACCCAATGCTCTCAGCTGAATTACATGATGACACACAGATTTGCTCCTCTTCAGTTTCTAGGGGTTTTCAATGAATCCATCCCTAGTCTAAAACCAGTTACCACTTTCTGATTGAGCTTTTGATCTTGGTATAATTTACTCCATTTATGTTCCTTCCCTATACTTGAATAACCACTACGCTGCACGATTCTAATTTCTTCTTCTACTTTTTTTCTATCTATTAATTCTCCTCCTTTAACTTCATTTAATTTAAGCAGTTCTATCACTCCAAAAAAAATGTTACAAGATCCTGGTCCTCACTATTTATCCCCAAGATCCCCTAAACATGTTTTCTGTAACACTTCCTTCACTTTTTTAACTTCAAATTGCATTTTATGCTTCTTTAGCTGGCTTCGATAGATGTTTTTACCCTAACTAATTCTTTTGAGCTGGATACTTCATTTATTTCTTTTGCTTTGATACAAAAATGGTTTCTTTTCCAACTATTATCCTTACAGATAAGCAGTTGTATTTTATCCAAATCATTAATTCCTATATTTGCATTTCCACCTTTCATTTTTCTTTCTTTTCTTACATTTATTTCCAAATGCCATCATTTTAGTTTTTCTTATATTCACATCCATAATTCCTCACATATTCATATATTAATTCATAACATAATTCCTCAGCCCTTTTCACTCTTCTTGCTCTTTGTTAATATTACTAAGTTGCCTGCTTACAATAGCACTAGGACCTCCTCTTTTGTAATGGGAGCATGTGTTATTGTTTTTTCCATTCTCTCACCTATCACATCTATATGCAGAAGCAAATGAGAAGGTGCATATATCTACTTTATTAAATCTGTCTTTCAGTTTTGATTTTCTTGTCCTTTCCTGTACATATGCAACAATTACCATTTTCGTATATGCCTTGTACTATTTAAATAATGTCTGAAGGATCCATAGATACTTTTTCACTTCTTTAATAGTTTTCCTTTTATTGTGTTTAAAAGTATTCAACTATCAAAAATCAAATAACCTTTACTAAATCCTGCTTGGCACTTTGAGAGCTTTTCATTATGTATTGCCTATTCTTGGTTCCATTTTATATTATTTTGGTATAATCTACTTGCTATGATCAGTAACATGATTGGCCTATAATTTTGGGGGCTTCTTTCATCTCCTTTATGAAAATGGGAGTTACCAAGCTTGTTTTCCCTTGTTTTGATCAGTGTTAAATAAGTTTTCATTATTTGTAATATTTCACTTTGTTCCATCATTTTTTTTACAAAATACCAATGGTATTTTATCTATTCCAGCTTCTTTTTCATTCTTAAGGTCCCTCTCTGCTTTTGATACCTCTTTTCCTTTCTTCTAAAATTAAATCTCTTTTTCCCAAAACTTCTTTGCAATGTTTTACCCATCTTCATCTATTTTTGTTCTCATTTTGATTTTCTTTCATTTTTTTAACTCTCAAATTTTCTTGTCATCCTTGTTTGTATAACTGAGTTTGTTTAGTTCTTGCTCAAATCATTCCCCCCCCTTTTAATCTCTCTTTAAAACTTAATCATGAAGAAATAGCTTGCTTTCAATAATCAAAGCAGATTTGTCACAAAAGTTTTAGACATAATTTCCTTGCGCTTTTTTCATTTAAACATTGTTTTTTGATTGACCACATAATAAAAATTATAAAACTTATAAATACATACCTGCAACCAATTCCTTAACTTCATCTGCAACTAATGATGAGTTGACACTTAATTTCTCTCGTTCCTCTAACTTAGACTTAATTTTTTTCCCACCAAATGCTCTGTTTAATGCTCTAACTTCTTTTCCATAATCCGAAGTTTCGACAACCTTTTCCTTTGGTGTACTTATAAGAGCTGAATTAATTAACACTGCACTATCCACTTCAATTAATCTCACCTGAAACAACATATAATTATGTTGAAAACTAACCAAAGCAACTGATGTATAACAATGAACTCAGTCAAGTTAATAATCATTCTGAATTGGTGGCTCAGAGTTTAGAGCTGAGAAGAGGCTTACTTTATTGGTTACTCTATTTCGTATGGCAATTACTTGAACCTGTCTTCCAAGATTTTCATTGCATTTAGAATCTTTAAACACATGGCCATACGGTGCCTGAACTTCTATATTTGTTTTTCCGGAGTCGTCTGGAGTAAAAAAAACCTTAAAATCCGAAGCATGATTCTCGTTTAATTCACCATTTTGGAAGGAAACTGTGAATAAAAAGCTGTCATGAAAAAAATAACTCTGAAAAGGTGGTTGTTTCAAAGCACGAGGGCGCCAAATTTGACGAGTTGAATGTTATTTGGTTTATTACCTAAAACCGGATTTATGAAGCCTTTTTTCTTTTCACGGATTTCCGTTATAGTTGCTCTATTCAAAGTTTTAGAACCTTTTCCACTATCAGTTCGTGATTTATTAGTTTTTGGTGAAAAAACACTATTACTAGTCGACATTTTACGTTAAAAACTTAAAAATCCTCCATCAAAATCGAAAGCAGACGATATTTAGTTATTTTTTTGGTGCGCGTTCAGGAATTTTGCTGTCGGAAAGTTGGCACCTCTGCTCAAATTCGACTTGTAGACAGCAGTAACTTCATTCAAGTGCAATATGGCGAACATAAGCAAACAACATATTAGTGCGAACCAAGAAAAAATTCAAAAACTTTTCGAGGAGTTTGTTTTATTGAACAAAAAAATGATAGATAATAAATTTAGTCCGGTGAAGTTAGAAAAGTTAAGTTTTATACCCGAGCGAAGTTTAAAAAGTGATAAAAGTTTTTTTTTCTCGTCGTCGGCGTACTTGTTATCAATGATCGTGATAATGATCCTCACGGTTTTTTTTAGTTTTTTAGTGAAATTACCGATTTTAGACGTACTAGTGGATAGTACATTAGGTATAAGGTGCGTTATACCTAATAATTATTTTATATGGGAAGCTACAAGGCCTGTCACGGATTGTAGAATGTGCGAAAACATTAGCGAAGTTTTAAATTTGCAAAATGTGAGCCGGGAAGATTTCGCGGAGTTCGCGTACACTTCTAGGCCGCTCGTTATAAGAAACGCTGCCGCTCATTGGCCCGCGATGAAAGTTTTTAATTTCGAATTTTTTAAAGAACTTTTCGAAACCGTCGAGGGTTCTTACGAGAGTGTCGAAGAAGAATGTCAGTTTTTGACTTTTAAAACGGAGTTCCTGAGTTTGAAAGACGTGTTCAACATGACCAAGTCGAGATTGGAAAATGCGGAAGGAGAGAAGCCGTGGTATGTCGGATGGTAAGTCTGTTTTGTATTTTTGGTTTTTAGTTTTTAAGAGAAAAAAAGTTGATTAGGAGAGTGGAAAATGAAGTTGTGACAAATTGCGCGAATCATTGATTCCGATGGTTTTTACACCTCGGAGTATTCAGGTCGCGATTAGGTTTGGTTTCATTTATCAGATTCTTTCCAAATTTTATCTGGACTGTGTCGATGGAAGTGATTTCTTTCATTTCTGAAAAGAATCCGTTAATTTTGGAAAGTTTTTTTTGTGCGAATAATGGTAGCTCTGTTCTTTTTGTTTATATGATTATCGATTCAGTTAGGTTTCTTATTAATTATCATCTTTCAATTTTCGATTACTGTTCGAGTAATCGAATTTTTTTTGTTTCTAATTGTGTCTGTCAAGGTTTTGAGTTTCACTATCGCGTAAAAGAAACTTTTGACTGTTCCTTTTTGTTCTGTGTCTGCTTTAACCAAATTACCCGTTAACCTAATTTCTTTACTATGGGCATTGACATTGTCTTCTATATAAAATTCTGTCTTCTTGACATCGTCTCGACAAACGAATCTCGTTTTTGCCCTGATAATGTCAACAGCCGTCAAAGTAAGCCAAATCAATGTTGCTGGCAGGCATATTTACTTGGCTTTTGTCAGAAGCCAAAGATCTGAGCAAACTTTTACTAAATTACCTATTAGGAGTCGGAGAGTTTATAAAATACCCAGCAATGTGATAAATAATAAGTAATTTGATACATTTACCAAGATTGTGGCCGGCCGGTTATGACGAGGTCCTATGTAAGGTGTGTAGATTGGATGATGCTGAGACAAGATTGTGGCCACTGGAATACTTATGGAAAGAGAGGCGTATGAGAACTGAAGCAGATCAGAAGGTTACGAGTGCAAATCACGTGGGGGTCACCAACTGTAACGCGTCACACTGTTTACAATATTATTGCAATTAATTTGACAACAGCAACTCTCGATGTTGTAAAATAATATTCACATTTACAGTCTACTCTGGTTTGAGTAAGAACACCCAAATACTAATTCGTTATCAGGATTTCTCTATGAGAGTGTCAGTTTTGTCTAAAATTTACGCCAACCATGTGTTGAGAAAGCAATAATTTTTCTTTTCAAGTTTGGTTATGGATGGTACATGTCATTACCCCGGGAATAATTTGACATAAACTGAGTGGATTGGGATGCCTGTGACAGTCTTTACCCGAATTCATTACTTGACATCTTTGGTGGCTGAATTAGATCCGACAAGCGAGTAAATCGTTTAGGAAAGCGGGTAAAAGGTAAAAGCTTTAAAGCAAAATAACGAAGATTAGGGAGCCGGTAAATCTGCGAAAAGTCTGGAAATGGTTTAGAGTAGAAGTTTTAATTTTAGTGCTATTTGTAGCCTCAAGTCGTATTTATCGAGGAGATAAACAGAGAGATCATTCAATAAAAAGTAAAAAGCTCGTAAATAGCTGATCTTAGGGAAGTTTCTCTCAAAGGAAAGCCAAACCAATAAACATATTTTACAGGGGGAAGATGAAGCAGACGGAAATGGTGACAGAGATTGGGTCGCACATGTGCGGATTTTTTTTTCTTCTTCTCTTTTCCTTAAAACCCGAAGCAGATCAATGTCCGCGAACGCACACTCTCACACATAATCGTAGTCAGCGAGTAATTATTTCTGGCATGAGATTTCCTAAAATGAATAGGGCTCACGAAAAATAAAAGAGAGTTGACGGTCGTGTCCGGTTGGCCAGCATTTACATATCTCGCGTGAATGAGTCGTTAAAAAGTTTTATGTCTGTGAATGGGAATGAATGAAAAATTTTTACACCCTCATTGGGTCGCGTTCATCATCGTCTTCGTCGTCGTCGTCTGTGTCAATGGACCGGATGCGTTTCTATTCTTTCTTAAAATTTAAACACCTTTCCTAATCTCGGAGAACACACACACACATGTGAGGATTGTGTCACATTCATTGTTTGGCGTCGTGTTTTGGGTTTTTATTGTATTTACCACTCAACCCGATCCGAATGGAAAAGGGGAATCCCCGTTTCGGTCCTTGTCGTCATCATCGAAGCGTTTATTTGAGCCTAATTAATAAAATTAGTTTTAATTTGTTAATAACGTGATCGTTTTTGTTTTAATTATAATCTGTTTCCATAAAACAACTCTTATTTTGGGTAGTTCTTCTAGTCTGAGAATCGGTAATTATGGTGTTTGGGGGACGGTATCGAGTTGATTCTTGTGTTCGTTCTCGCTCTTCAGACTTATTTTTGATTTTTATTAGAAAGTTGTCTCGAAAATGAAATGCTTTGGTCGTTGACGACTTTTCCTCTATAATTTACCTCCTTTTGTTGATTTGGGCGTTGTTATCTCTCGTTTTGTTTGTTTTTGACTTTTGGATCGATTCGATTTTTGTTTTATTTGATGTTGGCGTGTTTGTTTTGGGTTTTTTCTATTTTGCCATCTTTTTTTGGGATTCATTTCTGTACACCGAGAAATTGATAATAATAACAATAGTATCTATTTATCGTATATACTTCTCGAGCGTTACATTATCCATAATTGCCAGAATTATTTTTCTAAGCAAACTTACATTCTTTACCAAACAGATAAACTAACCAGGGAGGATGTATAGTACTCTCACATTAGGATAAACTGTAGGGAAAAGGATTTAAATTTAGGAATTTCATAATTTTGGAATTTAAATTCTTTATTTAAAAGAAAAATGATTTGGAATACTAGTTTTTTTTGGGTTTGTTTCCATGACCTAGATTTTCTAAACACCTACGAAAACCATTTTCATGTTTGTTTTGACATTCGCGTATGGGATTCATTGCGTAATCGCCTTTTGTCAGAAATTGAAATTATTTATTTATTTTATTGTATTGATTTGATGGAGAATTCGATTCAAGTTTACTGTTTAAATTGTACGCAGTGTGAATATTTGAAATTTGTTTATTTATCACCCGGGGAAGAGAGGAGGAGGAAGAGGTACCCAAAGGTGCCAGACGCGAGTTGTAACGTAAATCACACGCCGTTCGTGCCACCAACTGGTTCCCGAATAGAAACACCTGTACATGATTAATTAGGGAAATTAATTCGAGTTAAAAAAAAATTTTTTGGATGTTTGTTGGGCCTAACAAAATTTTTGAGATCATGGGGAAGGGGGTATGTCAGGTCTTGGGGTGGAGTGATTGCTGAAATGAAATTTTTCTAAAAATTGATTATAATGTTTCGGTGAGCTTTTAAACTTTTAAAAGGTGACAAATGATCGGGTGTTGTCACTTTGAGGTCTTTTTTTGGTTTTTGGGAGTGAGTAATGAAGAAAACGGAAACCCAGCACTACCATCGACCGCAAGTCACGGAAACATTCTTCCGGATCCTTCTTCCTTTGAAAATTTTCATTTTATTTATTTTATTTACCCTTCTTCCTAGTTTATGGGTGTGTTTTACGATAACTGTCGTGGATGGAAGTATAATAAATTCTCAAAAGCTTGGTGGTAGTGGTGGTGGGAGCTTGGTGGGGTGGTTGAATGAGTTGATGAGGAGAATATGGGAAATGGCAATGGGAGTTCCTTGGGGGCGCTGCCTTTCTTGTTTATTTTTCAAGTCCATTTGTTTGATATTTTCCCTTTCAAGATGTTTTGTTTACCTAAAAGATGCAGACTTCTCTTTCATTCTGTGCGTTCTGTCGAATCTCTTCTTCTTGTGTTGTGAGCTCACCTGCTCGTTCTTCCCATGTTTATTAGGGTGGATGTGTTTTTGCACCTTCTGTCTCCCTTTTTTCCCTTTTTTTGGGTTGTTTGGTTCTTTTTATGTTTTTACTTCCTTGTATGTCTTCGTTTGTTTGATCTATATCGAGTTATATACAGTGACTTTGAAATAAGGTGCTGCATGACAGTCTGGTTGATAATCTTTTCAATTTTCTTCATAATTGTGAATGGAAACACTAACTTTTTGGCTTTTTCCGTTTCATAGGGCGTATATGTATACCTGAATAATTTGTTTTCCTTTTCGAGTCTTGTTTATCTTTCCAAGATGAAAGCATTTAAGCGTGGAAGCGTTAATTGCTTCTGTAATTTAACATTCAAATTTTTCGTTGTAACGTCTTCCTCCAGAGCAGTTGAACGAACTCCCATAATTTACACGTTGGATTAGAAATGTTCATAAATGGTTTTGGAAGGTTTTTCTTATATTAATTGGTATTTAAGAGACACGCACAAAAAAGAAGAGAAATCCTTGAAATGATAAGTCTGACAAAGGGAGAGTCTACCGCCCAAGTGCGGTTCGACTGGCCCCCGCTTCTTTTGTCTTGATCGTCGTCACCATTAATTTCGTCGTTCCTACCCAAAGCCAAGGACGTTTCCGCTCTCTCTGTCTCTTAGTTTATTTATTGATAAGGAAAACGTTGACGATAGTAATCTAATAATAGACACCATGTCCGACCTTAATGACTCACCTAATGATGAAGTTATCTTTGGGTTTGTAAATGGATATTCGTGGGTTTGTTTGTGCGTATGTGCCAGAATAGCTGAGAAATTTGTTAGCCGATTTTAACCAAACTCTGTACATGCATTTATCGTAATTAGAGAAGAAATACTGTCTTACTTTGAAGTGTCTATCATTAATAGTTATTACTTGACAATAATTTGCTGAACATAAAGCAAAACTATAAAATTTATTAAAACAAGAATTATGTGTGCATTATTTATGAGAGATTATATGGTCAACTGTACTGTAAGTTTTATATACAGTCCTTAATTAGCAAAGTAATTGTTGAGGAGAAGCTCGAGATTTTGACAGACAGATTTCCAGACGCCATTTTTTGGATAATTTTGAGTGATGTGTGCGCAAGGTTTGGTTAAAACCAGTTCATACTTTCAACGATTATGCTGATACACATCCACAACCACACTTTTTACTTTAGATGGCATCAGAATAATAAATTAAATGAATGAAATTAAATAAAGACGCGGCAACACTGGGGGAGAGAGGGGCATCCTAGTCAAAAGATAGAAATAGAAGAAGAGGGCACGAGAGCAGGAGGGCAGGCGGTCGGTTCTGTACGTTTTGATCATAGCGTCACAAAAGAGGTCTCTAAGACGGTTGAACATCTGGTAGAAGGTTGTAACCTGAGAAAGGTGGAAGAGTATGATGAAGAAGTGGAGGAAATGGGGTAATTCGGGTCAAACCCTCTCGTAACACGAAACTAATTCCGTGATTTGGGCTTCTTTCCTTTGAACGACCTGACTCACATCGATTATTTCATTCCCAAGGAGCCAGATTAAGTTTTTTAAATTGGTTCCTCTCTTTGTATCAGACCCTAATTTTATTTGTGTTGTTTTGTTTTTCAGGAGCATCTGCCATCCAGAGATGTTATCAAGAATGCGACAGTATTATCCTCGTCCGCATTTCCTGCCGGACGAAGCCGAACATAGTCATTTGGATTATGTTTTCATGGGATATCAGCAGGGAGCTGTCATGCATGTAAGTATACAGTTTTTGTCTTTTCATCACCTTCTTCTTCTGCTTTAAAAGTAGGAAACTGGTTTCTGGGTCCGATGAACTGTTGTGTAATATTTATTAAATGTTCATTTAACTAACTTATAAGAGTGTAATATTTTGAAATAAGCAGGGGAAATGTTGATCATAAAGTTTGTTCAATTTAAACTATAACGAAAAGAATATTTGGACGAAGTGTGCAATATTTTTGAAATAAGTACAGACACCATCCAGAGATATGTACAGTTAACAAGGAAAGGAATCATAATTTGTTTCTGTTTAGTTCAAATCTTATATACAGGGTGTCTGGGGGTTTCAAAACATCTTCAACTGGCAGTTAGACCAATAAAATTTGGAGAATTTTGGATTTAGATAGAAGGAGGGAAAGTGGAAAACAAACGACTTTATGAAAATGGACTCGGTTGACTAGCAAACCGAGAATTTCATCCCTTCTGTGGAATATATGAAACAGACACGCAAAGGTAGACGTTGGGAAGGATCGCCTGATTACAATATTATTAGTAGTAGTTTCGTGGGAAAGTGGTTCTCGTGTAGTTTTTGAATCCAAAGACACGATTCGAATCGAATTAGAATAGAACACAAAGAGATTTTCTCTCTTTCTCTGCCCTTCCTCTCCTCCTCGGTCCTTTTCACCGCTCGACTTTTGTTCTTTTCTTGTCGGCGACTAAAATCGAAATTGATCGTTAAATGATGGAAGAGTCTCCCATTACCGGCGGATTTAGACGGTAGTTTCATCACGGATCGTCGACGTTCGAGATGTGCCAAAAATTATTATCTAGCTCCTGCGAGAAATAATTTGGTAACGGTCCAAGTCTCTTAAAGGTCGCAAAAGACTTTTAGTGAACCGCGAAGAGGAAAGTCAAGGTTGAAATCGTTCATTCATTCTGGCTTTTATGACTTTTTTCTCTCTTTTTCCAGCTTGATTATATCAGCAGGCTCATGTGGCAGGCACAGATCATCGGCCGGAAAACCTGGAAGTTGGTTCCTCCGCCGGAGTGCGATCACATCTGTAATAAGATGTCGGTCACGGTCGAGCCAGGAGATATAGGTAAGTGAAACTTTGAATATTTTTGGGGAAAAGGAGGGTTTTGAGTGGTTTTGGGGTAGTTTTAAGTAGTGTTTCCTGAAGGTTTCGTGACAAAATGGCGGAGAAATCAATTAAGTCTCCAGACTCTGTTATTAGAAATTAAACGGTTTGAAGGGCCACGAATTAACCGGAATAAGCAAATGTTTGAAATTGAGATTCGTCACGAACACACTTCGTTTGGTGTGGTTTCGGTTTTATCATTTATTCGATTACATAATCGTTCGAAAGCTTCCGCCATAACAAGAGATTTGTAGGCGGGTATCAAGGTTTTCCCCGCGAAGTAATTTGTTTCTGGTTTTCGTGCAATTGAAATCGGTTTGAAATCTCCACGGAGGTGTGCAGTACTTGTAAAATGGAATCTTCAAGGAAATGTGCAGTTTCTATGAAATAAATCGTGCAAGAATCCGTGCAATATTTATGAAATTAGTACAGACACCATCCAGGGGTATGCAGAGTTAACAAGGAAAATAATCATAAAATGTCTAAGTTCAGATCTTATACACAGGGTGTCTGGGGGTTTCAAAATATTTCCAAATATTAGACCTTTAACCCCCAGTTTCCTCTTCCAAGTCTGTCCATCCATTGGCATTATAGCTCTCAGAAAGCCTTGACCTTAACAGTTACTCGTCTCCATCTTTCCCCGTCTTTGGCGACGTTTCTCTAGCCACGAACTCTCAGCAGTTTTAAGTCTTCTACTTCCTCCAGCCCTGCTGGGGTTTCGTTTGCCCTCAGGGTGCTCGATGAGAGCTTGTGCTGATGGTCCGTTGGAGTTCCTCTTCCATATACTTACCAATAACAAAAAAAACGGTTCGAAAATCCCCAGGCATTTTGTACAATAACGGAATCCAAACTTTCCCGGATTTCACAGTTCTTTCGTGTAGTATATATCCATAAGAGTCGATTTAGAGGATGAAAGTGGAAGGTTTTCACGAGGCAGACACGGTATAAAGGTGCAAAGGCTCCGTTCGGAAACCCGTCTTCTACCTGATACAGGTATTTAAGGGTAATTTTAAAGGTTTCAGCGAATCCAATGTTAGTTATGGTGTCCGTTTTAAATGATGAGGGTGATGTGAGCAAGCGTAAAATTAGGGGTCATTATGATAGGTATTAATTTAAAAGTAGGTTAGTTTATACAAAAAGCGGAGGTTAAAACTAAGCAGTTTGGTTTTCCGTTTCCTCCGTCATCCGCATAAACCACTTCCAATAATTTATTTCTGAAACCAGTCTATAGCCCTGAAATCATCTGTAAGCTTCAGTTTTTTATTTTGAATTCGTAAATTTTGGGAGGGTTAACGAATTCTAGAAATTTTATTTTGGATCATATGTCGAGTTTAAAATGGGTGTTTTAAATGGGTCTTTTTCTCTCTCATTGCTGTACCTTTTTGTAATCACCTTCTGAAACTGTCTGACACTTGAATTCATTTGAAATCAGCTACTTTTTGAAGTATAATGATATCAAGGTCTTCGAGTTGAATTGTCAGCACTTTATCGAGTCCGTTTCAAAATTATTTAGAAATAAATCCTTCATTTAAGTGTATTGTGAAATGAAGCTACATGAAGGCGTGCAGTATTTATTAAAATAAGTAAGAGGCCAGTGAGGGAAATTTTTGGGTGAAGAAGAGGTACTCAGTCAGAGCTTTCGCCAAACTGTAGGCATTCTCACTGGAAGAGAATTGTAGACTGGAATAAGAGAACATTGTATTAGTCTTCGAAAAATTTGACCATCGACTTATAGCCAAAAAAATGACATTATTGGTATTAATAGTAACAGCGGCGTTTATTAACAATAAAAGTTTAGTGGATGAGAGAGTGTCAGCCAAATTTTTTGTTATGTATTTTTGAAACAGGAATTTGGGGGCGTTCAATAAGCTAAGCGGAAATAGTTTTTGAAATTTTATTTTTAATTTCTTATAATTTTCTTCGAGACTAACTCTCACCGCTTGTAAATTTTTCTTTTATTTAAGTTTTGATTTGTCTCTTAGCTAATATGAAGAGGTGATGTAGTCTAGGGTAGTAAGAAGAGAGTTGGAGAGGATTGTAGTTGAGAAATATTAGGTGGATCGGAATTTTCTATCTTTTGTTATCCCCAACGAAAACGACTACCTGTCCCCGGGGAAGGGACTATAAGTTGTTGATAGGACATAGGATTTTGGGTTTTTGGGAGGGGTTGACGAACTGGAAAATAATGTCGGTGTTATGCATTACACCTGATATATGTGTTACGGTAAAAGTGATAAATCAGACGCTTATTCATAATCACCAACCTAATTTGGTAAATTCAATAAATTAAAATATTTATCGTATTTGCCGGCTATTTTAGAAAATATTCAATTCTTAGTGAAAATTTAGTACAGATTTTCTCAGATTTTGGCTTCTGTCACTTCTTCATATCTTCGTCGCTTCTAATTTGGAGGTTCTTTCATTGTTACTGGTGAGCAAAGCTACTTGGCTTGGCTTTTGTTAGAAAAGTGATAGAAGAGAAGTATGTTAGCAAAATTTTATTAGTTTCCTCATCACGAGCTGGAGATTGTGTAAACCAGACGGTAAATGTGATAAATACCCCATAATTTGTCACATTTAAAGTTAGTGACTACGAATGATGGCCGGGAATTATGTAAATATTCGCTTAATTAATCACTTTTACCGTAACATAAATACAATGTTACTTTCTGTTTCACATACCAGTTGATTTTTGATACGTTTTTCTCAACCGTGGGTCGAACAGGATGCGTTAGAGGGGTTTTAGGTATTTCAGTGACAGCTAGGTGGATATACAGATCAAGTTGTTGTTCTCCCATTCTTATGAAATCATTGAAATTATTAAATTTCTGGGAGAGATTTTGTCAAAAAGATAAATAAATTTGTGGGAAGCTTCGGTACCACTGCAGAGAACACAGAAAAGGTGTGGTCATAAGTTCTATCCCTCTTTCATATCCTGTAATATCAAAATGTGACAAATTTCTTTAAAAACTTTTTGATTTGATGTGTTTCCCCCATACGGAGCCTTTGGACTAGAAACTGCCTCCATTTTAATTTAAAAAAGTTAAATTAATAAATTAATAATCAGTCTTGATCAGTATAGATCGATAATCGATTTTATTTTTATTTTTTCTATTCCAGTTCTTCTGGATACGAGGCAGTGGTATCACGACACTACAATTGAGGATGGACTCTTTAGCTTAACCGTTAGCTCCGAATACGGGTAATCGTCCTCTTGAATCTATTCACTCACTCAGGGTCTCTTTTCTTTTAAAATAATTTTTTCATTATGTACATAAATTAGTTTTTTCAACGTTTTATGTATCCATTAATAAGGATATTTGTTTCCTACCTATTTATTATTATTAATAATATTTTGTTCTGCTTTTCTTTTTGCAAAAATATCGAATTGAAAGCTAACAAATGATTCAAACCGGTGTCATTCTTAATATATTTTAATATTTATTAATTTAGGATTTTATTATAGATAATTCTGTATAAAACCAAATAATTTATGTAAATAAGTTAATTTTTTTAAGTTTATTTGTTTAGGGTTTAAGATTTTTTTTAGTGGTTAAGAATTTTTTTTGTTTGTTAGTTTAGGTGTTTGTCTGGTGAGACTTCTTTTTCTCTTCTTTAATTTTTTCTTTATATTTATCTCTATACATGTTTCTACGTCTCTGTGTAGATTATGATAACTTTTATTGGTGGAGTTTAGGTTTTTGTAAATATTTGGTTAAGATTTACGTGGTTCTGGAATGATTAAACAAAGTTGTCAAGTATTGTTCACGTCGTCCTAGATGACTTAAATCAGTATAAGACTGTTTTTTTCACTTCTTATTATTTTTGTATAGTTAGTTGAGGTTTGATTAAGTCTGATTATGTGATTTGCTTGAGGAAATAGGTGATAATATTGGATGAGGGCTTTGAAATTGAGAGAGGAAGACAGAGTGGTTGTTTTACATGAAGTGTTGCTAGTAACTTAGTGAGTGCGAGAGATGGTATAAGTCTCATCAAATTCGTGGAACTGAAATAAGAGGTTTAACTAAATTTTCGGGCTCACTATCTCTCACACAAATCGCCCTCGTTTATGATGATAACTTCTTTAACCGTATTTTGTTGACTGAAACTGTTTCGATCCTTAATGGCTGAAAGGATGTAAAACTCGTTCTTGGGAGGTGTTGTACGTTTGTAAAACCACTTGACTTTGATATAGTTGAGAGTTTCAACAGCCTAAGGGTGGGCGAGTCAAACTTTTGTAATAGTCACCCTTGTCGTTTTAAGGGAGCTTGTCATTAATCAATTATTATGGAGTACATTGCTTGATGATTTAGTACCCTTCAAAAGGCTTGCTATAAACCCAAGAAACCGTTTTTCACCAAAATTTTTTGTTTCATACCCTCACAGGGGCTTATTTACCTTTTCTGCCCTCTTCGGCTGTTAAGGGTCGAAACCCAACTTTATGCTAACACAATTCTCTCTGATATTTTGCAAATCTCTTAACAGTAAAAAGACCAAAAAACTTGCTCCCCTTCACACACTTCCATAAAACTGTATTAACCATTTTCATCAAAAGTACTAATTATCTTCATTTCTCTTTCTGATTTTGTTTAGTAATTGAAACAAAACAAAAAACAGTCTTCCTTAATAATCTATACACTTAGAACTCTTAAATTTAATATCGTTGCTCAAAAATATTAATAAAACAAGAATGCGACTAAACGCTTCCTTAAATGTTGTTTTTCTTTTTATATTACTATTTTTAATGTAAAGCATAATTTTGTTAGGGTTATTATTTATTTATTGAATTATGTACTGATCGAATGCCCTTACTGGTTAATATAAGACTCGAGTAAAATGTCTGCCATTTGTATTTATAATATTTGTGTCAATATAATGAAGTCTATTGTTCTATTTGTCAATTTAATGAGTCCTAGTCTTTCGATGTCCGTTAGAAGCGGACATTAGTCTTACTTAAGTCAATTGAGTAACTGAAACCAAACTTTGTGTCTCAAAAATTAATTAATTATTCTTTTTAATTTTAATTTATAATATTAATGTATATTTTGTCAAATATATGAGTAGATTTAGTGTTTTAACTTGTGTTTATTATTTTTTTCTAAAACCTATTATTGGAAAAGAGTTTGAAGTAGAAGAAGCTGATTTGATTATTGCTTTATTTTGGGAAAAGGATTTTGACCCGTCTGTCATCTGTCATCAATGGTATGTCATTTGAGGCCTCAGAGTATTTTTTTGGTTTGGAATTAGATTGATAAGCACTCCTCCGAAAGATCAAAACATAACGACATTCAAATTTGGTCTTATTCAGTCACACCCATGCTCTTCCTTTTGTTAATAAAAACGACCCCGCCATGTTTTGATGCCTAGACGATAACTTACAAAAGATTTTTTTGTTTGCTTTTTTATTTATTCATCCCCCAGTTAACTGCCACCTGTCTTTAAGTAGGAAACAATAAGTAGTTAGTAGATCATTGGGGGTGGTATATTGGGGACGGATTTTTGTCTTAGCCCTTGGAGCGGATAAAAATTAATTAATTCAGTCAGGAGGAGAAAATGAAGAGATTGTAGAAGAGATTTTTGGAAAAATAAAAGGAGAGGGAGAGGAAGAGGAAGAAAAAGCAGAAAGTCGAGAGTTTTGTAGAGAACTATCAACTGGTGAAGAAAATAGTGAGAAACAATATGAAAAATAAAGAGAAAAGGCAGAAGATGCGGAGAAGAGGAGCATGTATGGAGTCTAGTCTTTCGAGGCTTCGGCGATGCTGTCTCTCTTCAGGAAGGGATGCTGCGGAAAGATCCTGAACAAATAGCTTTTATAACACTCTGTTCACGCTTTCTAACTGGTATTTAATTTTTTCCAACGTGAATTGAGTAAAAACAAAGTTATTACTGGTAAATAAGCAGCTTATCAAAGTGAAATCCTAATTGTAAGACCTTCACACGAAGATTAAATCGGATTTATTTTTAAAAGGCACATAAAATCTTAGAATTGTCGTTAATGAGAAGTAATAGCTTTTTTAATGAATGCGTTTCCTTATAAAATAAATTCATTTATGCATGAAAAAGGGCCCGATACTTAATAAATAAGGGGAGACAATAATAATAGCCCACGCAAATTAAAACCACCGTAGTTTTTCTAATTTAATGGACCTCAATATGTGGTTTATCATAACTTTAGCAATTACGGAGGATTTATTATAATTCTTCTTTAATTTAATGCATAAAAATGGGAATAAAAATCCATCTTTAATCCGACATTTTTAATTGCGAAAACGGTTAATAAATAATTTTTTAAACAAAAGACAAATTTTCGGTTGAGTTTAAAAATTTATTTACTCTATGAAGTAACGGCCATGAAGTGACGCTAGGGAATTTCGACGCCATTGTTGTCGCAGAGATGTCAATTTGGCCGCGAAACGGAGTGAGAGATTTGTGTTGTTGAGTGGAGCACACTGGCTGGAATTACACGTGAAATATATTATATCTACTCGTCCAGACTTCTTGTGTTTTAATTAATAATGTCTCAACAGCCTTCGGTAGCTTCATATTTCGGTAAGCGGAAAAGGCTTGTCAACGATGAAATTTACAAAGCTAAATTACTTAAAACGGATAGTGACGCGAAAGTGAGTAAAACATTATCAGAGGTGGATAATCCGAATTTTTCTGAATTAAAACCGTCTTCGGTAGTTGGTAAAGACTCGAGTGATAAACCAACAAATGACGTTGTTAATAATCTAAGTGCCTATTCCTCGAGTGTAAGTCAGCAAAACAAAGAAAAGCCTAAAATTCAAGTAGACATACGTGAGTCTCTTAAAAAGTGCCATGAAAAGCATAAAATAGTTAACATCACCTCGCCTGTCAAGTTCCAGTTGTTGGGAAGTCTCTCTCCTGCTAAAAAAAATAACCAGCGGATTAATTCTTTAAGAAATGAATCTGATAGTTCATTACAAAATAAAGTAAGTGGTTTAATTTTTTTGTCTGATTAATATGATTTTTAAAATAAAGTTAGCTGTCTTTTAAAACCAGAATTTGTTTTCAGAATCATGAAGAACAGTCATCTGCTGGTGAGGGAAGTGGTGTTAAACTAAAACATCCTTCACTGAAGATGCTTGATTTTAAAGAAAAGAAAGCAGATTGTTCTACTGAAGATATAATAAAGTCAGCTAAGCAGTTGGTTTCCAAAATTAAGGAAACTCAAAAGAAGCTTAATGGTGAAACAAATCAGAAGAAGGTAAGATGGTTTAGTCTGATCTTTCATTTAAGCACTTCTTTAGGTTTGCATGGGATTAAAAGCTTTGTTGTGTTTGTTTACAGGAATTATCTTTGAAAGAAATCAAAGATAAAATAAAGAGAAGTTCGAAACTGAGTGAGTTAAAGAAATCTATTAACAAAATTAATGAGCATGCTGAAGAGTTGATTGAGTTAGAACAGAAAAAGCTTTTGGGAGCTCAGCCAAAATTGTCCAAATTCAAAACGATTGAAATCGAAGTGCCTGTTAGGTATTTATGTTCGAACTTTTTGTTTTGTATTCATCCAAATATTTTGGAAATGTTAATGGTTGTCTAAATTTTCAGTCCAAAAAAAGATGTTCTCTACAGCCCAGTTAAGCAGCAGAGGAGTTCTAATAAACCAGCATATGAGAGATTTGCCAGTTTAGTTGATACTTCAACATCATTGCCTTTACCGATTGGCTATCAAAGACTGTATGAATTATTTTGTGCTGCTGACACAATCTGTTCCATGATGCTCAACCGAAAAGAAGTGATCACTTTTAAGTAAGTAAACTTTATCAAACTTGAAATTCAAAATTTTTAAAGAGAAGCTGTTAGTGTTCAAAGCTCTTCTTGTTAAAGTGTAGAATTTTATTTTCAAGTTCGTGTTTTGTAAGTGATTTTTTAAAACTTTTTTTCAGCAAATTAAAGCCAGCTGTTGAAGAAATGACAAGGAAGAATTTCACTCTTCGTCACCTGGGTCAAATGGCAACTGTGCTAAAGGATGCTTTCTCATTCCATCAAGAAAAGTTAAGAAATTTTGGTTCAACATCAAAAGTGGATAGGTGAGTGATAGCTCTCTTTCTAAACCGTCTTGTACTATTTCATGGCAATTTCAGTCGAAGAATCACTTTTTTGTGTTTCTTTGGTTTTTAAAGTCGCACATGCTTCTTTAAAAGTCATTCAGTTTAATTTACAAAAGTTTTTATGCTTTGTATAGCAATTGAAATGAGGTTATTATTTCTCGAGTGTCATTTTTGCTGACTTAAACCTTTTTTTGCTTTAAAGTTTAATGATCTTGGAAACAAATAAATGTTAAAAGTTGAATAAACTCTAAATTGCAACAAGATTCAAGGTGAATGTCCTTATCAAAGACTTAAGACATGACAGTCGATCGCCACCCCGATTCCTCCTTTTTATAATTACTCTGGGAAAATTATGTGAGGGTCATTAACTTGGATGAATTGTTTTAGCAACGTTTGCAAATTTTATTTGGCCTGTTATTATGGCCTTTACTCCCGGTGTCCGTGTGCGGACACACATTTTTGCCAAACGCGTAGTTGAAGTTGTTCACTTTTGTAAATTTTTAGGTACGAGTTGGTGATCACTCCTAAAATTCCTACGAGTCAAGAGGATACCACGACAAGACCTACCATCAGTGAAGACGACGTTTTTAGACTCGCTGATAGAAGTATAATGACTCCTAAAATTTTGAAAACGAGGAAAGAAGCTTTTTATAATTCTCTTTTGGAGAGAACAAAAGATCATCACGAGGTGAGTTATTTTTTGAATATTTTTTCTGATAGTTTTGGGATGTTTGGAGGAGGGACAATTCGAGGCTTGGATGGCTTGTGATGGGTGATCAAAACAGTTGAACAGCTAAGTAAAGCCTCCTTTGACATCCTGACAGACAAAACGTGATCAAAACTCAACAGAAAACAATATATTCTAACTGTCTTTTGGTGAAATCTTGCAGGAGTTTCTTAAAACACTAGATCCTCCACTCACCATCAACCGAAACGACCTGAAACGTTGGCATCCAAGTTTCTCGGTTGATCTTGTACCTGATGTAAATCCTCAAGAACTTCCCCAGCCTCCAACTAGTGAAAGACCATCAACGGCTAAAGAAATTTTAGGTGAGTGACTAATCTCCATCACCAGTTAATTAATTATGTGACTGGACTAGCTTGATGTTGTGTATAATGGTTTTGTTGGATTTTTCAGAACGTGCCAAAGATTTCTTGAGCAGCAACGCGAGATTGCACAAAGCTTTGGAAGCTGCCGCCGGAGAATCTAGTTCAAAAGACACCACTCCAAAGATTAGCTTAGAAGTGAAGGAAAAAGTTGACGCAAGACTCAACGCGAATAATCCTTTGAAAGGAATTCCAAAATCTCTGTTGGAGAAAGTGAGAGCGCGACAGGTGGGTATTGATTTCGGTTTAGCTTCAAATTCGAATGGTTTTATGGTTTAATCGGGGAATTTTAATGTTGGGGGTTTTTGTTAATTTTAGGCTGCGAAAGCTCTCGACGTGATGCGGTTGACACCGGAACAGGAGAAGGAGAGTCTCATGTATGCGAGGTTGCCCGACATCGCGAGAATAGTCAGAACAGTGTTCATAAACGAACAGAAAAGTGTCATTTTGCTGGATATAGTTTTGGAAAAAGTTCAATTTAGCTACAGTAGGAATTTAAGTTTAAGTTAGTTTCATTTTTTATTCAGTTTTTGAAAATTGTTCAGTAGATCAGTAGCTTCCAGTGTTTTGATCGTCAAAGTTTGATGATTATACTGCAGCTCACCGAGGAGAAGGGAACGTTGATCGTTCATATCTTAGATTCTCTAGGAAAAATCGCACAAACCCTTGGGAAGACTAAGGCCTAGGCAACTTAAACATGTGGCTAGTTTGGGCATGTTTTGGGCCCCAAATTAGGTTTTTAATTTTTTATTTATATGTCACGACTGAAAAATAGGCCTGGACTTACAATGTTGCATAGTGCCCGGCTCAGCCTTAGTCCGCCACTGCACAAACCCGAGAGAAACATGACAGTTAATAAAATGAAAAAGATTTAAATGTTCCTTGGGAGAGAATGGTTGGAAGTAAGAAAATCTTCCAAAAACGGATCGAAGGTTTTCAAAAGTCAAATTTCTTTTTGTTTTCAGGCGAAATTGAAGCTCACGTCCGTCTCCTGTCGGAAAAACTTCCGGAATGGCTCACCGTCCTTCATATAAGAAACGCAAATTATCTGAAGATTAGTCGAAGTATTGACGTCACTTCCGTAATGAATAAACTTAAGAAAATAGTGGAAGAGAAAAATCGAGAAACGAAAAGCATTTGCTGAGTTAGGTAATTCAGTAAAGGACTCTCGACAAATCCGCCTCGAATGATTTGTGATTCTTGCTTGATGATTTATTTTGTAACGGGTTTTTCGAAAGTCTTTACTTTTTTTATTTATTATTTTGCACGACATTTTTTTTTATAATTATATTTTCTTTATACTGAAGAAAGGACGTCGTATAAGTCACCACCTAGACAGTTTAGTTAATGTCTAATGACAAATTCTTTTGAAGTTTTCTTTATTTTTGTTTCGATGAAAGTATTTTCTTGTTTTGTTTGTTTGTCATGATAGCTCTATCTAATTATCTGTGAAAGGGATTTTTAAAATCTTGGTAGGCTCCAGGTTAAAAATTTAAATTTGGTTTTGAAAGTTGACGTCTCCCTGTTTAAGTTTTAAGTTTTGAATAAGAAGATTCCGAATTTTACTTTGCACACAGAATGAACGGTTTTATGTTTTGTTTTATGATAATCGGCTGTTAGAGACCTGTTGAGTGTTAAAAGTGCCTGGCTATCGAAGTATTGGTTGAAAGTTCGAGCTCCCTCCCACATCCTGTTATACTCATGACTCAAAGACGGGATTAAAGCTCAGCTAAACTATTAATAACTGGTTGTGTGTATACCATGTGTGTATAATGAGTAGTATTAAAGGTGATTCTCGACTGATAACTAACTAAATAAATAAATAAATATATTTTTTAATCATTTTTGTGAGGTAATTTAAGCTTAGGGCAGGGTCGTTGCCAGGTTTTGTGTTACACATCCCATCAGGCAGTGTAATAGTTTCCTCTGCCCACGCACAACTGAACGTTTAAGTATAATTGTTATTTGAAGAACTGATTTGTAAATAAACTAGGATGTGAAAATGGACAAGAAGTTTTCTTTATTGACAAGATTGTAACCTTGTAGCTCAGTAAGGTTGTGGAACTAGAATGTTGGCTTGTTCTTTAGGCTGCTTCCAGGACAGGAGTAGTTAGTAATGAGAGGCCAAAAATTGGAAGACTAGTGTTTAAGATGGAACTGACAATTAGACGGAATTGAAAAACAGTTTTAGCAAATATATTGGAAGAAATGCGGGAGGAGTAGTATAGTGGTTCCTGACTTGGACGCATTGGTCGTGAGCTCAAATCCTCCTTCTGCATCCTGTTATACCCCAAAATTAAGGGTAAACACAGGATTAAAACCACCACCACCACCAAATATAGTGGAAGAAATGGTGGGAGGAAGAGAGAGGCAGATTTCTAGAAGCTAGACGTGGAAGGATTTTGTGGCGACCAATACAACACGCTCTGATTTCTAGAAAAGAACCTGCATGAAGCAAATTATGGACCAGCAGTCAGTCAGTGCAGTACAACAATTCGACGAAGAAACGAAATTTGTGTGCTTTGTCTCGTCAATACACCTAATTCCGACAGATTTCTTAGGCTGCGAGATGAGGTTATGAACCTTCCATACAACAGCTACTCCAAAGGAACAAGGAAATTTAAAAGCAGAGACAACTTGAGAAAATCAGAAAATTGAAATACAACCTTAACTATAAATCGCCGGTGGCCATCTTCAGTTACCTATAAAATACTAAAACCATACAAGAAGATACCAAAAAGACGATGAGAGAAACGCCATTATTGGAATCAGCCTCAGCCTTAAAGGTGCGCTTGTCAAATTAGCTGTGTGTGTATATATGATCGCAAATTATTATTAGAGGCCAAAACATGTTTGTAAGACAGAAATGAACTTTGGTCCGCTGCAAAATTGCTTACGGAATGAAAAAACATTCAAAAGATTCTTTGACGCGCCTTCAAAAGATTATTTTAAACAAATTCTCACGCGAATATTATAGACTGGTACAACATGGTTCTTCAAACCTATTTTAGGATATAGAGAGAAGGATTTGGAAAACGATGACGTCAACATTTTCTTCGTATAACTTATGTTATATTTATTTAAAATAAATTTTGGAAAAATTTTTTTGTTCGGCACGGATTTTGTAGAAAAAGGAGTTCACATAAAATTTCACTCGGATAAAAGTTTCTGAACGAGAATCTGATGCATTTCCGTTAGAGTTGTGTATAGTCTCTGACGAAGGTCTTCAGCTACAGGTTCTCTTCCGTTCTCAGCACATAATCGTAGCAATGCTGAAAGAGATGCCGGCGTGTATTCGGACATCAGCAAACCCGGGACTATGAACTTGCCAGACATTGTCCAACCGATGAAGATCTTCTCGCAAATCGTCTGCAAAAGGAAAGATTTTGATTTTGGTCCACCTGACGAAGATTTTTTTGTGACACAAGATTCTCACCTGAAGATTGTCGTTGGTGACACCCGAATCGCAGACATTTTCCTTCAGATTGCAGGCAGACTTGCAGTCAAAGAGGTCGCAGTCTTTGTGCTCCTTGCATGGTTGACCGCTGCGGAGGATCTTGTCGATGACGTTTTTCATGAACACCAAATCCAAATCGAGGATTTTGACTCTTCCGGTGTCTGTCACGCCTAAATGGTTCATGTGGACGTCACACAAATGTAAGGCATCTGGAAAAGAAAATTAGGAATGAAGATAGTTCCAGTAGCCGTTTTCGCTTCCGGAAGAGCCAACTCACCTGGGAAATTCGTTTCCACTTCCTCTACGAACTCCATAACGGAAACGGCAAGTTTCATCCTCTCTGACCATTCCGCCTTGTCGTCTAACGTGAACAACGAACTGAATCTAGGCGTTTCCAAAAACTCGACTCCGTAAAAGTGTCCGCACGTTCCCAAAAGCTGTGGGAAGAGATTCCGGTCGGCGAACAACCGGGACAAAAGATATTCTCGACTTTGAAGAAGTCCAAACACGTTCACTCTTTCTACTCTCCTGTCGTCTGAGATGTCCGAGTAGAGAAATTTATTTTTCAATTCCAGGTACTTCAGTTCGTCCAACTGCGAACGCGTCAGACTCATGTTCAATCTCTCGCTCACCAAAGTCCGAATCATTCCCTCGAATTCGGTTTCGCTCACTTCCTTCAAATCCTTCTTCTCTCTTTTGCTTTTCCCACGCGTTCCTCTCGGGTAGTGTTTCGGAAAGGCTTCCGGGGTTTCGTTTCCGGTATCCCGTTCACCCGCTCGCGAACCTGATTCGTTCTGCAACGCTTCAAAGTCTCCGAAATCTCGAAGCTTCTCGTAACTCTTGTCTCGCATCGGACTGGATTCTGATGATTTTATGACAATGAGGCGTTCGTTCCATTTGGCAGTGAATACTAATTGTTTTTTGGAATGTTGAGAAATGCAGGAAGCGGAATGGATTTGATAGTCGACGCAGAGAGGTATACACAGATTCCCTACTGCTTCACCGGATTTGTACAATTCACACTGAAACAAAGAGAAACAGATGATCGTGAAAGGTAAACAGCATCCTCATCAGTGACAGCGTCTTACTATGGCCGTGACCGCCAAAAATGAAAACAAAAACAACAAAAACGGACGTTCGGTCCGTTATCAACCACATGGAAACCATATTTAGCTTACCAGTCTTCGGATCTCGCGATCAACCTCGTGATTCGTGCACACAAATCCCAATCGATGCATCAGGTAAAAAGCGGACGTAACGAACGCGAGAAACACTCCGAGACGGATTTTGTAACGGAACAGGATGCCGGGAAACCTTCTCACGTTCAACATGACCGGAAGTATAACGAACGCATTCGTATGACGAAAACAAACCAAAACGAATTTCATTTAAGATGTAAAAACATCGGAGACGCTCGAACGTCTCCACTCTCGCGAACGTACGACTCCATCTTGTGATTAAAAATGGCGTTTCGAGGGAAAGAGCGTTTGTGCGCCTGTTCGGGGGATCCCTTGTTCGCCGACACTCTCACTTCTTCTTCTAGTCTTCTTCTCCGCACCCCCTCTTGCCTCTCGGTCTAGTCTTCATTCTTGGTTGATGACTTTTTCAAATAAATAATCCACGTTTTCGTTTGTCTTTTTCGGATTTTTGAGAAGGTGGAGGTGGAGGGGGGTTGAAAAGCAATCGAATCTATTTATTTTTACTTTTTCTATCATCATCATCATCATGATTATTATTTTTGTAACAGCTATCATGTGTTCTTTCAATCGGCGTAACGTTCGGGAAGTTACTCTTTTGACCAACTTTGCCAGCTTTGTTTTTAAGATTCCCTCGGGCAGGAGGGGGAAGTAGGGGATGGAAGATTCGGAAGAGACTGACATTTAACCATACTTCCACTCATTTCTGAGTCTTTGGAAAGTTTCACACAGTCAGACTTTTAACACAAAACAACCGAAACAGTCAAAACATGCTGCTGTAACACCTTGAAACGGGAAAGGAAATTTGTCAGTAATACGGGAAACCTATGCTCACCTCCAGGTTGTTACTTTAGGCGGGAAATTTGAGTTCTAACATAGGATTTAGAAACTTCAAACTGCTTTTGACTGAACTTCGAATCTAAATAGAGGGTCCGAATGTAAGTTCTTTGAGTACTCGCACGCGATTCCTAAAGTCTCAACCTCAAAAACGCCATATTACATTTAACTCCTCAGGTTAATTAATTAATTAGTTCAAAGCCACCCGAATCATTGATTCAATTGGAAATCTTTGAGTGCGTTTCCCCTCCCTGCTTACGCCTCTGTTCGTTTTTCAACCTTCATTTAACCTTAAGGAAGCTTTCTTTTATTTTTCAACGAAAGCTTTCACGCGCATTTCTAACTTAAAATTGTCCCAAAAGTTGGACGTTTTTTTGTTTTTTAACGTAAAACCTCGTCAAAGTTTTTGGTTTTTTTTGTGAAAATTTTTCGAATCAACAAACATGGAGGACAGTCGCTCGGATAAAGGATTTTAAAATTTATCAAGTGAGTATAAAAATTAATTATAATAATCATTTTTGGCGCCAAATTTAGTTTTATTGATATTAGCGACAGGGCTCTAAGGTTCTTTAAAAATGAAATTCTAGTTCATCCCTACTCCTCCTTTCTCTTCCTCACCCTTCCTTTTCCAGGTGGATGTTAACTGGTTTTGGTAACATGATTGTGGTTTGGGTTTGGATTAGTATGAAACCCTCTCACGAAACCAAGGTTTGGGTTTCTCGGATTTGTCATTCCTGATTCCGACCCTCTTCGTTGAGACTTGGTGCTCAAACTTTATGTTACTGGTCTATAAATGGAGGCTGTGTTTCACCTCCTGCCTTATAAGGACTGTGAGAAGACCAAAGTTTCATCTATTAGCAACCGACAATTTGGGGTTCAGTTTGGAGAGATTAACTCTTTGCTCTCTTATATACAGAAATTGAGATATAAATCTTGCGTCTGTCTTTCTCCTTCTCTTCTTTTTTCCCCCTCCCACCCCTTATATAATGAAAACATTCAACTCGGCGAACTTAGTCTGCCAAAAACGCTGACCTAATCTCAGTTCGAATATTTAAGAGCGTCCCATCGAATCCCAAATAAATATTTTTATTGACCAAAAAAAATTTTATTTATTTATCGTTTCGGCAACGTTCCAGGACCTCCCGAAAGTCTCCTCTCCCTCTTGTACCCTAGCGTCTGCCTCTCAAACATTCCCATTGAATCAATTTTAGAATGACGTATAATAGTTCACTTGACTCGACTACCGTTCACTTCATTCCATCCGAAAGAACAGCGTAAAAGTCTCCATATTGTTTCGAAGGGGCTGGGAGGGGAACGGAAAGCCATAAGACAACAGCAACAACAAGGAGAGGAAAATTTTGAGGAGTCGGAAATAAGGTGCCATGATTTTGTTTACAAACCCTTTTGAGAAAGCTTCAGGACTTTGCAGAGAGCATGAGGGAAGAGAGAGGTGAGAGGTAGGCGGGGAGTCTAAAATTGGCTCAAATTTTCCCCATCAGCTGTCAACAGTCCACAAAAAGATTGTTAAATAAATTCGGAGGACAAATGTTTACTCATAAAAATCACGAGTCGATTACATGCTGTTCTTAGTCCTCAGATATTTTTATCTCCGTATACAATCAAACAATCGTGTTCACTTCCCTTTGGGGTGGAATCAGTGCCGTATTCTGCTACTGAAACATCCAAACATGAGGTCCACAAAGTTTAATTTCAGTAATGGGAGCTTGAGTATATTAAACTAAAATTAAATCACAAAAAAGGACACCCAAAACCTTTCAACCTCTCTTTTCACCATCATTATCATCATCACCATCCCTCTTATCGCTCTTACTTCTTTTCAATAACTGTATTTCCTGTTATCAGTCTCCAACTACGCTCCTTGTCGTTCGTTTGTCATCTTGTTGTGTTCTAACTAAGAACATGTTCATCCCTTGGTCATACTGCTGATCTGCTGGGTTCGTCAGAGAGAGGGAGAGACTTAAGTATATTTTACAAATGAATACAGAAAAGTTGAAATTATAAAAGAGGAGATAAATAAAAACATGGCCTTAGGTTTTCAATCAAAATCAACATCGAACCTGACATTTATTGAGGTTCTCATTGCCAATAAGATAAATTTATGAATCACTATAAGAACTATATCATATACTGAATGACTCCTAGCGAATATTTTGAAACCAAATTACGATTCAAAAATTTCAAATCCGAACTCCAAAGACAAACCACAGGTTCCTCCTCCTTTTTCTCTTTCCCGAAAACTCATTCGAGTCCCTTAATATCAAATTCGGAGCTTCCACCTCAGTATGCTCACTTGGAGAATCTATTTCCGGTCCATCCGCTCTTGTACACCCCTGTATCTCTTCCGACTCTGAGCTCAGAGGATAATCAACTCATTAAAGCCGATTTGCCGATCCTATCAGTCAGTCAGCCAGTCAATCCTCCGTTTGTTTTTCGCGTTCTTATCGTTCGTTCTTGTTTTCCTCAAACTCTTGTCCTTTCAGTCGGGTTTTGATTAACCTCACGGATTCACAAACCTACTCACTACCTACCTCCTACGACCTACCTCCTTGAGTGTGGATAACCATTTCCTTTGCTGGAAGCTTATTTCGGGCGGAATGTTTTCACTCGTGCATGTAAGTTTTCATTTTTGTTATTAGTTTTAAGCTGACAGGGAAAGGAGGAAGGAAGGGAAGAAGAGACTGAGGTGTGGGAACGCGGTGAAGAAGGTGAAGTGTCTTTCCCAAAATCGTTATCGGGGTTCTGGCTGGTAAAATAAAAATTCAAATTCGATGATTATATGTAATTGAGAGTCCTAATTTTGGGGATTTTGCGTGGCGGCCCTCGTGATAATTAGAGCAACAACTGAGACTTTACCCTTAGCCTTTGCCAAGAAATTTCGCTCAACTTGACGACCTCGATGTCTCAGATGAAATCACCTTCAATTAACAAGTCGTTGTAGACCAGAATCTTCAGACGCCAGACTGATGGTGACCTACGAAAGACAAGTCTATCATCCTGAAATTGAATATGAAACAAGACTTAGCCAAATTTGCGCAAATTTTCCGACTTTCTTTAAAGGCATTATAATAATAATAATAATAATAATCATCGATAGTCTTAGCGCCGCAAAAGCTAACTTCTCACCAACACGTCTGGTTACCGTCATTTCTTCATTACAGACAGTAGGAAAGGCCCTCAGTGATCACCAGACGAAAGACTGTGGAAGGTAGACGAGTGAGTCTTCCCACAGATTGGGTAGAAGGGTAGTTAGAGATCAACCGGCTATACAAATAAATAAAAGACAACATAAATAAAAAATAAATAAATATTAAAACGTGAACTCCGATAAGGTCAACTCGGTTTGAACGATCTCCCACGAAATCAGGCCTAAACATTTGACATTGACTGACAAACAGCTGACCGCGACGGCAACCAGGAAAGTGTGTGCTCATCGATTTCTTAAACAGAGACCGATTCTTCAGATTCCTGTCGAATATTTTGTTTCTCTTACTCCTCCCTCTTCTACCTTCCCTATTGCCGGTGCAAAAATTTGGGTCAACTTCTTGCTCTTAAAGCAAATTTGTAACAACTCAGCCTCCCAAGAGACACTAACGTTCGCCTTCAACAGAGGAGGAACAGTGATATGCATGACTCGAGCTAAATTAGGATCCAATCACTACAAGACACCCAATGACAATAACTTTTTTCTTTTAATAACCCCCCAATTGGGGCTTACCCCCCTCCCAAATTCTGCTTCGTTTTGCAACTCCTGTCGGATCCTCAGAAAAACATTTTCCAAAGAAGGAAGAGCAGGAAAAAAATTTGTTTGACTGTCGTTGCCTTGACATTGACTAATGACAACGACGTTGATACCAAGTAAGAAAACCATTGTTGAGTTTAATGGCATTTTAACTCTTGATATTGAGTCAGTGCAGGGTTAAGGATTTCGTGGGAATGACGTTTCACTTGACACCTTCTTTCGATTATTTATACCAAAAGAAAAATCGGTTTCGAGATGCGTCGCCAAAATATTTAAATATTTCTTGGCAATTTAAAGAAAAGAAAATTTTGTTTTAAAACGACGTTGGCAACGGTTACGACCTTCTTCCCCGCCTCTTCCCTCCCATCCACACTCATAATGACTCTTTGAATTATCTTCTAAGTGTCCTTTGTTTTGTTTTAGGAATAAAACGGAAATCTGTGTGCCGACGACAGTAAAAGGCAAAAATGTCGAGTTTTGGCTTCGACTCTCTCATACCGGAAACGTACAAAACGAAAGCTGAAGCGTTCGCTAAGTGCCTTCAACACAAACTCCTGTCACTTGGAGGACTTCATCCATCAACTTCGACAAGCTACGACAACTCGAGACAAAGACTGAACGGTGGTGATGAACGAGATGAGGAAGAAAGAGGGACGGCTCATATGAACTCGTTCGACTCCGTGGAGGACTATTCCAAAACATTCAATCAAAACTCAGATGACGAACGACAAAATGGCGACAACAGTAATAGAGCAGAAGTACCGCAAATGACCGGAGAATCTAGTCAAAAAAAGGAAAAGACTGAAGATTCCGACGAGGAACTTAACTCGCATTCCGAATCGGAAAACGGTGGCTGTCGCATAAATTTAAGTGCACCTACCAAACGGAAATTAATGTCTAATAGCAGCGAAGACAGTACGGTGGACTCCTGGTCCTCGTGTCAGGACATGTTCACGGATTTGGAGAAAGCCGACTCGGAGGGCGAATCTGAATTGAATCATTTTGCGTCACAGATCAAAGGGTCACCAAAACTTCGAAGCTTCAACGTTCGTTCCAAGCTCAAAGAAATCCGGGAGAAACCATGGAAGAGAAACTCGAAAAAGAATCCCTCGTCATCGTCATCAGCGGAAAGCGTATCAACAATCGAAGGAAACCGTCGAGGAGTAAAATCTAACTCGAAAACTCGAGCGGACAACTTTGACTTAGACTCTTCACAGTATATTCTCCTTGACGGTTTGGAACCAGAAGATGACGACGAAATTCCCTGCCGGATATTAAGAGAATCATCATCAACGAGCAGCTTGGAAAAGCATTTTTCAAGAACCTCCCGAAGAGAATGCTCACAACAGGAGGAAAAAGCATCAGTGACATCGGATGCGGATCTCTTGACTCCACCGCCTTCTCCTGATCTCCAGAGGAAGAGCCAACAAGAGCAAACGGGTTTGTGGGTGGGAGATCACCCCGTTGATTCTTCAACTTCCACAGCTGAAGAATTGCTAAATCGGTTGAATTTTGCTGAAATTGTGACAACCTGCGAGGACTTGGACTTCGACGATATTGAATTCTTACAAGACTTCGACACAACGAGTGAGAGTTGGTCCGTCAAAAAAATCGGGGATCGGATCGTAGAGTGTCGGAACGACGACAACCATCCCCAAACAGAAGTGGATGTTCCTTCCGATTTCGAATGGATCTCTGAAAGTCCTCATTTGATTGTATCTACTGTACAGGTTCTCGAGGACAAAATTCAAGAACAAGAACCAAAACACCAAGAACCAGATAAGGAAACAACAGAACTGGCGGAACCAACAGAAAAGACGCCGACAATCGTTGAACCTCCGCAAGACCCCGACAAAACTCCACCAAATCCTGAAGATGATGAACTCATGAGCTCAAGATCGAGACTTCGAAGATGTTCTTCTCTCAAAACGTGGAAAACACCTCCGGGAACGCCAGGATCTAAGAAAATCGTCCGTTTTGCTGACGCCCTAGGACTAGATCTAGCCGATGTGAGGACTTTTCTAGACGAAATCCCCAAAGTTCCTAGCTCCGCTTATGAGGATCTCCACTTCGATGTTCCTCCGAACGTTGAGCCTCTTCCCCCTCCCCAACCACTTCCAACCTTAATCCCACTCTTCCAACAACCGGCTCACAAGATGGACTTTCTCGAAAAGGTGCAGCGCCAGAAAATCTGTTTAGAAACTGCTTTAATAACGGACACGACCGTTCTCACGATCACCGGTTACGTTCGCGTTCAAAATATGAGCTTTCACAAATCCGTTCACGTCAGGTACTCACTCAACAACTGGGAAACTTTCTCCGACCTCCAAGCCACCTACGTTCCTCATTCTTGCGATGGATTCTCCGATAAGTTCTCATTCGTCCTGTACGGACATACTCTCAAAATTGGTGAGAAGTTAGAATTTGCACTTCGGTTGGAATGTTCAGGGGCTCAATATTGGGACAACAACGGCGGAATTAATTATGTTTTCAATTGCTTACCTCAAACCTCAGCAAATAGTTTCTTCTCTCCTATATACACAGGGCAAACCCATCCTTGGTTAGACTACTATTAGAAATCTGACTACCGTCACAATCATTCACCTAGATAGAGACAGGAAATAATTTTTTAAATCACATCCTAGATTTTTGTTTCTTAGTTCATCTATGGCAAACCTTAATACCTAAAGCAACCAGATTTTCCACTATCATGTCCACTTCTATAGTTTATATAACCAGCTAGCCAGGACTCCTTCAGTTGATACTCCTACAACCCATAGTATAGTCATTTGTAGAAGCAGTCAACCAGATTTCTGTCACCACTTACAATTCCCACTCTCTAGGTCTGCCATATTTGATTCCAGTTGAAGGTAATTAAACGAATTATAACATTTCTCAATCATTTATTATGAGTTCAGTGAGGTTAATCAACCAGTTGTCAAAGTATCTGTGATAAAAGTGAATAAGAATTCCTCATTGTTGAATATTTTCAACTGAGATTATAATAAATAAATAAATTTTTTTAAATGTTTAACCTAAAAATTCACATGACTAATTAAATTTATTGAAATCTTTAATCAAGTCCAACTGACCTTTTTGAATTCATTTTCTAGCTTCTCATGTCCAACTCAAACATGTTTTTAAGGAATCAAATTATTTTTAAACAGACTCTCATCTGATGGAAAGGAGAAGACATTTTCATGCATGAGGACTCTGATTCTAAAAGGAGAGGTTAAAATTTATTATAAAAAGTCACTCTGACTGAATGTGGATATTTTGTTCCACAAAAGCTGCCATTTTGATTTGTTATCTAATTCATTAACAAGAAATGAATTGGTGCTGAGTGATGTTCTTTCATAAATTGTTACTTAAACTATTCACCTACCTATACCACAAAATTTACTTCCCCTCTTTTAACATTTAGCAGCCATTTTGAAATTCATAAAGAGAGAAGAAACCAAAATGAAATTTGATTTAGTTTAGGGATGATTTCATAATTCTACTAAACAATAAAATCTTAATAATTAATTATGACTCGCTATCTTATTCAAATAATTTTATCTGTGAATTCACTTTTCAACGTTTTGTTTTAAAATTTCAAGTGCTCATCTCATTTTTGAAGTCCTTGTTCCAATGCCTGACGCAATGTTGTATGTTCGAAAAACTGTTTCTACTCAAACTGTCCAAGGCAAGAATTACAGAAAAGCACAAAGTCGAATTCAATTCTGACATTAAAGTGGATTTGAGATACTCAAACGAGCCAACCGTTAAATAAACGCTTCGGAATTTTTTTTAGTAGTGGTTTCAAAAGGCGGTGGGAAATAGTTTCAGATTCCTCCGATAGGGGCAGTTGAGTAAAAAACTCGTTAATTTAAAAATGTAAACAGAATTTCTTTTGGGTGGTGAATTTTTGAGTTTTTGTTGTTTTGGTGATCGAATTTAGTGGTATATATTATAATAATATGAGGAGGAGGAGTAAAATGTAGTTTTGAAATAGTTTTTAAGGTTTGGCAGTCTGTAGAAATTTCCCTTTTTACAGTAAATAATTCAAGAGATCTGATCATGGTATCTCGTTGACATTTTCAAAATGGCGGCTTAAAGAGTTTAAAAATTAATTGAATACCTGCTTTGGAGTGAGTTCCATCCACATTTCGATAATTCACGTACAACATTGATTTGACATATAAAAATAAATCTTTTTGTAAGAATATCTCTTCAACTATAATTTTTGACAAAGTACTTCTTTTAATATCTATAACACTTTCCTCCTTCTTCGTCCCCGTCTTCATCATCTTCTCCTTCATAATCATCCTCATCTTCGTTAACGTCACACTCACTTGGACACGCATAAGCGATATCGTTTTCTTCGGAACTCTCTGAGGAACACGTATCCCGTTTCTTCGGACATTTAGTCCTTGAGCTATGTTTACTCGAATTCTGTTTTGACATTCCCGAATGTTTCTCATCTAAAGACGTGCTTTCGGTTTCCCTTCCAGGACAAGGTTCGGGTTTGCTTAGCAAATGGACTCTCATGAGCTGGGCTCTCCTCGCTGATACCGATGGTTTTTTCGTCATGAAACTGCTTCTAGGTTTGCATCTTTCCCAAACGTGAGCCGCGATTTGAGTTGGACTGAGGTTATCATAAATTTCGACGTCTCTGTTTTCCACGATGCACATCTCCGATCCGCTAGATTTCGCCTCGTGTTTATGACTGGACGCGTCCGAGTGACTCATATCATGCGAATGTTGCATTTCATGTGAATGATGTGAATGATCCATTTTTTTAAAAGAAAAAAACTTTTCAAATAATTTTCATGCCAAAAAAAAAAATTTCGGTTTTAATTTTATTGACAAAGAACTAAGGCCATGTTTGTTTTTATTACAAAACCACCGCCGTCTTAAAATCTTTCCGAGTTTCTCTTAGAACATCCAAAACTTTGTGACAGCAGACGGATTGCTGTAATAAAGTTAGTGGCCTATGCTATTGAGGCAACAATACTGACTGGCCTTTCTCCTCGCATCCCTATAGTTCTCACACATGTGCCTGGACCAATTTAAAATATTGCAATTCCCGATTGCACTGGGGTTTGCAATAACAATCAACAAAGTTCGGGGGCAATGTTTAGAACTGTATGGATTAAATCTGTCGATTTTAGCTGTCGAATGGCTCTAAGGTCACGGAGTCAGTCCACAAAGTTACTGGATGCAGTAATTGATTAGAATAAAGAAAAAAAGGTCACAGCGACGCGTGACCGGATACGGTTAATAGGTATGTATAAGAAAACCGGCCCCCAGTATTGTCAGATTTCTAAAAACGGGTTCAAGTTCATTTAAAGACAAAAGACCCGGGAAATCTCATCGGAACTCGAAATACCGGATATGGTTAAAATTTAAAAACCGGAAATCTCATCGGAACTCGAAATACCGGATATGGTTAAAATTTAAAAACCGGAAATCTCATCGGAACTCGAAATACCGGATATGGTTAAATTTTAAAAATAATTCATCGAACTCGAAATACCGGATATGGTTAAATTTTAAAAACCGGAAATTCATCGAACTCGAAATACCGGATATGGTTAAATTTTAAAAAAATTTCGGTCATTTGGTTAAAATTTCCGGTATTTCGAGTTGATTCCGGTTTTTAAATTTTAATATCCGGTATTTTCCCGGTTTTTAAATTTTAATCCGATATTTCCGGTTTTTAAATTTAACCGAATTTCCGGTTTTTAAATTTTAACCATATCCGGAGATGAGATTTCCGGTTTTTAAATTTTAACCATATCCGGTATTTCGAGTTCCGATGAGATTTCCCGGTTTTTAAATTTTAACCATATCCGGTATTTCGAGTTCCGATGAGATTTCCCGGGTTTTTTAAAATTTTAACCATATCCGGTATTTCGAGTTCCGATGAGATTTCCCGGGTTTTTTTTTGGAATCGACAACTTCCGGTTTTTCGAGATCCGATTGCATTCTAACTGTTTCTTTTTCATTTTCTTTGGTATCATCCCTATGAATGCGAGTTTTTAGCTGTGAAAGCTCACAGAAGGACCAGAATTAATATAAAATAAGTAGGAAGAAGAAAAATAAATTATAAAAACAAATTAATGAAAATATTATAATTCATTTACAAATATATATTTTTACATGTTAGAAAATAATAATAATACTGAAGATGTTTCCTTTTTCTTCTTTTCCAAATAACAACAAATAACAAAATGGACAAATATTAAAATAAAATTGTTTAAACATTTTTCCTTTTTTGATATACTATCAACCGCTGGTTCATTTCGGTGAGGAAAGAGGGAAATGACGTCATAAAACAGCCAACACACAGGGAGTACTCCATAAATTTGTCGCCACCTCGCAAAAAAAAAATTTCACCGACACTCTGACGTCAGAAATTTGATTTGACCAATCAGAGAGCTTTAAAGTTTATCAACGAACTTTTTATTCCTTCTCGTAATTTCAAATCCGAGTTTAAATTTTCATTTTAATTATTAATGCCCGTTTCGTGTGATGGCCTTGCTTTGTGATTCTCATCCTCTACACCATTCTCTCCTCCTTCGCCTGTCTTGGTACTAATGAAAGTAGTTTTTGATTTAAAATATAGTAAATTAATCGTTTTTTAAAAATCACAAAAATTCTTCTAAAAGGACTAATTTGTAAAATTAATCAGCCCCTCCCCTCCCGCCCACCCGTCAACCTATTCACTTATCCGTTAAAACAAAATCCTCTTAAAATTCGTCTTAAATATCACTTTTATAAAAGTTTGAAAAGAAAGAAGAAGAAATGAAAATGAATGAATGAGGCCGTTCGAACGTTCGAAAAGATTTCCATATCTGTCATTACCTATCTCGAACGGATAATATTAATATAAATATTTTTAAAAACATGAATATTTAAAAAAAGGAACTTCTGTAGTTTTCTTCTTCTTCGAGCCTCCATTTTAAAGTTTAGTTAAAAAAGAAAAATAAAATAAATTCCTTTTTTTTGTTGGTCCGGATCCCTCCCATTTTCTTCTTCTCCCGTGTTGAGCGAGGAGATGAAAACGTGAGGAAGACGTTCAGGGTCTATCATCGCGGCGTGTTCGGTATCCGTAGGGCTATCAGTTGTCTGTGAAGTCGCTGCCTGCAAAATTGGTAGAATTCGATTTCTCTCGTGAAATTCCTTCGAACGATTTCCTTTACTTCTTCGCTGACGGGTGGCTTGAATAGGTTTCGGTTGATTCTCGTGAATCGATCGACTTCATCTGTGTGAACAACAAGGAAAGGTGTTAATGGGAGTTTGAACGGTTTGAACGTTTGCCATAATCCACTCTTGATAGTTACCTCTGAATACTTGAGAAGCTCCTTCGAAAAACCTTGGAATGTAATTTTCTAAAACTGTGAACGTTGAGTTGAGATCTTCGAGAACGCCGACCACGGAGTAGTGTTGTTCTACTGCTCTCTTGGCCTTCTGCAAAGCTCCTTGGGTGTTAAACGGCCTGAAAGAAATATACCCCGCACGTGAGATCATTTCTCGTTCAAATTTTTGCCGCGCTAATCAGGTCCACAACTTCCGGTTTTTTATGATAACTTACGTGCAAGCATCACTATGTCCGCAAAAGAAAAGCGACTGTCTCCTGTGGTCGCCGATTCCTTCGTGTGTTTCTCCTTCCACGTACTTGCACTCTCTGTCTCCTCTCAAAACGCAAGTTTCGAAATCCTGAAACAGGAAGTAAAGTTAAAAAAACGGAAACTCGATAAAATTGATTCCCACCAATCGTGTGTTTTGTCACCTTTTTAAGCCAATGAGGATCCGGAAGTGGAATATCCGGAAACGCTTGCTTCCTTTCCACGTAATACCAAGGCGCTCGAACGTAGTAGTACCAGGAGATGACTCTTTCAACTGGATCCCGAACTAGATTCACGTAAATCGGTTCTGGTAGGCCAAACCTGAAAACAATTATTTATTTATTCATTCAAAAGGGATCAGGATAACTCATTTCCGGTTCCTAAGGGTCGTACTTACTGAGTGAAATTGATGAAGCAAACATGTTTGACGTAAACACTCGGTGGTTCATAAGCAGCAATCATCGAAGCCAAGTCCAACTGATCACCTGGTGCCAGTCTGATCGTCTCCACCCTCTGGATGTGGTCCCTGTGGAAGGCGAAATCGTTCCTCAAAGCCAACCTTCGAAGGAGTTCCATGAAAGTCTGACTTCCGACTTTGGGTACTCGGTTGAAGAAAACGACTTCGATTCCTGCTTTTCTGGTATTGTTGAGAGCTTTCGAATTCAGGGCGCCCATCTGTGGAAAGAAAAGAAGGAAAAGAGATAAACAAAATGGCTGCAAGATGAGGAAAATGGATTTGAGAGGGAAACTTGGGTCATGGGTCTCAGTGGGTCGTTCGATCTCTTCAACTTTCGATTAGTTCACGAACACTTTCATCTTTGACACTTTGGGCTGTGGGGGTAGGGGGTTTCATACTGTGGCTCAAGGTCGCTGAATGTAGTTTTCAGTCTCGAGTCCGGAACTAGGTTTCAGGTTTCTGACTAATTACTTCGAAAACTTGTTCTTGTTTCTTATGCAACGGCGACAAAGTAAACTCCGAGTCTGAGATGGTCGTCGTCACTTTTACTTGAGTTTACACTTTTTTGTTTACCGAAATTTCCCATAAGTGAGAGACATGGGTACATGTGCTTCGCCTGATTTCTCCTCCTCCTCCACCTTCTTTCAGGTATTTACCAAACCATCGTGTCTTTTAAATGTTTCCAAACAAGTCTGTAAGTCTGTTTGTCCGTCTATCTTTCTCTCTTTCATTTGGTTCGTCATTTGGAATCGACGACATGAGAACATCTATTCCTTCTTCTCTCTCATCTCTCTTCTTTTCTATTGTCTTCCCAACTCTACTTCTCTGTTTCTTCCCGTTTTTTTAATACAGTTTTTAGTACATCCTTTTGATCTCCTCTTTTAAAATTTTTCCTGCTGTCTCGTGGTTTTTGATTTCTGTTTCTTGGTTGTCCCTTTATCTCACCCATCATCTTACACTTTCTTTCTTTATATTTCTCCCTTTTTCTCTATGTATAAGTGTCTTCTCGTATCCGTTGCACAATATTACTCCGACTCTACTCACCTTCTTGCATTTTAAGCCCAGGTCTCTCTAATTACTCCTTTGCGTTCAATTTTTCTCTAGAAAACAATTCTTAACACTGACCATCACCTTCTACTTTCCTTTGTTTTAGTCTCTTTTAACTGCAAGGAACGCCAGGCGCTTGAGTACAAAATCTCAAATAAAATAGCAAAGATGGGACAAAAAGGAATCCAATTCAATGTCATTCGTTTTGAGACTTCTCTCTGCTTTCATTCCTCCACTACCACCCCGACCTACTTCTTCAAAACACGTGACACCGTTTTAAATGCCTTTAAGGTTTTAGTTAAAAAGTGGAAGTAACACGACTTTGATCTTCCGAAAAATCCCCAAAATTTAATAAATTATAGTGAATATTATTCCATAAGATTCATATTAATAATTAATGACACCTCCAAGGCTTGTTGAAATTGTGCGCACTTGACTCGACTCGGAACTGTCCCAAATCATGTAATTACTAAATCGTCCGTAAAATTTAAAATCGGAGGCCCTCCAAAGCCTAAGGTCCTTCCTTCAACACTACCAACAAGTTAGTCAAGGTCGTTTCAAAATGCCCCCTCCCAACTGGGGATTTCAGAAACTCTGTCGTATTATTAGTGTGAACAGGGTAATTGGTGTCTGTTGAGATGACACCCAAATTGACGAAAGGTTGAAAGAGTTGTAAATGACAAGACAGCAACCTCTTCTCAAATCAAATTTCCCTACCAATCACGAGTACCAACTTAAACACCGAAAAACCGTTAACTTTTGGCGTCACCTTATTCAAACATGGCGTCGCCCTTTTTTATTCTCCTGTTTTGATTCATCCAACCCAAAGTCTCACTCACGCCTCGAACGCAATTTGTCCAAAAGATGTTCACAAAGACAACGGACCGACCATGTCCGACCCAAAAGAAGATGCAACTCAGAGATAAAAGTTAAATAAAACGAGTTTTGCCATTCCGGGTGACATCTGACCCTGAAAATCTTTAATGGCGGCCACGATATTTACACAAAATTGGTGAGGAAACGAACGGAATCGGTGTGAAAGTTCCAATTTGTTCTTTTTTTTTGTTCTGGAACTAGTTTCTTAATTAAAGGTTTTCGTAAATCATTAGTTACCTCCTTGACTTTTCCCTCGAGTTTTATCATTCGTGACAAATCCTCCGAACTAACTCGATCGATTTCGTCTTGAAGGTTCGGGGAGAACGGCCACATTGATTCGTGTCCGTCTGTCCCTTTCTCATTCGTCTCTCCTTAGAACAATGGCTCGGATGGGTTTTCAATTCAGAGCGAGAAGGAACTTGGTCCGGTTACGCTTCCGTGAACTACAATTAAATATTTTTGTGATTGTTCCTTTCTTTAAGTAAAAGTTGCCTCCTTTTCTTTTTAGTTTTTTGTAGAATCACGGATTCCATTAAATCGAATTCCCCGATTCTCTTCTTTTTTATAGACTAAAAATGGCGGTTCGTCATCCGTTAACGAACCAGATGCCCAAACGACAAACGGTATTCTACAAAAAACTAATTTCTTTTTTTTTGTTCTTGTCGTTGTTTTATTTTTCTTTTCTCTGGGTCTACCATCAAGAGGTCACCTTCCCTCGATGAAGGTGCACTAATGGTGTCGCCATGACTCTTTTATTCCTTTCAAAGAAGTCGGTGAACCATTTAAAAGAAGCGTGTAGTTCACCGAATTCAGACTTTGCTCTTTTTGTTCTCTCTCATCCATCAAGTTGGTGATTTTGATTCGGCAATCTAGCCACCTCAGAGAGAGAGGTGAAGGAATTCCTAAATGACTAAACCTCAATTATCTAAATCTCAAACGCCTCGATACTCACATAGGAGATTGGTTAAACCAAAAAACCCAAATCTCGTAATCAGGAACCGTGAACGAGCGGCTTAACCTCAACCTTAACCGTCCGCCGCTAATTTATCTCCGACACCGATTACCGTTAAATTTGTATTCCGAAATCACGAGAAAACTGGGAAGAAAGTAATCTGGTCCAGTACCGCAGAAACTGATTACGTCATGGAAATCCACCGCGAAGGGAACAATACATCGCGAAAGTTGTTTGGTGGAGTGAAAGCTCGGATTCCTACCACCGTCCCTGACCAACACAAAGAAAGCTTTCAAAGGGAAACAAAAACCCGAACATCAAACTTTCAATGCTACCAACCAAATTTCTCTTTTCCCTCGTTTTCAAAACCAAGACGGACACTTCTGCCAACCTCAAACTTCAAAATTTCCCTTCAACCACCCTGGGATTCCTTTCCCTCCATTTCCTCTTCCGCTCGGTCGAAACAGGTATTGTAATTAATAACCCGAATGAATATTCAACAATGGAGGATTTAAAAAAGGCGGTGGAGGGAGGGAAAGTTCTTAAAAAGGAAAAATACTAATTGGAAAACACACAATAGACGATTATACAGACTCGGAATGTTGTAAAGTCACTTTCAAAATATTTACTTCGCTCGACTTTTTCTTCTTCTTCATCTTCCTTCCCTCTTCCTTCTTTCACCCTCCTCCGCCATGCTCTCTCTCTCTCTCTATGTGTATAAACAATCAATATTGGACATAAAAATAACAAGTAGGTCGTTATGACCATTAAAAAGATGCATCGAAAGTTTACAAAACGAGGGAAATCACTTATTAGTGAATAGGAGTGCTTTTATAAATTACGGTTACGTAACTCCGCACGGCTTCAGACTGGACTATATAGAACGTGCTGGTCGAATTGGTCGAAATTAAAAATGGACGTCTCTGAATTACGTAACAGGCCACCCATTGCAAAAGGTGTTAAAAAGGCGGGCGGACCCAATGAGAATCGAATCCTTGTGAAAATATTTATGCGGAGTTGGAGGCGGCGGCGGCGGTGGTGGTGGTGGATATGAACCCTGATGTCACGAGGGTTATGCTCCGTTCGTGAGTCATGATAGGAGGATGAGACAATAGCGAGCGATGATGAGTCGCACCTTCTTGAGATGTAGTATTGGGTAACAGAGTGAAGGAGACAGCCTAGAGTGACAAGACACCATGGGGCTCCCAACAACATAGCAACAGACCAAAACCGGAAATGGTAACACACCCAAAGCCTCACATCAGACTGACTCGAACTATTTTTTACCTTGGAGGTGCTGCCTCTCCTTGAGGAGGAGACATTTTTAGAACATGTAAAGTGAATGCATCGAGTAAATATTTAAATTAGAAATCATCGCACCCGTGGTACTTGTGGGATAAGAAAAGAAACCTCCTCCTCCTCCTCCTCCTTTCTGCTCCTGTCCTCCTCTCCTCTTTCGCTTATGTAACATACAAGAATGTGGAATTCGTGGCCCTCTTTCTGACACTTCAACGTCTCGAACCTTTTTTTGTGTTCATGTGTGTGTGTGTTTGATTACATCTTGTTGACTTTCGACCAAATTAGTCGAATTTTTCTCTCATCACCACGTCTAACTTTTCTAAAACTATTTCTTGACGGCTTTATTTCTCTCTGACAAGCGAGGTGAGAGATGATTGCGTGCTGAGCTCGATTCTGCGAGACCACTATCCCTACGTTTCCTATCGACCGGAAGTGGGATATCTCTCATTTCCCACTCTTCTTCTTTCTTGGACTTTGGCTGACTGGTGACCATGTTAGTTTCAAACCTTCTCACTTGATATACTACCCATCTTGCTTGCGTTTTCAGTTTTGGCTTGATATGAAACCCTGGTGGGATTTGAGCCTTTTCTATCTTCTCTAAATAGTCTGTCCATCCCTATCTCTGCTATATTTTCTTATAGATTTTGTTGGCACTCATGACCGTCTTGGTCCATCTTCTATATCGTCTCCCATCTTCCATTATTGAGTAATCATGTAAACAAAGTATACAGCTATACTCTAGGTCAGAGGTGGGCAAAGTTCGACTCTTTTACTTCTTGGTTGTGGCTCTTCCACAAATATTTACTGTAGATCCGGTATATTATATATTAACTACATATTATCTTTATATAAGTGTGATACCAAGTTTTGCTTAACGTATAAATACTCAGAAAAGTTTGGGGCTGGAAGCAGTACAGTCAGTTCGAATAACTGCAGAGAAAGTTCCTCAAATGGACGTTAGAATTACCGTGGTCCGTCCCGAATTAATGGAGGAAACCAAAAGAACTCCAATCATAGTTAAGGAAAGTAATTAAGTTCGAAATGAAAATAATGACAGGAAAAACGACCTGTTAAAAGGATGACTACGACTGAGTGACAAGTAGACAAGCAGAAGACAGCTTTCTTAGAGAGTATAGGCTTCAGCGTAGAGTATGTTAGAGGAAGAAGAAGAAAATCCACGAAGAAGTATAGAGGTAGAAAAAGTTACCATCTGATCAGAATAGAGAACAACAAGACCTGAAGAATATACCAAAGGCTCATGACTCCAGACCTCCCTTCATACCTAAAAAGACCAGGCCAACACCAACAGCAGGAAAGCGTTTGGTCGACCCCTACTTCCAGGAAGACTAAGTTCTAGTCATATTAGTCTAATAATTACTCATTAAATCTGTAGGCTACTGAGCAACATTTATGAGATTTAATCGTCTGTGAAAGTGTGCACTATTTATGAAATTAATTATACATTTATGTCATATACTTATTATAGAAACTATATATTATTCCTGAAATTTTTGGTCACAGAGCGCAACAGCACAACTTTAAAAATGGTTGATGAGTCTACCGACCACTGCCCTACGTCAAAGATAACGGAACAAAACAAAAAGAGTCCAAAATAGAACCGGAAACGGTCACGATCTCCAAATCGAAAACCGTGATGCAACCGTGCCGCTTTTGAAAATTCGAATCGGACGATTAGAGTCCATAGCAGCAGCCACCCTTATTGTCTGAAAGACCATCCTCGACGGATCTTGAGAAACTCCAAACCATTAAACTATCATCGTTTTTAGCAGAGATATAAAAAACAACAAAAATTATTATCTTTTCAAGAAACGCTTTTGAGTTCTTGTAACCTTGGGTCAAGGCAAACGTGAAGAAAGCAAAAAAGGGAATCGACTATCGTCGGCAATCGACCAAAATAAAAAAAATTTCTTTTGTGAAAGGTGAAGCAATTGAAGTAATTTTGCGATCAAGGTCAGGTTGTGTTTCCTAGCCGAAGATGACCGGGAGGAGAGAAAAGAAAATCGCTTTGCCGTCTTCTTGTCCGTTCCTCTGTCCGTCCGTCCTCGAGTTTGATCGTCCGTGCGTGAGAGGCTCAAGCCTTCTTTCTATCTACTGGCTATTGATCACTTTTTCCTTTGGTGATTGTCCGCCCTCGTTTTATGCGCTTTTTTCTTTGTTTTTGGGGGTCTCCCTTCCTCTTTCTAGTAAAAGTTTGCTTTCTTTTATTTTTAAGCTTATTAAAAAAGTATTTATATCACACAGCTACAGCATTTATACACCGCCATCTATTAAGAGTTTGTTACGTGCTTCTTTCAGTTGTTTTCTGAAAACCTTTCGTCGAATATGTTTCATCTTAAGAGATGTGTCAGCCGTAATTCCTCTTTAAACTAACGGTCATCACTTCCAAACAGCAAGTTTTGACTATTTCGCGGATGTGCCCATTAATGTTAGTGATGTTAGTGTCTTCTTATTACTTCGATCAAGTCAATTTAATTGGTCGAAGAGGAGGGTTCTCTCTTATGCTCAAAGGTTGAAATCTGCAAAAACCTTCAGAGGTTTGGTACCTTCGCTGAGAGTTTAGTATCGATCCTAAGACTTTATTTATGAAATGAGTCCTTCAAAATAGTGTGCAGAATTTATGAAATTTTCCTCCGAGACAGCATGCAATCTCCATAAAATTCTCCGACAAAGTGAGTTATACACATGAATCAAGTTTCCTAGGAAATTCATTTGCACACTATTTATGAAATGAATCCTTCAACTAAGTGTGCAGTATTTATGAAGCGTTTTAGATTCGATGCCAAACTTCCTTCCACGGAGGATGCTTTCTGCTGGGAAAAGAAGACAAAGTGCATACCTAGGTAAAATAAGACTAAATCCATTTTCTTTACCAACCAACAAATTTGACGCGACGTAACAGCCAAAAGAATAACTTTACTAACATTAATAACATTACTCACTAATCGGAAGTGATCGTTGTTGAGTTAGAGCGGAATGACAACAGAAAGACCGACGACGAATTGTTGGGTCTCTTAAAACTGGGAATAGAATTTCAAGGAGTAAACAAAACACACGTCATAGAGATAAAAAATGTTTTGCTTTTAATATAAGGCGGTGTGCTACTTCCTCAAATCCTCAAATTGTTCACTTTTGTTACTTTAAAAATCAAACCAAAATCCAGAACACGTTGAAGGGTTTGTACCAGAACAAATCCTTAACGTTAACAGTAGGCCTTTGGGAGGTCGGGCAACTACTATCCTCCCCCAGGTCTCCGACAGGATTATACAGCAGAATTAAGTAGAGGATGAAATCCGTTTAAAATTCTGATCGTGGCGTAAAGAAAACAAAAACATGCTGACTAATATAACGTCATTATGTTAATGCTAATTACTCTCGGTTTATTCACGAATCGACTACAAGAAATTTTTTTTTTTTTTTGAAGAAAATCCCTCCGCAACGTGAAAACCAGTTTAGAGAAAACAGCCGGAAGCCATTGTTCAGTTTCTTTTAATCTTCAAAAACCCGACCACTTTCTTCCAGAAGAAATTGCTCTTCGTCAGAGAATTTCTTGATTGGCAGAAAAAGATTGGACTTTTCGCATGAAAACTAGAGTCCCCGTCACGAAGGAAGAGTCGCTCTGGGCCACCATGATTACTTCTTAGAAGAAGGCGGTGGTTATTTAAATCTTTGCTGTTGCTTTGGAGGTTAGAGTTCAAGATTGAGGGCTTGGAAGATGGATTGCTAATCGCGCCTAAGTCTCCTTGAGTTAGTTAAGTGAGATCCATCATCAGACTCTCGTCTCAAGATCGGCGACACATCTAAAAATGGAAAAACCAATTTGGCATCTTATCACGACCTGCGAAAAACACTTTTTACGCAAGTCTCAACCTCCCACAATCCCAATCAGAGAACGCGGTGGGTCACATCTCCGTGTTCGCATGACAATCATTTCGCAACCGAAAATCATTCTGGGACCTTTCGGTGTGTCGTTACCCAACTCGGCCACCTAATCTGTCTCCTATTGTCTTACATATGACACCCGAGGACCTGACACTACAATTATGTCTTCCAAACATGTCGACTTTCTATTTCCTTCCAGCCTTAACTCCCATCCATCCTTGGGACGGGAAATCCGTCACTCAGCTAACTCATGACTAAGGACAGGTGAGCGAGTTGTATCGATTTTATTCGATAATCGATAATAATCATGTCAACACCTTTGTGTTACCTTTAATCCGATTTAGAGGACCTTGTTATGGTAACGGGTCGGATTGCATAACTCAAAACTGAACAAAAGCGATTGTTATAGCAAGGGAGGAGGAGGAGAGGGTAGGGGAAAACCGATCGGCCCTCTATTGTCTTACAACCAGAAATCAGGTTTCGGAAACCATATTTACAAGAAAAATGAGATCAAGAATCAGAAGACAGGAAGTTAAATCCCAGGCGAAAAATTCTGCTGACTAAGCAACGAATCCATCCGTCCACCCTCCTCTCTGACCATCTGTTCGATACCAGTCACTCTACGATCGAAGGTAATTAAAAATTTAAGAAAAAAAACCAAAATGGCGGAGTTGGAATAAAATAAATGAATCGAATTACCGAGTACCTTTCTAAATTTGAGAGAAAATGATGAGGCATGTTCGCCTGACGCTTCTCTTCCACGTGCACTCCATAAAAAAAGTTAAATTATGCTCGTCTGCCTCCTTGCCACGCACTTATATTATTTACTTTTGTAATTCGGTGAAACTGATTCATCACGTGATCAAAATGGCCGCTGTCGGCTATTACCAACACTTGAGTGTTTCGACAACGGATTTATACCATTCCTCCTCTTCCCCTGATCTCTTTTAAAGGAATAGTGATACAGGAGATATTGTATAAAGGATTTTGAGGGATAGTATTGAATTATAAGAGCTACTCATAAGAAAGAGACAGAATTTTAAAAAATTTGGAGTTTCTGGCGGTGCCCAGACAAAATTTTAAGATTCATGAAATTAAATTTTTATGAGTTGCATATATACAATATAACGTTGCGATGAAATTTACCTCTTTAAATAACTTTCGGAGATATACTTTTATGTTTTAAAAGATGTCGAGTGTGACATCGAAAATGCATAATAGTAATGTATATAATAATATATATATATATGCATTTTTGCATATGGAGGCATACATTGTTATATAGACTAGGAGCAGGTCAAAATTGAGAACGTGCCCGAAGACTTTTCTTAAACCTGGTTGGTTTCTCAGGAAACTTGGTGACATCGAAAGTGGTGGGTGTCACCCAATTCACGACAGGCCAGGGTCACTTAGGCAGTTACCTTTACAGGACAAACAAAGATAGAAAGTATTTGGTCCCAGTACAACAATAACAGGGAGGACACCTAGAATGTCCACTTTGGGGAAGTAGAGGACACGGCTGTGGGGATTGTCAGGAAAGACATTCTCTCCTGGAACGTGGCCCAAGTCATGCTCGAAAGTGACAAGAACTGGAAGGCCATCACCAAACTCTGAAAGCCATAATGGCAAGAAAAATCAGTTTAACCCCGCAGGCTACTGTATTCTTAATATAATTCTGTATAAATATTATAAAAATTACGGGCTCTAGGTTGCCTAGGCCTTACTCCATCCACGTTCAGTATATCAGGCATTATACAAAGATAGCAGTTAATAACAATAACGACAGACAATGTTCATCTTAGTATTATAAACAGTTATTAAGGAAGTTAGTCATCAATAATATAAGTATCAATTAAATTAAAATTCGCCTCCCTCCCATAGCACGATCTTAGCATTAGGCTACCATTACCAGTCATGTTTTCAATAATTAAAAACCAAAATCAAATATGGCGCCCGGTTTCTGTAATAAGTGTAACGTTAAAACGATTTTTGAATTTTTAATTTTTTTTCATAATTTTCAAATTTAAATTCAAATCTCACAATCGGCCTAATTAAACGGATTTTAAAATGTTAAAAATCCCTCGTTTTTGACTTTTCCTTTTGGAATTCCCTTCAAGAAAATGTAAAAATCAACCGAAAAAGAGAAAAACGTTTGAACGTTTCCACCGCCTTCAAAGACCACAATTCCTTTCACTCCTAAAAGAGGTTATAAAACGTTTTCCAAACGCAGTTCTCAAAAATTTTGGTTTTTTAATGGAGGGCGTGATTTATGGCCGAAAATGGGAAAATGCGTTTTGCGGATTCGAAATGTCTTGTTTTACGCAAAAAATTTTTTAAACGAAAGATCTGATTCGGACACAAGGAATAAATTAATAAAATAAATCAGGTACGATTCTCTAGCAGTGTCTCTCTCTCCTTTTTCTCTATCAAACTGACATCCGTTTCGCTACCTGAAAGGAAATTTCCTCTCCGGTCCGTCAAGTTAAAATTGAAAAATGAAAAATGGCGTTCACGAATAATTAACCGTTAGTCAAGTACTTGGATTAGTAAAAGATGATTAGAGTTCATGATTTATTGTTTCCATGATGGATTATGAGATTCTCGGCTTTTCTCTTTCTTCTATTTCCGTTTCCGTTTTAACCGTCTTTTACAAAGTTAAGAAGACCTTTGAGATGGTAGAATGGACTTCTAACTTCTTCTTCATCCTTTGATAATTACCTTTGTGGGAATATTTGACTCATGTCATTTGTTGTTATACGTCTTCCGGTCCTGTGTCTTTGTTTTCTTCCTTAATTCGATGTCTTAGTTGTTCAAGTAAATGATCCTGCCGCTGATTTAATGAATGATTGCTGACTTTTATACTCTCTCTTCTCTTGTTCTCCTCTCTCTACAATTCTTTTGCCTTTTTCTCTCTTTTCTACTTCGAATTCAATCATCTACCCTCTCTCGACTTCCTATTTCTTCCTTCCGTTCTCTCATTTTTCTGTTGAATTCATCATTTTCTGCCTGCTCTCATTTTTTCATCTGTATTTAACCACTGTCACTCGTTATTGTACGTCTTCCTAATTTTGGTTTTCTTCTTTTGTTCCAATTCTTACCACCCCTTGAAGTCACCTTACTGTCACTCAATCTCTTATTTAAAGGACGACTTCCTTATTTCATGTTATCTCTGCTATAACTCTTCTTCTTCTTCTTCTCTCATCTGTGTGTTAGTTCTTTCATCCTCCTTCTCGTACTCTTTCTCTTATCTACTTTGTTCTCCCTTGATTTCACTCTCCAATCTTCCTATTTTCTTCTTTTCCTTCTTTTACTACTCCCTCTCATCACCCGAGCCTTCTCTTTCTCTCTCTTAGACTTGCACGACATCTTTTTTCCATTCTCCTTAAACTGCCTCCTGCTTTTTTTCATCTTCTTTCTGCTCTTACGCTTCTTCCCTTATCTTTCTCTTATCTTACATCCTATATCTTCTCTTTTTCCCAAAACTAAATTCTTCTCTGTATATAAAATTAAAAGCGATAATTCTCTTTCGAGCAAGATAAATGGAAAAACTATAAAAACAAGAGAGAGAGAGAGAGGAAGTCTATAAACTATCCTTGCTCTCTTCTAAGCATCTCAACCAACTACAGCCTCCTAAAACCTCAAAAACGAAAATATGAAGTAAAACCAGACTCCGTATAGATAAATAAATAAATAAATGAAAATTCAAAAAGTCCCGTCTTTTCTTCTTTACTACGTTCCACTTCTGCCAACCTCAATATCGAAAAAGAGAAAAATATCCCTGACGCATGAAGAGATGCTCGAATAAACCTGATAATTTATTCCGCATCTTAATTACATTAAATATTTTATTTTAAATAAATTCCGTTCAGATCACTCAAGTCAATGTCAAGATAAAATTTCACGTTCCTTGCGATTTAGGTTCGCAACCGTACCTGAAATAAATTCTTTTCAACGTTTCAAGCGAAAATGGGAATCACTTCCTCACAACGATAAGATAAACGTCCAAAAGTGGTCTGACTCCAACCCTGCGGCCATATTTCTTTCCCTCTTCATGTTGATCGCTCGTGAAAATTTGTTTCACCCCCCCCCCTCAGCCACCACTTTTCCTTTCATACTTAACAACTTTTTCTTCCGCACACCAAACAATGATCGCGAATTAATCCTCTCACAAAACACAAACACACACAAAAAAGCCTCTCCACTTAGAAACACGGCAGGCAAACATTCACTTGAACTCTATTCACCGTCCGCCATCTTCTTTCACCTTTTCCTCATTCAATTAATTTATAATTAATCTTACTTTTTTATACTCAATTAATTACAGGATCTCGCTTTTATCGAAACTCTCACGCCAATATGGAATGTTTGAGGTTAAAAGGTTCTTCACTCCAAGTCGATTCCAAATGAATCTCGACCTCCATATAAATCTTATGATTGAATCCATCAGCTTATGAGTCACGTCACTCGACTTTTCATTTCTTTTTGTTTTTCAAATAAAAACTCTATTTTAACTAATTAAGTATTTGAGAGAGTTGTGTGTCACGTGACTCGAAAAATACATGGCCATACTAATAAGTAACAACATAACCTATCATAATTCGTGATTCTGTCTATTAAAATAAATAAATAATAACCGCTATAAATGCGATGTCTATAATTCAAAATACAAATTGGTGAATGTAAATACTGTCACTTACGCCATTTTGATAATAAAAAAAGACACAAAAAACATCATCTTCTTATATTGTTTCCTTTCTAATTTAAATTATCTTTTGTTTACATTTTATTATAATTCGAAACGAGTGAAAGGAAAGCTTTTCGAGTTGCGGTCTAAAAAATTTTCATTCGCGGCGCCCCTCAGGCGCACTGTTTAAAAATTAAATCGATCGCCATTTTGCAAGTTTGATGGACATTCTATTAGTAAAAGGAATTCAGGAATGCATCTTAAGTCTAATTAACATTTTAGTATCTATCACGTAGATGCGAGGATCGCACTAGAAATATTCCGGGGCCCCATATGCGTTTCTACTGTTCAACCCAAAATCGGAATTTGCCTCATTTTTACGTCATTAACAATATTTAATTCGGTAAATTCGACTTCGTCGCCATTTTTAGTTATGACAGGTGAAAACAACATCTCGTCATTGTGTGAGGTTTTAATTTTTTTTTTTAATTAAAAACTGAGCGATTAACTTATTATACGTAATAATTGGATTAGTTCCACACATATAATTAAAATTACGCTACAAATACTGTTCGCCTGTCTGTCTGGGTCACCAGTGTCTTATACCTATACCCATCCCACATCCTTAAACCTATACTACCTGTTAACTAATTACTCAGAACGATTTTGTTTTTCGGTGTGATGAATATGAGACAATTTCATTCGCACGTGAACGACTCCTCACTTTATATGGCTACATACACGTGTTTCTAATTAAATCGCTATTCTAGACTCTTAAATGTTTATTTCGACATTTTCGATTTGCTAACAGTCAGCAACTTTCTCAACTATTTATTTAATTAGTCATAGATACATCGACGTCTCCAGATATTTATTTTATCATATTAGTAAAACGTTTTATACAATAATAGTCATAATCTATGATTTATAAAATTCGCGATTGTGTATATATATACCTGTATTGAGCTTAGCGGAAACCCACTGACCTATTTCAACCATACTTTCCGCATACATTAGGTTAGTCACTGTCTCTTCCTCTCTCTCTCTTCCCGGCTATACGTCTTAGAGGTGACTTTCATAATCAATTATATATACATAAGTCTTCCAACAATTCTATACATCTCAGCTCGATTTCTGGATGTCGACATTTTACTTATTTCATAAATACTGCACGACTATTTCACTATTTATTAATTTATATTAAAAACAAGTTTCGTGGTGCTGTTTATTAATTTGTGTATAAGAAAATTATGGCAAAAGAATTATGAAAAAGTTATACACCCTCCATAAAAGAATTGGTTTATAAAATATTATCCTGATAGAAATCATTTCGAAATTTAAACATTGTTACGAAGTGAAAAGAAAAATAAAATTTGGCTCAATTCACTTGCGCCTAAAATCGCGATCCTGCCTACAAGACAATAGTATGATTCTGCAGAACGAAAAACTGACAAAAAGTACAGGGTAATTGCACCTATACTTCGCATTTGGCTTGTGCAGTTTGAAGCGATTTCGTTTGGTTTTTCCGTCTAGCCTCCGTGACATTGGTCAGTTCGTCAAATGTTTTTTGTGCGCTGCAAAAATCTTTTGATAGTCCTTGAAAGTCAAAATATATGTCAACACTTTTCATCTTCCTTATTGTGATCATCTTTGAATTGAGCTGGTGTAGTTTATTAGTTTTAGTAGCCGTTGTAATTACTACTATTTGTTGAGTATAGACAGCTTAGCAGTTTGTAAGCCAATAAATCAGTTGTAATTGATTTTGGACTGGAATAGGCTACTTTTATTGGTTTTGAGGTTTACGACAATCTCTGTAGAAGTTATAATAATCATAATTGTAATAAACATAATAAATGTTGTTTAATCCGAACAAGTCACATAATTTAGTTCTTATCCGAGATCAGTTTGCGATTAACTTTCTTGAAACTAATACATAATTAACATAACCAGAACGTTATCGAGTGTACCTAGCTGGAGCGAGTGCTGTAGCAGGCCTCATTATAGAAACTGCAGAATCTTTCACTTCTAGTTTCTTGAAGTAGAAGTGAAAGGTTAATTTGAAGAGTATTGTTTTGTGTAACACGTGCAAAATGAGAGAGGGAGAGATGAGACAAAGACACGGAAATTTCTAGAAATTTTAGAAAGATGTCCCGTAATTGGGGTGCAAACAAACAAGGAACCCCCGAGATTATAGAATAATAGGATAGTTACGTAGTTCTATCTAGTCATTATCTATGTCTGTGATCTGTCAACATGTGTTTTACAAACTGCATTCACGTTTTCGTTTCCATCCTGTTGCGTCACTTCATCTCCATCAAAGCCTCGAGTGTGGTACAAACCACCAAACTTAACAGCAAAGAAATTGTGAACAAGGGAGTAAATAAAAAGCTACAGGTAGCATCATTCGTGTCCCTTAGAAATAAGAAGAACGTTCTGTAAAGTGACAGAAGAAGACAAAAGACAATGAAGAGAGTCCACAAGAACTGTACATACCTCACAAAGAAGAATATTTTTCAATTAAATTCACATAAGTGCACAAAAGCTACATGAACACCACTGCTATTTAGTCCTGTATCACTTTATACAGTAATTTTTATCTATCTAGATTTTATCTAAAAATGAAAATTGAAGTAACTCGAAATTTTTTAAGCAGTCCTTTCGAATTGAACAAACTTTACGCCATTACTGAAAATTATTTCTCCGACTTGACGACAGGAGCGCTGCCATCGGTTTGTTTTCATTTTTAAATTTGTAACCGTCATTTCCGATCCCAGCGGCGTTTTTAGCAAGTTCAGACTCGCATTGTTTACAAATTCCAAGACATCTTTCAATTTCCCAATCGGAAACAAATCTAAAATCAATCTTCGAAACGATTTGCTCTCTCCAGGATTTAATTCTTTCAAATAAACGTCCAACAACAAAAATTTCACTTAACTCTCATCGTTTCCGCTTTTTGTTTCTCTCTTCACTTAAGAATAAATTCCTGGCGCGATTCGGCGTGAAAACTAACAAAACCCATCAATATTCATCTCATTAACGAACCTAATCGAACGAGAACCCGAAAGAGAGAGATTTCGAACGAGTAATTTAATTACCTGTATGACTAAGCCAATTTAACAATTCCTCATCAGTCAGCAAAACAATTAGTCGATTAACGATGTCAGACGCAAAGAGAGAAAGAGAGAGAGCGAGTCTAATCATATTTAAACAAAGATGATTTTGTTCCCTTCTTCTATAATTGTCTATCAACGAAATTTAAAAATCCAAAATTGGTTTGCTCTATTATTTATCTGGCGAAAATCACTTTTGACAAACATTTGTGTCCAGAGTTTAGAATAAATCGTTTCCGGTTATGGAAAAGTGTTGCGCTCGTTTTTGAACTCAAATGAACTTACCTCTCCGGTATCCTTTAACATTTTCATGATGGCGCTAACTCCGGATCCTCCACTGTCAACTGTAACAAAAAAAAACGTAAAATGAGATTTATTTGAGTCGGTCATTTTGAAAATTTTTACATGAATGAAGGAAAGTTTTTGGGTGAAAAGCTCCACCACATCCTTCTGCCCAGCTGTCTCTGTGAGATATACTTTGAAGATAATCTTTCTCAGTGAACAAAATGTACAGCAAATCATTAACCAGAACCACAAAACAAAACTCAGTACCACCATAGACAAACCTTTTCTGGTTTCGCAGCCATCAAAACTCGTTGCTATAAGACTTTTCAGGTTCTCATATGTCTTTCAGTTCGGAAATTGAAATCAGGTTCAGAAATAATTTCGGTTTTATTACTGAAAACAAGATGGTGTTTATCAGTCTTTAATCTAACAAGACATCTAATTGCTAACTTCGATACCACCGGAACTAAACTACGACTAGCCAGAACCACAAAACCGAAGTCTAGTACCACAACTGACAAGCCCAAAAGTCCTAGAGAAGATGGGGGATCGACAGACCAACGCTGAACAATACTTTCTGCAAGAAAGGTTGTGGTTCATGTAATTTCCGGTTTTGTGTATCGGTTTTTGGTTGTGGATTTGGTTTTATTGTCTCTTCTCTTGTGGAAATATGAAGCAGCTCAGTAAATTCCGTCATCAATACCAATATTATAGGCACCGGAAGTTCGGTTATAGTTTCTCATTCGCGGGACCAAGTTCTATAGATTCTCCATGAATACAGAAACTGGTGCCGATATGCAAGAACCATAAAACCAAAGTCTAGAAGATGGGAGACCAAGACACCAACACTAGACGATAGCTTCCACAAAAAAGGTTGTGGTTGACGTCATTTCCGGGTTTGTGTATCGATTTTTTGGTTGTGTATTTGGTTTTATTGTCTCTCCGCTTGTGGAAATATGAAACACTTCAGCGAATCCCATAATTAATACTAATGATAGAAACCAGAAGTTGGATTTTAAGTACGAAAGGGAATTTTGTCGCCAATTCGTTAATCGTTTTACAAATGAGAGGTGACACTAGAAACCCATTTCCTCGACTTTGTTATGGAATGAACGAACCTAACACCTTCCTACCTGGGTACGAAATTAAAAAGGAAAGTTAGTAGTTGAGTAGCAGCATAATTTTAGAAAAAAAAGAAAAGAAAAAGAAAAATCGCTCATTTAACTTCCACTCGAACTAAACAGAGAAATTGTTTTAGAAATAATTTGTTTAACAATTTAACGAAGCACTTGGTCGTTTGGACTGTTTTGCATTTAGAATCACTAGGAAAAGGTTTTCTTTCCTTGGTTCATTTGCATCCTCTTGTGCTCGGACGTCCTCGGGTGAAAACCTGAAATCATAGACTCCAGGTACACGGAGAGAAAACGTTTTTTTTCTTTTCGAGGTATCACTTTCAAATTCGTGGGAAGTTAATTACCAGGTAATTACAATCAAAATCATTTTTATTTCACGTCAAACAAACGGGGATGAATGTCGCTTTTTTTGCTTTGCTTTTAAGGGGCCCCCCAGTCATTTCCGGTCCCATAAAAAGTTGATTTCGGTAATGTGAGAAGATGGATTTCATTCCGATAATTTGTATACCGGTATCATTTGAGTATTGACGTGGTTTTTATAAATATTGTACCTGAATGGATTGTTCATTATATATAAACGGTTTCTATATCCCTGGAAAATTTATAGAACATGACCCCCGCGAATAAGAAAGTATTACTGTACATAAAATCAAACTTCCGGCCCCTATTAATAATATTATTGACGGAATTCACTAAACTGTTACATTTTTCCACAAGAGGAGAGACCATAAAACCAAAGGCACAACCAAAAAATCAATTTATACACCGGAAATTACGCCAACCACATCCTTTTTGGGGAGGTATTATACAGCGCTGGTCTGTTGGTCGTCCATCTTCCTTAAGACTCTTAGGTTTATCTGTTGTGGTACTAGACTCCTGTTAAAGAGCCCTCCAGTCATTCTGGTCCCGGTGATGTGAGATTATGAATTTGATCCTGTTTAAGGGTTTGTGGCAAAATTTCCTTCTGTTCTTAAAATCCAACTTCCGGTCTCTATCATTAGTATTATTATGGAATTCGCTGAAGTGTTTCATTTTTCCAGAAGAGGAGAGACCATAAAACCAAGGGCACAACCAAAAACTCGATACACAAAACCGGAAATGACGTGAACCACAACCTTTTTATGGAAGCTATCGTCCAGTGTTGGTGTCTTGGTCTCCCATCTTCTGTAGGACTTATAGGTTTGTCAGTCGTGGTATGAGACTACTGTTTTGTGTTTGTGGTGAGTCGTAGGCTAGTTTCCGTTTGTATCGAAGCTAGCAATTAGACGTCTAGTCAGTTTAAAGAGTGTTAAACATGATCCTTTTTCATAGGAGTCTACAAGAGTGATAAAAGCCAAATTGTTTCCAAACCTGATTTGAATTAAAATCTGAGAGTAACGAGTTTCGATGGCCATGAAACGAGAAGAAAGGAGAAAACAAAAGTTTTTAAATTTTATAACAACAAAACTTTTCTCGTAATTTGGAAACAAATGAAGAGTTCATCGGTTAGGTTGTGAAAATACGGCTTTTTGAAAGTAAAACCTGAAACCTGACTATATTTATAAGGCAATTAAATGGAGACGAGAACACGAAGTCGACAATTGCGACAACAACAACAAAAATTTGCAAAATAAAAACTGCAAAACGTGGAATTATTTAAAAATGATAAATTGATTCGGCGACGATGAGTTCGAGGTTTCAGGCTCGCGAGCAACGAATTAAGGTTCGACGGATGAGGTCACAAGGTTAGCCGACAATGTTTTCGCACCGTGTTCTTTGTAAACTGTTACGTCTCGACGAAATCCCTTTGTTTGTCGAATCCATTGTTAATGAGTCAATTTGTCATCGTCGTCTCGCAGGTTCGTGTTCGGTCTTGGAGTTATGCGCTTTCTTTCGCAACTTGAGCATACGCTTCTGTTGCTGTTGATTGTTTTTGGTCGTGTTCGTTTAGTTTTGTTATTAACTTTCAGTGGTTGTCCTTCTCTATCATATTTGTCATCTTCTGTTCGGTTTCCAGAGCTTTTTGGGGTATTGCAGGATTCAGTCCTTCTCGGCAATTTTTTTTTTAAATTGAAGATCACACACCTTCTTTCACTCTTAGTTGTCAGTACCGTAGCTTAGTTTTTAACTATGCTAAACCAAAATTGCATCAAGAAATAATAAGTCCGGTGGACGGATGATATGTTCATATTAAGAAGTTACGATGTAGGAGTTGTCAGGTACGGCATGATGAACAGATGAAGGTACGATGTTGATGAACAAGTACAGCAGCTAATGTACAAAAGGTATAAGTCCCGGAATGATGGGACACTCCGTTTTATTCCCAGTGTCTCCTTATCATCTTTTCAGAACTTTGTCTCGAAGGTTTTGCTTCGAAGTAATAACCCCCAAAGTCAACAACTAGAGCTGTTTGAAAACAACGAAAAAATAATTCCGGGAACTTTTGGAACAAATGCGATAGATAAAACCTAGACGATCATACTGAATCAGAAGTAAGAGGTATTATAAGAACCAGAAGCTAAAAGGAGTCCTCCAATTGCATCACTGGTGGATTTAGACGAGTTTCAGTACAGACTAGTCTATACTGAAACTGGTCTCTAGACCAGATACTCTAGAAAATACTAGACCGTATGAATAACACGAGAGACACATAATCAGCATAAATAAAAGAAAGTAAAAACGAAAGATTATCTGCGTTTAATCCCAAAATTATCTGCTTCTCAGAAGAGGAGGAGGAAATAGTTAAAAGAGGACACTTCCCGTCGGACATTTTACCAGCGAAATGATACCAAATTTAAATGAGGATGGAAGTGGAAAAGTCGCGGATTGTCGAGTGCAACGCTAATCAAAGGCAAATCCACTGTTAAGTCTTAATTAACGGTTCGAACGGTTTCCATAGGCGCGCCTTCACAAAGAACCGTATGAAGAGAGTTAAATTACGCAAACTGGGCTTGTCTCGCGAATCCGAATTATCCGCGGTTGCTACTTTCTCGCTTGAAAAACATTTTCTCTAATTATTACCTTTTGTTTTGCATCACTAAATAACCGCACGAACTAAGGAAAGACTATAAAAACACGAACACAAAACGGAAATGGAACATGGAAAGAAATTCACGTGGTGATTTACGGGGACCTACGGGGAGGGAAAGAAGAGCTCAAACGTGTGATGGATTCAAGGTGTTGTGGTGATTTTTGTAGTGCGGTTTTCATTTTTCATCTAACTACAAATGCTTCCGGGGATTCCCTTCAACCTTCCAACTATAAGCTGATTGGTAGAAACTTCACTCATCAGAGCTTATGTGTGAACTTGCCCTCCTACTAATTCCCAAATTTAATTTAAGTTAAACACATCTCGACGACATTGGGTCACACATTTTCATAATTACTTACTTGTTTACTGACCTGTATATATACTGTATATTTAATTATTTTGTTTAATTCATATTATATCATATATATTTACTGATTGTGCGACGTAGGTGGCGGTGTATATTTTATTTATTTATATACCTCGATCTGTTGTTGTTTGTTTATAACTAGCCATTGGTGTATGCTTATTGACCAAGTCATATAGCCTATATCTAGTTACAGTGTAATTAGCTTTTATACAATGAATTTGTATAAAAGAAGATGTTGCAACACCCGAAAGGGATACGAAATTATAAATATATTATATTAAACCGGTAGTTCAGTCTTCTTTTCCTAATTCGGAAGATCCATTTCCGATAAACCCATCAGCGCCTTCTAAAAAGTATCCTATTTGTTGAAGTCAAAATCTAGATTCCCTGTCTCCTTCCTTTTCAATAAGGCTTTCCGAGAGCACCTTATTGACTCTAGCGAGTATGAATGTGTCTATGTAAGGCTTAAAGTCAAGAGTGTGATATTAGGGGTGGAGAGAGGGGGTGTTGGGGGGATGTGGAGGAGGAAACACGAAGTAACGAGACACGACACGAATGAGTCAAATATGCCAGAAATCGAGTTTTTGTCGATACCTAATTAAGAAAGTGGCCGAAAGTGGGTTCCGACGAATGTTGTCGGTTCCCATGGCCGACTTTTGTTTTCTTCTTTTGTCTCAGTTCCTCACCATCCGACGAAGCGAAACCAAAATCAAACAACAACAACAAAAACTTCAAAACATCTCTTTCAGGTATGAAAGAAACCTTTTGTCATTTGTTCTTAGCTAACAACCTACAAGATAGATAATAATACTCAAAACGTAACGGAATAATTGAATAGATAAAAATCGATGCGAACAAATTACGCAATGACAGCCGGCGCAACCGTGAGTGCTTTTCGCGTTCAGACACATACAGAAAAACCTTAAAACCTTTTTTCGGTACACACGACCCACCCATCCACCCACCCACTCACCAAGGCCGTAACTTTCCCCGATCAGCTGAATATTCAAAACGAACGGGAGAAAAGGGAGGAAGATGAAATGATGATGACCCGCATAAAAAAAGTTGGAAAGTACTTTCGCGTTGGCGTAAATGACGAAACCGTATAAAAGAAGGGAGAGAAGGTTGAAGAGAGAGAGAGAGAGAGAAATTGCTAAATTCTATTTTCTAGCACGCTTTGATTATGGCTCACGACTTGATTCTTCTCCCATTTCCCTCCATTTGGATACCTTGACTTTGAAAATCAACGTTCACGAATTAAATTAGAAGTGAAAGAGAGAGAAGGGGAAGGCACAATTGGGGGTGAAGGGTGGGGAAGCAACACGGCAATTAGAATAAAATTTAATAAATAAATAAATAACAACACAAAAAATTAGAAAGTTTTCTCCTTGATTCCCATCTCGAAACTAACGTGAATCTATTAAAAACTTCATTGATCTAATCGAAGATATGCGAACGAGACGGATTAATGACCGTCAAAATAAACAAAATTACTTCTTCTGAGAAGTAGAAGATGCTAAACGATTTTAGAAAAGAGAAAGAAGGAAAGACAGACACAACAACAAACCCAAACCCGGAAAATGATTACCGGAAATGTCCAGTCGCTGTAACTACAACACAACAGTCTTAGCGCTTACAGGATGGAAGGAGTACTCGTGAGGTTGATAGTACCCACGTGGATCTTAAACGAGGTAAACGCGTAATTTGTCGTTAATTATTCAAACCAATCAAGTCATAAAAGGAATCGAACCTTAATTGGATCCTGATTTTGGAGGTCCTCACATCTTCAGCACCTTTGGTGAATCCATCATCACCTTTAGGAGCAAAAGTCCTCCAAAATCTTTCAATTCAGCTAAGCTGTATTCAGGTAGGCTCACAACTACCTATGCTACCTACGTCATTCGTCAATATTTGACGCTTTCGTGGGTCATTATATAACTAGAAACTGATTTCTATCAAGTGTCTCTCTTTCAGACCCATTTCTTCGACACATGACAACCTGATTAGCGACCTCGTGTGAAAAAACTATCACTTTTGAGTTGAGGGGGTGGAGGGAGGTAAACAGAAAACCCGGAAACATGGCAACAGTGACTGACAGACACCGAGCACAAGATCTTTTGGAGAAGAACCGTCGCCTCGGGAAAACCCGTCAAAAGGTTGTTGTTGTTGAATGGACTTTCCATCACCACCACCTCTCATAACTTCTCCTCCTCCTCGGCCTAATTTTCAATTTAGAGAGTTTCACATTAAATTAATTTAGTATTTAACAGAAAAATGATTAATGGCGTCCGAAACAATGGGTGAAATTTTTTTCCCCCGGATTCTCTTTTCCAAAGTTAATGAGCCGAGGCACACGAGTCTAACAAACTAGACGTTATCGAATTGAAGTGGATAAAATTTATTCATTCGTAGTTAGTCCAACTTGCACCAATATATCCGTTTATCCGGTTTGTTACTCTATGACTCTCATTCGTATTGTTGCTCTATCTATGACTATACCCCAGCAACAAGAGCGTACAAGGGAACGAGGTCCTTCCTCAGGTACCGAGGGTGATTGGTTAATCGTTTGCCTTGTATGGTTGTCACTCTAACCATCCTCCCGAAGCTTGATTTTAGAAATTTTCCGAAACTTTCCCATGACAATTTTCTCCTCCTTCTTCTCACGGATGTTTGGAAAAGACGTTATGTCTTACCGTTTAGAATGAGGGAATCGTCGGCAGTCGTTATTGCAACTTTAAACCTTTCACATGAATTCAAATTCTTGTTTTGTAGCCTGCTGTAAATTTGGAAATTAAAATATGATATACTGAACATGATATCTTCAAATTTTAAATATACTATTTTTAACTCAAAATTACTTTACTGTTGTAAACTTATACTTGTCTACTCTTATCGACCACTATCAAATATTATTCTACTGTGACCTGGGATAAAGCCACTGAGACAAACGTGTGTCATAGTGCGACCAATTTCTATGTCACTTTGATGGGAAGAAGATACTAACATGGATGGAGGGGTTATTTAACACAACCATAACCTTCAAAGTATGACAGAAGAAACATACTGAAGTTTGAGGAGACCATGTCTTGGCAGTAAAACTAACCTTAGGACAAGGTTCCAACCCATCTTGTTTAACAATTTATTTCCCTTCTCTAGGCACTGGGGCACCACATCAGCTGGCAATCGAGCGAGTACCTGAACCAAACCAAACCAAACCAAAAGTACCGACGGAAACCAGGTAGTTATATGATTGCGGTACTACCGGTTCCACATGTGGTCACAACGAGAGATAAAAAAACCAAAATGAGAACAAAACGAATGAAAACGTGATCGGCATCCCAATGAATAATTAATTCGCCCACTCCTTTCTTCGTTCCTCATTTGACGGCCATCTTGTCTGGGAAAAAGAAACGCGGAAACCAATCTCTCCCCATTCACCGTGACCAAGAAAACAAAGATGGCCGACAGAAGAACCGAAAACTAGAGAGTTGAAGCTGTCGTCTCTCTCGATTCCGAGACACACATCCGCACAGACAAAACGAGCCATTGTGTTTTGTCACAGTTTCGATTGAGGTTGGTTTCGTTTTGGAAGAACCAGGTTGGCTACCTTGAGGGTTATTTCCCAAAATGATAAATGTCGACAACAAAACATGATTCACGGGTGAGAGAGGGCGGAGTATCAAGCAGATTCACATTTCCGATCGGGTTTCGATTTCCCACTCGAAGTTCATGCCTGAGGACGTCATGTCAACCCGAAATTTGATGGCGTTTTGGGGGCAAGTCGACCGGCCATTTTTCAAAACTGTATGCGCGTAGATCCGGTTGCAAAATGTTCAAAGTGGTGGGCCCTTGGGACAAAGGAAATCCGAAGACACCAGAATCTTTCAACATCCTATTTTAGGGAATGAGAAAGGCGAAAGAAAAACGCTTTCGTGATGTGTGTCTCCTTACCCCACCACCACCACCCAGCAGAGACCTTGGCCCCCTTGACTATGTCTAAAAATCACGAAAAACTTTTAAAACGTTTCCTCTCCCTCACTCAGAAAACCTATTCCCGCGCTTTTTGCTCGGTGGTTCTGCGTCCACGATTTTCTCTCTTTTGTTACATCATCGGCCAAGGTTTTCCCAAAAGAAGTCAGCTGGTTCCATTTTCGAACACGCAAACCGCTTCCTCTGCACAATATTTCCATTACGCAACCCCCCTCCCCGCACTCAGTTTCTCTGGTTTTCCATCTCTTCGTGAAACTTTGAACTGTTTGTACGTAAACATCAAACACGCGGAGGAACGTCTCAACCGGAACCCATTTCGCAAAACGTTACATCCAAAGACATAACCGCGCCAAATGACCATTCGAACTCCCATCCTGATTTGCGAAACTCCAAAAACAAAAATGGAGGTCAAGGAGAAATAAAAATAAATAAAACATAACAAAATTAAAGTTTTCCCTTATTCTCACTCTTCCATTATTTGTTCAGACAATTGTTAAATAAATTCATCGTCAAGGTCTATTTGGCAGCCATTTTAATTAGCCGGCGAAGAAGAAGAAGAAGGGAAAAGAAGTCAAACATCGAGCACACCGACAAAAGGAAAAATGGCCATCTTGCAAAGTGCACTATCTTGTCGACCATTCGAGAATCCTGTTATTCCAATTTTTATACGAAAACAACGATGAACTTTAAGAGGTCAGTCACGTGACGGCCTTTCTGCTTTTCGTCGACTCCACATATGTGCAAAAGGTCAGGTCTTCTGTTAGGCGAATGTCAATTACCAGGTCGATGTTCGAGTTCGGACACCGGCGTGATTTCTGCATTGACCTTCAAAATATTGAGTTGAACTTGTTGCTGGAAGGTTTTTGCTGACCTTTGCTGCTCTTCGATGCCGTTAAAAATATCTGCGCTAATGCAAATCTGTTTTTGGGTGGCGCGAGTGGTGTTAGTGTTTGGCCAGAGGTTTCGCTTCCTCATTTGTATCCTCCCAATGTACGCTATCGGATCCGTTAGACGAGGGACAGGAAACTACGTTAGTGATTGCTATTACTTTAGTCGAAGGACTGTTGGAACTCTATCACATGTTTGACAGTTTGAAGCAGAATTTAGAATAATGGACCGGAAGTTGATGCTGTTAATGTCTCTCGACTACTTTGTAATAGGTCAATGAATTCAAGAAGATGAAAGAAATAAGGTCTAGACAAAAATGGGCACTACTCTCTGATTAAATTATTAAGAAAAGTGTGCATTTTTATTGAAAAACAATCAGGATAAATATGTACACCTATTACAAAACGAAATTCTTGAAAATATGTGCAATATTTATGAAATGAGATCTCAACAAAACTGTGCATTACTTTTGAAAAAAAAAAAAAAATTGGTGCCAAAATTGTGAATTAATTTTAATATGAGAACTTCAAGGCGTCGTCAATTACTTGTAAAATAAATTTTCACCAAAGTATGTGCATTACTTTTGAAATAAATTTGTGGTAAACGTGAGCATCGACTACAAATCGACATTAGATATCTGATATTTGTGACAAAAAAAACATCGCAACAGAACTCAGTTTAAATTTTGGAATGAATTCTGAACACAAGTGTGCAAAAATTGGGGAAAAGGGGACGATAATTAAGAAATGACATCACCAAAACAGTGTGCAATATTTATGAAACAAGTTCATCATAAAAGCGTGTATTATTTACGGAAAAAAAATGTAAATCATACAAGGGATGAGAACTCGAGAAAAATGTGCATTACTTATGAATCTTAAAGGGGTACACCCTATAAGATTTGAGGTAGAGAAAGACGGCCAACTGTATAGGACCTTGATTTTGACTTTTCCCGCCATTTTTTAAAAATTGCCGTTACACAACATTTCCCAGTGACTTTGAGAAATTCCCCAAAGGAGCCATCATCGCAATGTCAACCAATTGTTTGCTTTAAGAAATTCACACGACTCGCCTAACTACGGTTAAGGCTTTTACACACACACAACATCCACGCCTCCTAAATTAAGAAATAAGGATAAATCCGCTCACTAATTAAAAAGGTGACTCGCCGCCATTTTCCTAACTTTTTTAGGTCCTCTATTTCTTGTTAGAAGAAGAGATAGAGGACCGGAAGTGAAGGAGTGGCAGATCACTTTGATCTAAATTTATGATCTCCCAAAAAAATTGAGATCACCTTCCCCCTCAGGAGTACGCATAATTCAGCTTCCATTTTTGGGTTTCTGACAACAACAATTTCATCAGCCACATCGATACAAAAATCGATCGATAATCGATTTGTCGTCAGGTGTCTATGATTCACAAAATAATCTGGAGCAAATATTTCAAGTATCTCTGCCTCTGGGTTAATTATTTTTTTAAATCAGGTTCGTGACATGTCCACTGACGGTTTCAGGTCTTCGCCGTGTACCTAATCGAAGAGGAGGAGGACAGTTAATCAATATCCATCAGATCGATCGTTTGGTGCGTATCTGTTATCTGTGTTTTTGTCGCAATCAACATAATCATTCCAGACTTTTGTGGAGTCGGTCGTAAAAATAAAGAGACTTAACATATCCATTTCTGCTAGATTAGACTTTTGTGTGGTCTTCTCTTAGATTTTTATTACACTGCCACCGTACCTGAAAACCTGACTTTCATTCAGAAGACTTTTATTACCACCCACATAACTCCGTGGGTTGTGGTCACTCGGGAGAAAATTTCGAAAAACCGAATTCAAAGGTATGAGGCTAGCTGATGCATCAGTTTCACTTCCGTTTCTTTCTCTCCTATCGCTTTTGGTTGCTGAATGTCAGAACATTGCCGCCATACCTCCAGCCAAGATTTATTTCAACCATTTCGATTCCGGATTCTAATTACCAGGTTACTTCAAATTAATGACCTCTTCGCTTCGGTGCCACATGAGAACGGAGTAGTGACCACCTATAAATCAAGTCTTCGACTCCATTTTGAAAACTCTTCTTTCATATTCTGTTGTAATAAACTTCCTTCCAAACAAATCTTCGTACCTGACTGCACATTCCCCAGCTATCCAGTGCCTAATTTGGTAAAATTCTTTGCACTCTAACTAATTTTAGGCTGGATCGGAGTACCATTCGGATGAACGACGCGGAAAAACGGGCCTATTTAAAACCATTATAAACCGGAAATGGCAATCAATCCCACTTCACTTCCTATATTCTTGTTGACTAATTACTCAGAACGATTTTGTTTTTCGGTGCGATGAATATGAGACATTTCATTCGCACGTGAACGACTCCTCACTTTATATGGCTACATACACGTGTTTCTAATTAAATCGCTATTCTAGACTCTTAAATGTTTATTTCGACATTTTCGATTTGCTAACAGTCAGCAACTTTCTCAACTATTTATTTAATTAGTCATAGATACATCGACGTCTCCAGATATTTATTTTATCATATTAGTAAAACGTTTTATACCATAATAGTCATAATCTATGAATTATAAAATTCGCGATTGTGTATATATATACCTGTATTGAGCTTAGCGGAAACCCACTGACCTATTTCAGCCAAACTTCCCACATACGTTAGGTTAGTCACTGTCTCTCCCTCTCTCTCTCTTCCCGGCTATACGTCTTAGAGGTGACTTTCATAATCAATTATTTATACATAAGTCTTCCAACAATTCTATACATCTCAGCTCGATTTCTGGATGTCGACATTTTACTTATTTCATAAATACTGCACGACTATTTCACTATTTATTAATTTATATTAAGTTTCGTGGTGCTGTTTATTAATTTACATATAATAAAATTATGGAAATGAATTCTGAAAAAGTTATCTACAGTCTCACTAAAAGATCTATCTTGATATAAATCATTTTGAAATTTATTTATAATAATCGTAATTGCAATAAACATAATGAATCTTGTTTAATCCGAACACGTCACATAATGTAGTTCTTATCCGAGATCTATTTGCGATTAACTTTCTTGAAACTAATACATAATTAACATAATCAGAACGTTATCGAGTGTCATGTATACTACATAGTTAGAGCAATTGCTGATGTCTCGTTTGTTCTAGAAATGTCACTGCAGGAACCCATTGACCTATTTATACTATATTTTCCACACATATTATGTTACACTCTCTCTGGTTATCTGTGTTGGAGGAGTCTTTCACAAAGTGCATAGTTCTTGCAACAATTCTACACATCTTAACTCTCCTTCCTGGTGTCGATATTTTACTTATTTCATAAATATTGCACGCTTCTTTCACCATACTATGTATTTATATTTATAAACAGGTTTTGTGGTGTTGTCATTTTACTTATTTCATGTATAGATATAAAAGTATACAATTACAAAAGAATTATTTTATCCATTTTGGTCTTTTAGAATGTCTCTATAAAAAGAAATTTCTTTACAAATACTTTCTTGATCGAACTTGTTCCTAAATTATATACAATGTAACTTGTTTAATTAACTCTAATTTGTGTTTTCTGAAATTTATCTCGACTCCATTTCCTAATCTTTACATCCTAATTATTTCATAATTAATGCACACTTATTTATTTATCTTTTCCTTTTTTGTTGTTCGGTTGCAAGAACCACACTCTTCAATGTTTTTTTTTGGAGTCAGCTACCTTAAGTCAGTCGACTGGAAACTGGACGTTGTCTGTCAAGGTTGTGGGCTTTAGAGGAAGTTTTTTGGTAAAAGTATGGTAGATAAATACAAGGAAAACATTGTAGATAACTAAGTGCGGCAAAAACAGGTTGGATAATTTTTACTCATGTGCGAATTGAACCCACGACCTTTGGGGTGAGGGATAGCTGAGTGGTCTGACCTCTTGTCCACCAGACCCATAATTTTAATAAATAATTATATTATCATAATTTATTTATTAAATGATGTAGTTTTGCTACGATCTGACATGCAGTTAGATACACAACCGAGTGCAGGTGCATCATAGGAGAGATTGTTGGATTAACTTCCGATCTATGAGCTTACGTTTGCAGCTTAAGAGGACTCCCAGAAGTGTTTGTATATAAAAATTAAAATGAAAACCGCACTAAGTGAGAAATAGTGGCTGAAAAGGTCAGATAATTTTTATCTGGGTGGAATTTACCTTCTCCTTCATTGATTTATTTATATTTATTATTAGATTTCCTAACGTATTCATACATTTTAGATTATCTTCTCACATTTTTTATTACAAATCACTTTTATGACTTTATAAAGTGGCGGACTAAGGCTAAACCAGGCCCTAGGCACGTGTCTATAGGCTTTAGTCCGCCCATGACTTTATATCAAAATCATTAGGAATCACTCCTACGTTGACTCATTTAAAACCAGGACGAGAGATCAAAAGCTCTTGGGACCGATCCCAACACCACCCCCAAACGTTCTTCCACCTCTTCCTCCCCCGAGTCAAAAACAAACAAAAAATCTCTCCGAATCACTTCATCACTCATTTCCTTACAATGAAGACAGATTCGGTCACGTTTCCTCTTTCACTCCGACATTTTTTCGCACCGGCTTTCAATCAGATGAGCCTTAAATGTTCCTTATTTGGATTTTAAATTACGATTAAAAAGCGATTTGAGGAAGGCAGGGAAGAGAGGGAGGATGACAGCGGTGGCGGGAGAGGAGAGCTACGAAAGTCAATTACCGACAATTTTTAACTGATTAGAGAAAAAAAAAATTTTCTGCGTAGAAAGAAAAGATTCAGGTATGGTTCTGAAACTTAATATGAAAAAAGGTGAAAATCATCGTGGAAAGTTAAACGAAAATAATCCCACGTTTTTCGAATTTCTTTCGTACCTAACAAGCAAAACTCTTCCCCATTTAAGGTATCTAACTCTCTGTACCTATCGCGTACGATTAAAAGGAAAACAGACAGACTACAAGTAGACAGGTAAAAGTCAAGGAAACAAACAAACCCAAAAAAATCGTTTCTACACAAATAAAAAGAGAAAACAAATCAAAGCAAACATTCATGTTACGATATACTCATGTCAAAGTCAAGGGGTGTCCATCCTCCAGACTCGAATGGTCCTCTCCACGACTCTTATCTATTTTCACATCAACATACATATGTTACACACGGCGCAACATTTTTAACCGCAAAAATAAATAAATAAAATAATAACATTAACAAAAAGCCGGTAATCTAGAGATTAGGACTATTCTGAATTCTAGGCTATTGGATCCGTTAGCCGAGAAATTTGAAAGAAAGTTAGTGGTTGCACTTGTGTTAGTCAAAGGATTCTGCTAACTCTATCACGTGTTTGGAAGTTTGAAGCAGAATTTAGCATCATAGCTCAGTAATTGATGCCGTTAATGTCTCTCGACTACTTTAAAATATTAATATACCAATGAATTCTTACAAATTTATGAAAATAGTTCTTTAAAAAAGTGTGCACTATTTATGAAAAAAGGTCTTGACAAAATAGGCACTACTCTCTAAATAAATTATTAAGAAAAGTGTGCGTTACTATTAAAAACAATCGGGGTAGAATGGTGTTACCATTATGAATCGAATTCTTTGGGCCAGTGTGCAATATTAATGAAATAAGAGCTTCCAGCCGGTATGCAATATTTAAGAAAAAGCCTTCGAGAAAGTCTCAAACATCCGCGAAAGGAGATCTTAACTCAGCGTAATTTTTGGACTGATTTCTGAACAAAAGCGTGCATTACTTTTGAAAAACATCGGGATAAAAGTGTGCAACATTACATAATAAATGCGCCACGAAAGTGTGCATTACTTATGAAAGAAACCCTTCCTAAACAAAAATTATATTTGTTTCAGGGGAAAAACATCCAAAGAAGTGTGCATTACTTTTGAATCTTGGAGTGATACATCCTCGATTTATTCCAAAACGAGACGTTAGACAAAGGCAGACAATATAGTAAACTATAAATGACCTTGATACTGATTTTTTCCCGCCATTTTTTTAAATTGCCGTTACACAACATCTTCCAGTGACTTTGACGAATTCCGCAAGAAGTCACCATCACGGACGTCAGAGGCGCATATCCTTCGATGACGTGCTAGATTTTATTATCTCCTTATTTAATTATTAATTAATTATTTATTTGTTTTATTGTTCTGGTTATATTTTTTGAAAGTTCTAGTTAATTAATTTCTGCACTTCCGGATGCTCCAAATTTCCTTCCAGAATATGACAATCCAAACCGAGGATTGGGGCGAAAATAATTGTTTATTACATCATACAGTGGACTACTGTCTGATGTACGATATATAGCGCTATAAAGCGGAAGATAAATTAAAAATTTTGATTTTCTGTTTCCGACGAAGCAATATTTCAAAAAATGGCATCTCATCTACGATATACAATAACTTTTACAGTTTACAGACATGTTTTGACTTACTTAAGACAGTTTGACAATGTATGACCCATAAAACGCAATTTTTATCACCAGGAATGTTCTTCCGCGTTGTACGGGGTTCGACAGTAAAAAACTTTAAATTTACTTCGCTATACAGGATTTTGAATGGAAATATGAGATGTCGGATTTATTCATGTTATTGCAATGTGGAGTGACAAGTTTCTACATCCTCATCTGTCCCTTTTCTGTCTGACCTTAACACTGTCTCTTCTTATTCTTTTCTCAGCGGTCACTAAAAGTTGTATTAGCGTTGCTACTCCAAAACCTTTCGACCATGAAATCGTCCTTCCTCAATTCAAGGTGGAGGAACTCCGAAGAAAGAACGCATCACCGAATCCGTTATGTTTCGAATAAATTAATTCTAAGTGCACGAAAGTCAAGCTTCTTAGTTAAGTGCATTCAGTTGCACTACCTCTGGGCATTTCATCCTCCGTCAATCCTCGCGGCACTTTAATTACAAGCCGCGAACAATTCTCAATCATGTTACAAAAGAGCTCGCAGCTCATTTACCCCCTACAGACATGTCAAAGAACAAACACGCACCTGATGGAGAAAGAAGGAGGAGGAAGAGGAGGCTTCTGGTTTTCAAATTAGCAAAACAAACAAACCGAAGAGATTACTCTCGAGGGTTTGTTAACCATCTTCCTCCTCCTACTCCTCTAACGCCTCCTCTCTTTCTTATTTCGTTCACTTTGCCATGTTTTACTTCTTTTTTTGAACCAGACAATCAAGACTCTGGGTTAGTGTTTCACCAACGAGTCATCCACTTTTTCAGACATTCTGACAAAATTCACCATTATTATCCTCGATGATGAAGCGGAAATTCTTCGAATAAGACCAGCTTCCTCTCTCTCGCTCATTATTACAAGTTAAAAATACTCTACACCCCTGGGTCCAGTAAACGTACCCTTAGGTGCTGTGAGCTACCCCAAAACTCAAGAAAGTAGGGCAAGAGACCGAACTGGTCAACATATGAGGAACCAAAGAAACGGAAGACGAAAGGGGGTGTCATCAACACCTTCAACATCTTAGCAATAAAGAAGCGCAATTAAGAAAATAAAAAGCAAAATGGCGGGTGGTCGTAGGAACGAGTTTCCACTTGGACGACACACTTTTCTACCTTTTTAAGGTCGCAATCGCATAAAATAAATCACGAATGCACACATACACAACACATATGATGATGTGCGGAAGCGTTCTTTCAACCAGATCCATTTCAGAGATATATTATAGTCTATAAATAAATCCAAATTTATAGCTCTTGTAAAGTAGCCTAAGTGAAATAGTTTCGCAAGTCTTCAAGTTTACTTAACCCGTATTTCATGGAGTTTAATTTTTTTCTTGCCGTGTTTTTGATTGTCGGGAAGAGGAGAAGGAGAGAGGAGAGTGAAAAAGAGCAGCGGGTGCTCGACAATTAGAGAGAGAGAGAGAGAGAGGACTGAACTCAAAAGAAATCACAATTGGGAAGGTTACGTCAAAAGAAACGGAATTATTTTTGACATTTGTGACGTAAGCTGAAAAGTCATCAATTTGGATGAATGAGAGGGGGAGGGTCGGGAAATGGGGGCTCACAGGCACCGAGAAGAGGTGCAGCCCCGCTAGATGAAATTTGAAACGAAACAAATTTCCGATTTGATTCGGAAGAAAGAAAGTGTAAAGAAGTTAAAATCCGTGAATCGAATTTTTCTTCTTTTTGTTCACCTTCATGAGTATCAGTTTCAATCAATCAATCAATCAGTCATTCAATCAGTGGGTGAAAAAATTTTTTTCTTTTTTTCTTTTGAAGGTACGCTTCTTAGATCTTTCGATCTTTTCCTCCTTCTTCGCCTCCTCACATTCTCAACAGCACGCTTTTACCTTGTCTAATGACACTGCAACATTCCTCAAAGTAATTTCTCTTTTCTCTTCTTCTTACTTCCCCTGTCCTTCCTCCCTCCTTCCCCGAAGTTTGGTTCCAAAATGTTTTCTCCACCTGATTTTCCGTGATAGTTGTATCAACGCTTCTCATATTAGGGAAGGCCTTCAGACTCATCGGACTTTTCCCATACTCTCGACACACTCTTAAGGCTACTGACTGGTAGATCCCTGGTGTTCACCTGACTTAATTAATTCGTGTAATTAATAAAACGCCTTCTCTAAAAGTGTGTTTGTAAACATGAACCAGTCAAAGTGTAGAGGAGCAAGAACTGATTCCGACCGAGTTTCCCACAAACGTAAACCAATAAAAAGGAAAGAACGAGTGTCCACCTGTTTACGTAACCATGTCTCAAGTGTCTACAATCGATAATAATGTTGTTGTTAACCCTACAACCCGACATATTCTCTGTTTGATTACCCGTCACACTCCTCCTACTAATTTCATAAATAATGCACACAGAATGAAGACATTATTTCGTGAGTAATGAATAGTTTTACGGAGACACCATTACATAAATAATAAACAGTTTCATTAAGACATTCATTTTGAAACTAAACAAAAAAATTCTTTAGTGAGCCAACTACGAGATATCTCGTATATTTTTTGCTTCATTGGTATGGCAAATCATTATTTCGTAGTTGTGTGCTGTGATTAAATTCAAATTTCAAACTGGCTTCTTACATTAGAATCTTGAAAAAATATGTGGCGGTTGACGTGTGTTAAGGTTCTGCTTCATAAGTATTGCACATCTTTTGGGAAGATCTCCTTTACCAAGAACTAGTTTCATAAGTAATGCAGACTTTGATATAGTTCTATTTCATAAATATTGCACACTTTCGTGAATGTTATAATTAAAAATGAGTGGCATGAATTTTACTAAGAATTCGTTTCAAAAGTAATGCACACTTTTCCAAAATTCTATCTCATTATTTCAGGACTATTTTATTTTCCATTTACTAATTAGGCGAAGAATTAGTTCCAAAAGTTACGCACACTTCAGAACAAGGAAAAAGACGACCGACACCGACCCAACCCATTGCCAAGTGTTGTGAGTATGTGACCAAGTCGACACTCACGTCCGAACGACAAAACACGATTTTTAGGGAAAACGTGACAAGCAAGCCGTTTGTTCAGAAATTGTTAATTTCCCTCTTTTGGACAGTTCCACTTGCTAATTTCACCTCCGTTCCTCCGCCCGCCCTCTAAATTTCGCCCAAGTGCCAAAATCGTGCTTCCCATTTCCCTCTACTCACTCCGGCCCAGTTAACATTAACGATTCCGACGTTTCCAGAAACTGTATACACTTCTGACCATCAAACCAGATCTGGTTATCAGATTTCGCGTTTCAGGTTCGAACCTTTACGTAACGACCAACCTGAAGGAAAGGGGAGAAACTCTCTCGGTCATCTGACTAATGGGTTTTAGCACCGCCGATGGGTTCTTTCGGGTCATCGTCGTCTTCTGTAAATTCGAAAGGAGTTTTTCTCTTTTCACTTAGATAAGCATAACCGTGAGAGAAAGGACGCCAAAAACTAAATCTGAAGATCAAAAAGTCATTCTCAAAGAGATTGATTGCTTTTGAAATCGCCATACCTCGATTCCTTCCTCCTTTCCTCATATGTGACTCGGAAACACAAGAAAAAGAAGTTCGACTATGACTGATGGATGCGATGACTAATTAAAACGTTGAAATCCTGTTCGGTGCATAAAAAATCCTAATCAACAGGTTGAACTCATAAAGAGAAGACATGATGAGTGTTGAGGCTGACATCATGAAAGAAGAACGAAGCAGAGATGTGAATCGAACATCAATCGGAGAGGTGAAAGTGAGGACGGTTGAACCACTTTGTAAGATGGAGATGGATTAACCCCCCAAAAGGAACACGAAAACGGCCAAATCACCCTCAAGAACCACAAACCGCAATGAGTCTTTAGTGAAGGGCATCTGAGGTCACCTCGATCTTGTTTAACCCTGGATCCTAGTCCTGGTCAGCATCGAACCGACCCGACACAATGCCAAATTGGTGAAAGGACTTTAAACGTTCGCCTTGATCTAGAACTTGATAATCGGTTACCCGGCTTGTTTCGCTCTTCTCCTTTCCCGCCTTTTTCGTGGATTGTGCACGTGTCCGTTGAATGTTAAATATGAAAATAGAAACAAAACAAAACAGGCACAGACTGTGAATTCTGATCACATAATCAGACTCAACAATTAACAGCCAGAAGATAAGGTGGTTCATTACCTGAGAGTGTTTCTCATTCGCGCATCTGATTTCCCTCCGATAAATCAAAACAAAAGTGAAAACTTGAAAAATTAATTATCGACAAATCCCAACATTTCCATCTGTTATAAAAGAAGATGAGAATAAGGTGAAAGAAATCAGAGGAACAAGAACAGAACAGAAGGCGGTGCTGATGCCAGAACGAACACACTCAAAAATGTCTTATTCAATGACAACCTAAAGATATCAGAGTCGAAGTTGAGATTTGGCTCCTCTTAGGAACCCAAAAAGACCGTCACTTCGATAAGATTAATAACTGTGGAATTATACATAGCCCTTTCCAAAAGTTCCCGGAATTGTTTTTAAAAAATGATTCACAATCCTTCCAGAACTTTTCAAACTAATCTACCTCTGCTTCGCTCAGTCGCTAAAGATGCCCTGTCAATCAGGGTTTCCAACTACAACAATTAATTCCGGGAACCTTTGGGACAGACTCTGTATACATTAAACAGTAGGTCATAACACCGCGCCATTTTTACGAATACCGACGTTTTGTCAACCGTAACGGTTGTTGATAGATGTCCGTGAAACTAAGGGAGAACAAGAAAGGTAGACGTAGGTCTAAAATCAGAAAAAAAGGCAAAAGGGAAGTAGTAGGAAAGGGTTTGGTACCTAAAACAGGGAATGTTGGAATTTATTCGGAGCAGACTAACACTGGAAACTGTCCTCTGACGGATAACAATCCAGAGTTTGGAGGTTATAGTGGGACGTGGTTGTGGGCGCCAACTAGAACTGAGGAGGTATCTCTGCTCTCTGTTGAAACATGGCCCAGAAATCCAGTCTCGGAATTTCTATACTAATGAGACAGTATAAAGTACTACCAAACGACACTGTTAATCAGTTCAAAAAAAATAGTTTTAGCTGACACAATTTAATTAAGGGCGATAATAATAGAAGATAGAGCACTAGTAAGGACTTACGTGAAGAGAAAATACGACCTCGGTAAAACAATTAATAAAGACAACAGCTATCATTTCTGTCAGAGGTTTCGCAACATCCATCAAGAATCACCAAAGAGAACATCATCGTTGTATCACACAGACGAAATCAAACAACACTAACCTCACCACCGGATTCGAATCCCGTTTTATGAATCAAGGTCTAGTTGAGCAAGATCAAGGTTCCAAAACCCAACAAATCAGACTCAAGAAGAAGATGGAATAGTATGAATGACTGATTGATACCACGGCCTCTAGGGAAACGAACAAAACTAATTAAAGAGAATTAAGGTTAAAAATCACATTTAAAAATGTAAATTAAGAAAGAAAAAAAATTTCTTTAGGTCACCGTTTCTCGTCTTCTAAGCTAATTTGTACCACACACGCACTCATAGACTCACACACACAACAGGAAGGAAAGAGAGGGTAGAGGGGTAGAGGGATTGTTAGAATTCATGGCAGAATTTGAAGACTCGTCATTTTCCCAATTGATCAATTAAAACGAGTAGAAATCCAATGAGAAAGTTCTTTCATTTGGAGCTCTCAAAACGGAAGCAACAATAACTTCTTTCGGTCAGTAAACAATCGCTACGAGTTCCAACAAAGAAACCCAGAAAAGAAGATGAAGAAGTTGAAGACGAAGAAAGAAAAAATTGCGATGTTCAGTCGTAATTACTAAAAACCCAATTAACGATTGTTAGAGATGAGAGGAAGACAAGATAGACGGGAGGAAGTTTCGACGACTCGATGATCATTACTTCCCCCAGAGTGTCTCCATTGTCTTAATCATGTTTTGAAATTTTTTTTGTAATAATGTACTACCACTCTCCTAACTACATCATTCGAAAGGATCTGGCGATTGCTACTAAAGGAGGAAATCGGTAGATTCTTCCTCAAACACCTCTCTCCACTGGTGCTCCATCCCAATCCTTTTACAGCATCCCAACCACAAGACCAACGACAAGAACATACCTCTTCTTAGCTTCTCTTACCCCCTCTTTCTACTCTCCTCTCCTAACTTTCATCTTAATTACTTTCGTCTTCTTTTCTGTTTTGCTGTTTTCCTTTCTTCCTGTATTCCTACTCTGTAACCAGGCTAAGTCTCGCCAAAAGTGGTTCAGAGCTAACCCAAAATGTGCCGGAAATGGTGCAGAGATAACCCAAGATTCTCAGTTCAGAACCAATCCATCAGCCACTGGAGGCGGGTTGGTACTAAACCAAGACCAATCAAATGTGGTTCAGAATCAACCCGAAATCCACCGGAAATGGTTTGCTCGCTAGATACAATTCTACAGAGCAAACTGTTTACTGTCTCGAGCTGTGAATAATAAGAAAAATTTTTTTTCCACTTGAAAAAGGCAGTTAGGCTGATGAGCGGGCAAACAAGTTGATGATCAATGCGGAACATCAAGTCAGTCATTTGCGGTTTTCGTCTGATGGATTGGTGTCGGATCCATGATCTCCAAGATGAAATCAATTAGAGATCAATAGAGAAGTTCATCCTTCTCTCCCTCTACTCTTCTACCCCATACGAACCATTTTCGCCTTTCAATCCCTCTCTCTCTATTAGTGAAAGAGATTGTAGAAAAACTTCTTCCTTTATTCACCTTCCCTAACAAACGGATAAGCGTCCGGTGCAATGATTCAACAAATCAAGACTGCCTATAGTCAAACATCATCCACACACTCTCAAACACACAACACACACACACATGAAAAACACCAAAGTGATTTGATTTCATTTTGCATCCAATTAGAATGCAACCACGTAATCCGCTTCCATTCTCCTCCATCTCCTATTCATTCTCTCACTTTCATCCGTCATCACTATGCCATCTTCAAATACAAGACACATTCCCTCTCAGAAGAAGGAAAGAAAACTTTCTCAAAATAACAAAACGCACCCACGTTCTTCGATGTTATTAACTGTTAAAACGCGGAAGAACCGATCGAGAGGAAATCAAACACCAATGAGGCGTTCGTGTCTCACTTCACCACCGCCTTCCTCGAATTAACGACATATATATTGGATTTGGATAGATAACTGAGGACAGAGATCCGGATTAGGGTACAGATCAAAGTGAAAACTTTGTTCGGTGTTCGATCCCGAGTAGAGCCCCGGAGTTAAAAAAGAGACCGACTTACGTGCAGCCATTTTAATATCATCTCTGAGAAAGAGAAAAGGGAAATGAATTATGTCAACGACGAGACATGCCTCGAATTATCTTTCTAAATAACGTTAAAGTTAAAGTTAATAATGGAATCCAGAATGGAGGTTATTAAACGTCAATTCCATTTCCTCGGTGAACGCATTAACGGATTTGTGATTTCATGGACACGAGCCGGAAATGAGCGATAAGTACCAGAATTAACTTAAACCAATTATGATTCTGGGTCAGATTTTCACAAAAAAACCGAAGAGAAGACAGAGAAACCGAAGAAACAACCCCCACCTCCTCCGCACCCTCCCAGAACTGGGTTTGGCGACATTCCCAACCAGACGGTTCAACCGAAACCCCGGAGAAAGTCCTTGGATCGAGGTTATCCATCGAAGCCCTACTTCATTCTCTAATCCTGCCAAAATCCTTTTTGACCGTAGGAACCAGGTCGGACACGTCGAGGATAACGTTACTAATCCACAAGCCGTCGAATTATCGTTGCTAACTCAACGCCTTCTTCTTATAAGTGAGAAGTTATTTTGGTTGACCTCTTCAATTAACCCTGGCCTGACATCTGACTAATATTTGTGTTTGTGGTTCTCGGTAATGAGATGCGTTTAAAAGAAAGCACTGAATGAAAAGGCGCGAAAATTTCCAATAAATCAAAGATGGCGCGTGGGGCGTACACTCTTCGGTAACACACATAACTAGCGATAATAATCACAGTTACAGGGTTTATTAAAGATTTTATGTGGCTTTTGAATAATGAGATTATACTATCGTTGGGCGATCGATATGTAATTATCAATGACAGGGTCCCAAAAGTCCCCGGAATAATTTTTTGTACCTGTTAATGTTGGCTGACGACTACCATTCAATGATTGCAATGCACTGAAGTAGGGAAAAAATACTCAGAAAAGTTTTATAAACTGATTTATGAAATGGGATGTTTATGGTAAAAATGTGCAATATTTATGAAATTAGGTACATAAGTATAGATAAATAAGTATAAACTAGTCGTTGCTGAGATATTTTGAAAATCATTCGAACAAAAATTCTGGAATAAAAGGAGAATAACAAATACCAACACAAGCAACGACAAGGAGTGTGATTCAATCAACTTCACGACAGCAAACATATTTTGCAACAGCACATCATTCTCCTTTCATCGGTTATTATAGTCTATTTGAAAAATTACAGCTATTCAATAAGGCACTTACAACAGGAAATGAACAAAGAATATGTGTCATTTTTGGCTAAATAACGGGACTGTTATCAGAGGAAGACACTCCAAACCCAGGCTCACAGAATCTCTGTCAGAATCTAACTAACTTAACATCGGTTAACGAGTGTGATAACTTTGGCCAAAAAATGTGTTTTCCGGTGTATACTCACGAACAATGATAATGACACTACACTAATTACATTCTCTAATTAAATTAAATTAAAATCGAGTTACGCCAGAATATCTAACATAACATAAAACATAATTTTAATTTATTAATTAATTCGATTCCGTTAAAATGCATCTTCGCCCACATGTTATGTGTACACTTATGTATTTTATGAATTTATGTGTTAGAGTGAAATGATTCCTCAAGATTCGACTATTCAGCCCCGCCCTCGGTTTTTAGGTTATATTTATACTTCTTTTAGGTCATGGGTTGAACATCCATCATCCTCCTCCTTCTTCTTCTATCATCCATCCTCTAAAGACCTCAAGTCTTGACCCTTGAATGAAATCACATTCGTACAAATCACAAGGGCTGGGTTGTTTGCTACGACACTGACATTGCCACTAGAGAGTTGGTCTCTGACGGCCTTGCACCATCACAGCTGTCATGTTATCACATACTGACATCAGTTAAACGGGTAATAAAGCAAAGGAAAATCCAACCTCACTTCCAAAAAATACTGTTCTCCTAAATTAGTTCATCAAGTCAGTTTGCTAAAAAGCCTGAAGAGCATAAGTCAATGCAAAAGGTCACTTACCAGAAATCTGATTCGACGTGAGATCTTCTGGGTTCGTTAACTTGACCTCCATTTCTTTTAGTTTCGTGTGGAGATCCCGCGTGTGGAGGAACAAGAACAATGTTGTCGATATCGCCATCAAAGCCACAAGTTCGCTGGTCCTGAAAGCAAACAAACAATTCAAACTAAATTTCGTGTTCAGTCTTCACCTATCCACCCACCAAGGCTAAGGAAACGGTTATCAAAGCGGGAAAATTTATGTGACGTCATCAACTTATTACCTGCCACCCTTGGTCCTCGTTTAACCCCGAAGATTACCTTTGTCTTCTCGCTTGTCTCTAATTTCCAGCCTGAAATTTAATTGAGCGTGGAAATAACAAAGGGAACTGCGGTCCGACGACATTTACCTTCTTGAAAGCATGAAATTGACCAAAACAAACAAACAAACAACAAACAAAACCTCCAGTAATCGTGCCGGAAAACAGACTCAACCCTTAAGGACAACCGAATGTGTCGGTCTAATTACTCCAACACCAAAAAATAGTTTTCACTGTTAAAGGATATTTAGGTTCAAGATCATGCTTCAATTATTCTGTTTCGTTTTTCTTCCAAAATTTTGACTGTTTTTAGGGCTGTGGTCTACTCTCGAAGAGAAGTAAAACATCCGTTCGGTCGACCAGCCGGAACCAGATAAATCTTAACCAGGGACAGTAATGTCGACCTTTATCACGAACATAACACGTGACTTCAACATCTGAGTAAATTTCCAGTAAGTCGCTTACTCCATCCTTGAAAATTATAGCGACCACCGAACTACAGTTGCTTTGGTAGTTGAACAGAAGAGTCGCCGAAGAAGGCAAAAAGCGAGAGCATCATGATGATAATAATTCAATCAATCTTGCGACAGGCAGAATATTCCTGATCAGAACATCATTTCCCTTCCATTTTGATTATTATAGGTATTGCATAAGTTTATAGTCATCAAATATAGCTTTATAAACGCTATAAAATTCTTAACTTTCATTTCCCACCCCCCTGTAGTGCGCTGACTTTAATGAGCATCGAAACACAGATTCAGTACCAAAGACTGACAACTAAATCAAACAACAAAATGACTTTCTATCACGTCATGTACGTTGACGGGAACACAACAAACACACCCAGACACTTGGCATCGTTCCTTCATGTTAAACACTAAGTAAATATTCAAGAGGACGAAGATGACTTTCTACGAAGAAAAGGAAAATAGTAAACCTACTGGTGTAATAGAAGTTGAAACAACAAAAATCTAAAGGAAAAGACCAACAGAACAGAAAAGAGACCCAGATCTTCTTTGAATAAACCAAACAACCGAAAAATTGCAAGAAGACGGCAGAAGGAGAAAAGGTGGGGGTGATACCAAACCTACAAAACACCACCAACCGGAAACGAATACAACGAAACCTAAACGAAAAGACATAGAGTGAGACCCAGATGTTCTCTTTCAGTGACCCAGGAAAGAAAGACCGCGTAAAAAAAGAGAACGCAAAAACGAAAAATCCTAGATTCCGTAAATAAATAATTCAAAGGCGAACCTAAAAAACCTGAAAGGAAGTTAATTTCATGCAACTAATTACATATTAACGAAATTAATTAGGTCTTCTTTAATTTCTCACTACAAATTGTCTTTGGATGGTAATTAACCGTTTCTCACTTTAAGACACGAAAACCATTCCTCATCCCATTCACTACAACTTGGAAGCAGTTCCTGGAGCCTTAGATGACTACAAATGACGGCCTTAAAGGCATTCGACACAGACGGAGTTAACTCATTACATCGATGACTTGCCCCCCGGCAAACAAGGAAAAGTGAATGGTTACTGAGATTTTCACTGGTGTTACAATAACTGTTACTCGTGTTATTCTTTTGGTTGTTACGCCGCTCGAGTGCCAAATTTATGAAAGGATAACAGAGTCAGTTCTTGACTGGTTCAGATATTTCGCTCGTGTGTAAACCTGCATACATCCTGATTAGATAAAAGTTTGGTTTTGATTTCAAGAAATAAAGAAAGTGTGCAAGATTTTTGAAATGAGTCTTCCTGGAGAGGGTACAACATTTTTCAGTCGAGTCTTTCTAGAATATGTGCAATACTTTTGAAATGAATACTCCTTGATGGGCGTGCAATATTTATGAAACAAGCCCCAAAAGACAAGGTGCAATATTTATTATAGGCATAAAGTATTACAAAAGTGTGCAGTATTTATGAAAGACATCATACAACAAAGTGTGCAGTATTTATGAAATTAAATCTCCAAAACAATGTGCAATATTTATGAAATAAAACTCTACAAAAGTGTGAAGTATTTATGAAATGAGATGTTTGGGGTATTGTGAAATATTCATGAAATAAAAGTGTGCAGTATTTATGAAAGAAATCACACTAGACAGAAGGTAATACTGACAAAATAAATTCGACTCGAAGTCGAGACCAAACTTTTTACCATCTAAGAAGCCTTAAAAGAATAAGCGTAAAGCTAAAGGTCTGGACAATGTGAGAGAAAGCTCTCTGTTACCTTTCCAAAACTTTGAGTTGAGTGGCGTAACAGTCTAACATTAGTAACACTAAAGGAAAAGTGAATGTTTGCGTTCGGAATTTTATTAACCGAAATGATTTCCTGTAACAAAAGTCGAGCGTTTTCTCACGATAAGAGGACGGACAGTCATCGACTCAGGTTGCCACCGAACGAAGACAATCGCCATTTGGCTATGGTCGCCAGGTTTCCGTTACGTAATTCACGAGCGCCGGAGGTCAAAGGACACGGATTTGAACGAGTATTAGGAAGTCATTCCCTTCTCGTATCATCCATTTTATTTGTCGAGTTCTCACATGTGAAAGCCACTCACGTGTAATTACATATTTTCAGAGAAAAAAGCCATCGACTGCGCAAGCGTGGATTTCAAATTCAGATTTCGGTCACTCTCCTTGTGTCGGCGGACGGGGATTCTCAGAACGTTTTGCATTTTTTGGACGATTCGAGTTCTTGGAACTTTGATTTGGTCCAAAACAGAGGATTTTGATAGAAGTTTTGAGGTCGACAGCTTCCTTTGTGGTTCCTCACTCTCCGATGTCTTCATTAAAGTGGCTGTTAAGTTTTTAAAGCACCAGGAACACTGTTACTTTTTTACAGCTAATTATTCTGAAAACTTACAACTCATATTCACATACAGTATATGCAACTGTGAACTTTCAGTCGTACAACAACTGTGAGTTTGGTCTCGGCCCCGAAAATCTGTTTATGAAACGAGTCCTTCCAAACTCTGTTCAGGATTTATGAAATGAATCCTCCAAGAAAGTGTTTAGTGTTTGTTAAGTTTGTTCTTCGAGATAATATACAGTAATTATGAAATTAATTTTTCAAGACAGTGTGTAGTATTTTTGAATAAAAACTCAAAAGTGTGCAATATTTATGAAATGAGTCTTCCGGTAAAGTGTGTGATATTTATGAGACATGCGACATTCTGCTTTTGCAACAGAACTCAATCATAAACCGAACCTTTGGTCTCTTCAAGCTTCCAATGCCAGCTCTTTACAACTTCCAACACGACTACTATCTCGAACTCGTCATCTACTGGAAAACTTGTGCCAGTATCAAACCCACAAGTCAGACAGATCTACAGCCACCAACTCAGACACCGCAGATACAAAATCCAAACACCAAATTTCATCTTCACAAACCTCCCAAAAGACTTCAACAAAAGACCCTTCCCAAAACCACAACTCTTCTTCTCAGGACTATATACACATACTGTATGTGGGTATATACATGAAAGTGAGGAATGCCGTCCTTCGAGAGGAAAAAATCACGTGAAAGTGAAATCTATAGAAGAGGTGACCATCGAAGGGAAACGCAACGCGGATGCGAAGCACACGACAAGGAAAGGTAGGCCCTACTCCGCCCCTGTATCCTCCCCAACCTCCCACCCGCCCTTCCGTGACAAATTTGATTTGAACGTCTTTTTGAAAACCCGGCCTTGTATTCTTCTTCTTCTCATGCACCTGGAGAGAAGTTGCTTCATCACTCCGACTGGTTTTAATACCGATTTTATGATGGTTCCGGTCAAAGGTTAAACAATCTAGGAGAAGAAATAAAAGTGTTTGCGTCCACTTTACGCTCCCTCACCACCACCATTGCCTCCCCGCCAGCTTCTTCGGCCACGGAACCGAACCTGAATCAACTTTTATTCAATTATCCATTCCGTTCACAACCTGAGACATAATTTCTTTTTCTATTTTCCTCCGCTGGTGGTGGTTGATATTTACAATAAACAAATTACTTTTGTGACTGGTTTGTATTCTGTATTCTCCTTCTCCTCTCCTCTTTTCCATCACAGTCTTCTACACCACTTTTGCAAATTAGCTCGAGGATTGAAAAATGAAGTGAGTCCTCCAAGAAAGTGTACAACATTGTTGAAATGAATTTTCTCAGAGAGTGTGCAATACTTTTGAAATGAGTGTTACAAAAAAGTGTGCAGTATTTTTGAAACGACATTCTCCCTACACCTCTTTAACGAATTAATTCAACAATGGAAGAACGTGACAGAAGGTGACACCGATCGAAACTTAAAACGTCTCGTGATCTCGAATTTGATGTCTTTTTTAAAGAAACTTTCTTCTTGTCACCATAACTCGGAAACAATACCAACTACCCCCACTCTATCACCTCTTTTCGTGGTTTTCGAATCGAAAAGAAAAATTTTCGTTTTCGACTTGACATTGCGCGTCTTGTCACGTGTCTTTGTTGACCCGTTAAAAGGATGGTGTTCGAACAAGTTTTCTTATCACGACACCTGACTCGAGTTGTTTTTAAAAAATTCAAAAGGAAAACAAATCCGTGACACACGAGGAGATCGTTCCTCCCCGAAAATCGTGCTTTTGACAAGTCCGACGCGCGGGAAATGAATTCAGGTTCGGAAGAAACCGTTGCGACAACCGCTATAGAAACTATCGTGTCGGAAAATCAGAAGAACCCCCTTGCCCACTAAGAAACATGGCAGCCATTTATGTTGTGCATAAATAATGCATACTAACTTCAATTTTATTAATATACTGTATATATTGCTTATTCATCTCTTTATAAAGCCTTTATTTGCATATATACAGATCATGGTCTCTGGGTCGTTAGCTTGATTTAGTGGACCGAGTTGCACAATTTCGAACTATTTCAGCAACTGGTGGCAGGGCTGTGGTGTAATGGTCAAAGCGCCGCACTAATGAAGGTACGTTTTGTGAGAATTAATTTCATAAATACTGTACACTCTAATGTATCATTACATGTCATTAATATAATACAGTTTCAAGGGGTATTAATTCATAAGTACTGCACACCATCTCGAAGCATTCGTTTCATAAATATTGCACACTCTTTTGGAAGATTTGTTTCATATATGGTGCTCACTTAATAGGGGAACTCATTTTATAAGTGATACACGCTTTTTAGGAGAATTCATTTCATAAATATTGCACACTTTGTGGAGGTTTTTAGTTGAGTGATCAAAAGACCTGACCAGAGAAGTTATGTTTGTGAGTTTGGAGCCCTTTCTCTCATCCCGTTGCACATAAGGGTGACCAAAATGAGATCAAAATTCAAACTCATCCCAGTAAGTGGAGATGACCACACCTCATTCTAGTTGTCAGAAAGTTTAACAAAGCTATGACTATCATTCTGGTAACATTACCAAAATTTTTAATCCACCGCTATGACAGGTCCAAAAATCAGGATAGATAGTACCTAGAATAACATCTAAGAAACCTGACAGACGAATCTATTCGACCAAAACTTTTTTTTAAAACCAAAATCGGGTGCTTAACTTCCAGTCTTCGTCTTCACATTACTTTCTCTTCCAAATAGAAACCCAATCTATGAATAAAAGATAAACACAGACGTCCGGTTTTCTAGATAATCGATCAAAACAGTCCCAAGTAACAACCACCCCCGCAAAAAATCAATTTCAGAAAGCGTGAACTCTGTTCAAACAAATCTAAAACAAGATGACATGGTTATCATCTCTCACAGTTACTCTCTCAACTGTTATTCCGCCAACGTTATCCTATCTTTGCTTCGTAAAAGCTTTCTAGAGCTTTCTTGAATCTACTTTTGTTAAGTTTCAATTTCATTTTGGTCCTCCTTGTGTGCAAAAGATGTGGGAAGGACCACGAACTCATGACCACAACTTTTCTGGTCGGGTTCTTTGATCACTCAACCACAAACCTCCACAAAATGTGCAATATATTTGAAATAAATCCTTCAAGACTGTGTGCGATATTTTTGAAACGAATGCTTTAAGACGGTGTGCAGAATGCTGAAAGATATTATTGATAAGATTGAATAATGTTTCCCTTCCCTTTTCCTAAACTCTTTCTTTACTGTTTCCAAAGAATCATAATTGTACCTTCCAAAATTGGACTCTATCCTTCTGAAAGAGAAGTCCAACATCAAACCCCTCATCCAACTAGGTGACGTTCAGATGAAGAAGAACATTGAATGAAAGTAGCTCTAACCCAAGCAGTGACGTTATCTCCTATACGACTAGTGGGAATACCGTCGCCATTTGAAAGACTGTGACTCCATCTGTGGCGGCTCGCCCGGTATAAAAGCGAGGTTATGTGGCACAAATCCTCATGCGATAATGACGACCACAGCATTTAAGTGAGCCAAATAAGCATAACCTCTCTCCCAAGACATATTAATAAAAACGTTGACGTTCAATACGTCGACGTACTAAAAATAGATTTTAACCGCACAAAAAGGAAATTAATAATCCGTTAAAGACCTTAGTTAATATATAAACCCATAATTTCCTCTCAATTCAGAATAAAAAAATTTAAATGATAAAAAAATCTTTTCTCCAATGACCTGAAACCTGAATTTTGCTCTTTTCTTTCTAATGCCGCCATTAGGGTTTTCACCGGATTCAGCTCATTACAATCAATTCGCCAAAAAAAAAAAAAGAAAATTTCGCACGAAAGAGAAAGAAAGATGTCGGCGTAGTCGCACCCATTTTCTAACACACAACCACATACCTAAATACTTTAAGTGGGGACTTGAGACGAAACGAAAACAGATCCCGAAGCCATTTTTATTTATTGCTATTATTACTAAATAAACACTGAGATTTATTAAGAAACGACCACAGGCTAGATAGTGAGCGTGTGGTTAGCTCGTTTCGTCTGTCCGCCCACCTTGTCTCAGAGTAGACCCCCCTTCTGCACCACGGAAACCTTTCTCATAACTTGAGGAGAGCTTTGCCTCCATCTTCTTTCCACCTATTTTTAGGATGGGGTAACTCGATGGCTTCGACCTCGGGTGCGAGATAGAGAGCAGAAGACTTTTCGACCTTTGTTGATGGAAATGGAGTGAGTGTAACGAAGACGTCTTTCCCTTTTCTTCCCTTCTCTCCCATTTCTCTTGATCCTTTCTAAATTACATAATATTACGTAACGAATGGTAAATATGTCTCGGAATCTATTTCTTTGCTTAACTCATCTTCGCCTTTCTATTGTCTTCAAGGTTCTTCTTTCTCTCTTCTTTCTTTCTTTCGCTTTCTCAACTCTTCTTTTATTTATGATTATCGATTTGTCGCGTCGTGTTTCTTTTGTGTAATCTTCATTCCTTCCCCATCCCCAAAGCTTTCTATATTCGTTTTCTCCTGTTATAACTATCGATATTTAGTGTTTAAAGGGAAGTCCGTAGTTGACGAATCAAAGCGTCTGCATACATACAGACCATTGTCTCTGGATCGTTAGCTTGATCTAGATGTCCAAGGTGCAACATTTTGGACTATTTCAGCAACAGATGGCAGGGCTGTGATGTAATGGTCAAAGCGTCGCACTAGAGAACTTACGTTTTTTAAGAATTAATTTCATAAATTCCCGAACATGAAGTTATGGTCGTGAATTCGAACTCTTTCCCACATCCTATTACATTCAAGAGTCACCAAGACAGGACTTAAACTTCAAAAAATCAATTAACACCTTAAATGGTGCCAACACAACTGACAAAAGGCATTGTTTTTAATTATTATCATCTCCTGTGAGAAGTTGTCACTTTTTACACAGTGTGTTGTGCTATCCTCTTTCGTTTTATGACTCATACCCAAAATACCGTAACACTCCTCATCTACCCCTATCTCTTTCGTCTATATATAATCAACATCATCTCATTTTCCCGAGTGAAAGCTTTCTCAGCACACCTTTCTTCTATCTCATTTCTATCTACCTAAAACTCAATTACGATTTCACTTCTCTCATTAAAAGATATCTATTACGATTCATAACAACCTACAAAAAACATTTAACAACTTCTTTCATCCTCGAAACGGCCACTTGAAAAACACCAAACAAACCACCTTCATTATGCGACCAAAAAGTTCAAAAGTTAAGAGAGACCCATGAAAAGAGTGTGACTCGTCCCCCATGAAAAGAATAATCAAAACCTAATTGGCAATTTCGCCGGAGAGTACTTTTCACACCGGAAATCATATAAAACGTCCACGACATGGCAAAACACTTGACTTCCGGAAACGAGACTTCTCTCTAAAACAGCCAAAGATGGAAGATTGAAGTCGTTTTCGAGATTTGTTATTAATAAATACAAATTTGATTGTCACGTTCGAATCGAACGTTGAAACGATTATAATAACCGAGAGAAAGGGGGGAGGAGGAGAGTATAGACAAAAGAAGATTTATTAAAGTTTAATAAACAAAAAAGCCGAAGATAAGGACTCGCTTTTAAGGACATCGAGGTTCTGATCAGACGCGGCCGCGCGCGCGCGCGACTTTCGTTTTCATCCCGACCAGTTCTTGTTTCACTCTTGTTTTCTAAAGTAGTCATTACCCGGTTTCACATTCGGTACACGTCTTCATCTTCTTATAAAAACGTCTACTTCTTCTTTCTCTCCTCGGGTCAAAGGTTCCTGGTCTGGGGTTACCGGACAGAAACGAGCCCAACCGTGCCCACATTCTTTCTCCTCGAGGCGAGAGAGTATCCATCTAGGTACTATCTTTCCAACCATTTCATTCTCTTTAGTCAGTGAGTCGGCTTGGAATTTTTTCTCGCTTCCTGCTTCCACGGGAAATTGTTATTTGGTTCACCTAAACCACCTTCTCTTTGGCTGCAAACACGTTGAGGACACTGACTCCAAAACTTGGTTTCTTGGCTTGCTGCCCATTAAGGAATATTCCAAAGGGAGTTACGGTGAGCACGAAACTGTCTTTTCGGTAGATTAGATAGACAGCATGTCTCGAGACAAAACAAAAAAATATTCCATTCAATTATGTAAGGCAACAATTTGGAGTGTAAACCCTTCACCCAACAGACATTCGAAAGTGAAAGAAGAATGAAACCGACTGCGGTACACGACATCATCCCAAAGACGATGACATGATGCCCATTGTTGTGTGTTCATTCACCTGATGAATTAATCGTGAGGTTTCCAACGTCCATCCGCCACTGTATACATACATCAAACCCACATGTGAACCTAATTCCTTTCACCTTCGTTAACTCCCCGTCTTCTGGTCTCAATTACTTCACTTTCATTTCTCACTTATTTGACTTCCCACCGACATTCCCCGAACATTATAACTAACCATCAAACAATTCATTTCCCACCATCGAAGACACCCATCTTTCGATTGTATCTTTAATATCGTTAATCGATACCCCGCCCGCTGATTATTTCATTAAAACGATTTACTTTCTTCTTTTATGATTTCTTTCCTTCCCTTCCCTCCTTCCAACATGCACGACTTCTTAAACACCATCATTACCAAAACATATGGCAACAAGTGACACACATTGTCGAACACCAACCCAAATTCAAAACATCTCAACGAAGTGTTATCATCTTCAACAGCCCCAAAGCCCAAAGTCCGGAAATAAGGACATCCACAAACTAATTCATCAACAAAATGCACCTCTAAACAGCATCGTACAATAATTATTAGTTAACTGTTATTTCCTTCTCAAATATTTTATAATTAGATAATTAATCTCACATAAATTACATTACGCTTTAAAATTAAATATATTTAAGACATAACTAATTTTCGGATGAAGCTAAATTGACAGTTAATTATTTATAATTGAGAAATAATTCGTTAATGCCCGAAAAAAATAATAAATTGAAAATTAAATTAATCAAATTATGTGTTTTAGTCTTTCTCAGGCAGAGGCTGGGAATGTTTGGGAGCCCCGGTGTTTGAATTAGTAGTGGGACTAAAAAATTTGAAACGGATTCTTGGCTAAACTGCGACCCAAACGTTATTTTTAATCAGAAGAGGAAAACTACTATCAGCAAAATCAACCTGTACTGATCCCAATAATCCTCCTTTCCAAATCGATTTATGACCTAGTGCGACCTACGCCCAGAAAATTGGAGAGCGGAGACTAATACTAAAGGTGGTCTAAAGGTTTGGTCAAGTATCCAATGCCGGTTGCAAACCTAATCTAAACCTTACAGATTCTTCCAGCGGAAACTAAATGATTGGGATAGTTTAAGGTTTAACTATTCAAAAGCATCCACTAAAAGACCGAATACTCTTCAAGTCAAGGTAGCCAACAGTTAGTACGAATACCACCAAAGTCTAAAACCATTAAATTTACTATTGTAGTAATTGTAGTTGAGAGTTAATCCAGTTTTGGGTATAACGGGATGCGAGAGAGGACTAAAACGCATGACCACAAGGCTTTTAGTCAAACTCTTTGACCACTCAACTACAAGCTCCCCATTACAGCTTCTATAAAACTATATAGTTATAGTTATAGTATATATTTAAACCCGTTTTTCATATTTTTGGGTATAACAGGATGCGGAGAAGGATTTGAACTCGCGACTATAACTTATTAGTCTGGTACTTAACCACTACACCAGAGACTTCCCGAACTTCTAGAAAACAAACACTCACAGTGTCAAAAAATACCTCTCATCCCCCAATTCAACCATCACAATCTGCAATCATTTCACAGGCACGAAACATAAAAAAAGAAAAACCCAGAAGAAATGGAAGCGAAACGACCACGAGCATTAATATCTGACCTGACCCGTCGTGATCCCGCGGATTCCTCTAATTGAAAACAGTAGACCACAGCCTAAAGCCATGTTAGTTTTCAGTGTCAGTGGCACCAATGCGCAACAAACTTTGAACCTTGAAACAAATAAAAATGGAGAGAAAAAGAAATGGCGTCGACCTTTCCGTCGGGAGGGCAAGTTCACGAATGATTCTTTAATAACGCACACACTCATGAAAATTAGAAACAAACGATTTCACACGCGAAATTGGATTTCTGTTTCAGACAATTCAAATAATGACGTCACGCTTTTTTATTCTTCGTCCGATTCTCTCAAAGCCTGAAATTTGGAAAGGAACCGTGATAATGTCAGATAGTCAAACATGTCTCCGTTTGTCTTACCGTTACGTCGATTAATGTCTTTCGCGTCGTGATAAAATAACTGATTTTATTTTTATTTTTGTTTAAATGGCGGAAAATTTTTAAAAATAATCTTATCACTAGATTTCTTTCCTTCTCCTACCTTCTTTCTCACTCTCCCTTTCCTCTAAAGATCCTCTCCGTCATTTAGAAAAAAAACTCCCACCGGTTGTTTATGGGTACTTTTTGCCCAATGTTCGCTTCACATAGTATTTAGCGTTTAAATAGACTTCCATAATAATATTTTCATTTGATATTATTTATATAGTACTACATATACTTTCAAATAAAAAAAGACATAAAAACTAAATTTACAATACGATAACAGAATTAGTCATAAACTAAAACTAAATTATAAGAAAGTATTCAGATATTATTATTAATAGAACAAGTGGAACGTATATGGTACAAAAATTAGTATTTATTTACTTGTGACCCGTAAATAACAGGTGTGCAAATTCAGGCCACACTTTTATATCTTCTTCATCATTGCACGTGTCCTTTACTTTTCATTATTATTGCCAGCCTGTTAACTTATCACTGATGTTCACGCGTATGGCGTACAATCACACGCTGTCTACATGTAAGACACATTGTGCTATCATTCAGCGTCTTGCTGTCCACGTGAGATTCTATATGAGTCTCAACATCTTTAAGTACCGGACTATGCGTAAAACGTGTTTCGCACGTGCAATTTTATATGTCGCCCACGTGCCTTGCACTTGAGGACACACCTGTGTTCATATGTGTTGACTATTATTACATGTGTTGTCATCCACGTGTACACATGTGAATATTAGTGTTAAATTATTTAAATTGAAACACAACTATGACAAATGTTCTGTATACAAAATGTTTACAGTGACGTCATACACTTGGATTTTTTGTCTTCTCAAATTTTTTGGCATCTAAATGAGGCTCTTGTCATTGGTTCAGCGGCTAGTGGCAGAACTTTTTTTCTCGTCAAATTTGGGTTTAAAATTTTACCCCGAATCGTTAAGAAATGTTTTTTGATTTTTTGTTGATTTTCATACATACATTAGTGGTGGTTTTAATCTCGTTTTTCAACCTTTTTTTTGGGTATAACAGGATGCGGGAGGAGGATTCGAACTCAAGACCATTGTGTCCAAGTCAGGAACTTTAACTAGTACACATGCATTAGTAATTTCACCAAAGAATAGAAAGCGATAGCTACCTAGAAAAATACACAGAAATAATATAAAAATTAAAAAAGAAAATTGTTTACAAAACTCATCTGTAAGATACTAACGAAGGAAGGAGAGAGAGAGAAGTGGGAAAGAAACATTTAAAAATTTATTTATTCACTTAATGATGTCACGATCAATCGAATTGGGAATAATTATAACGAGACTCAATCACAAGTCGTTCTGAACTCTTTCCTCACCAAAATAAGACCAAAACAGGTTTTGTTTAGAAAAATGTCGCAACTAAAGAACTCGGAATTGTTCCGAATTTATTTTCACCCCGACCAAAAAAAAAATCAAATTGTCAACATTTGAAAACTTTCCATTTGTTCTGGAATCACGATTTCAAAATAACCGATCATCCTTTTGAAAAATAAGAAAAATTGTGTCTGTCTGTCTCTCATCTTATTAAGGAAGAGAAATTTCAGCTTCTTTGGTACATCACGTTCGCGGACGGTTATTGAGAACTCAAACTGGAAGGTGTTTGACTTTCCCTTTCCGATCTAATCAGTCATAGTTCTGGATTTATCACACTCTTCATAGAATCTTAATCTTTGCTCCATTCTCCCCCGCCCTACCCGCTCCCGTCCATGTTTCTTTTGCATTCTTGATGAAAGCTGTTGCCAGAGACAAAACATTCACACGTTTGATTGCATTCCATAAAATGGAATTTTTAAATGATTTTTTTCTTAGCTGTTGGTGTTAGGATGGGGGGCTTTTCAAAGATTTCGGAAGTAGAAAATTCATTTTTAGGAAAATTAAGTAAAGGAATGTGTGTTATATATGGAACTGAACCCTGAAAAAAGTGTGCATCATTTATGAAAATTGATATTTGTAAACTAAACTTACAAATAAGGGTACATTAATTATGAAATGAGACCACAACACAGCCGTGTAATATTACCTCAGCTGCCATCTTTTTAGAAAACCTGAGTAAATGAATGTGCATTATTTATGAAACTGAACGTCAAAGTGTGCGCTATTTATAGTTATAGTTATAGTTGAGCTTCAATTCACCTTCTGATATAACAGGATACGGAGGATTTGAACTCATGACTATAACTTCTTAGTCCGGCACTAAACCACTACACCACAGAACTCGCGCATGTGTGCGGTATTTATGAAACGAAACCTACAAATAAGCGTGCATTACTTATGAAATCAGATCACACAACCGTGTAATATTACTTCGGCTGTAACCTAAACCGCCCAAATAAATAACTGAGAACATCTCACGTTACCATCTGACTCCTCTCACCCACGTTCATACAAACAAGCGCTAAAATCCTTTCTCCAGTCGTACTTAGTACAACAAACAAAAAACCATAATTCATAAAAATAATTACAACCCATCAACCACCAACCAGCTTCCTTACAATCCGACCAAAAGCAGACAAAAAAAATCCAGAAAATCCGGTCCACAACCTCACATCTAATTATTCTCATCAAATTTAAGAAAAGAGTCTGCCTCCCGCCTTAAGACGGCCAACCCGGTGTTTAACTAGACCTAATGAGAGTATTTATCCATGTAGATAATTTTCGGAAGTGTGACAATGGCACTTAAATAACGGTTTCGTTTTTGTTTTATAGTTCTTTCGTTCAACAAATAAAAAAAAATTGGGAGGGAAATAAGGTTAAAACGATTAGGCACCTTGACCGTGAAAGGAAATTTCTGGGCCCCCAAATTTTTTTTTTTAGGCTCGAAATGTAGGTACGTCTGAAATAAGAGCCAAGTGAACGCATTCCCCGTCGACAAATATTGTCAATCTAGCCAATTATTTTACGATAAAACATGTAAAACGAGTATGTATTACACGTTGTAAACAAAAACAAAGTATTGTTATGTTTCCTCGTTATACTATATCAGCATTTTATTTGTTTTGGGATGCTTCGCTTAGCAAAAACCTACTCGTATCCACCACAGCCTGATACTATCATGTATCTCTTGGTAATTGCCCGTTTTACAACACCATAAAAAACGGTTCTTAAATGTTTTCTTTGTGTTTGAGCTATGGTTTCGTACGGACCTGTCCGGCCCACTGGCCCTTTAAGCTGTGGCGTGAGAGTCTTTTGCATATCTTTAACACGTTCGTTACAAAAATTCGGTTTGAAATTAACCCATCTATGCCTGCTGTTCTATTATTAGAACAGTTATGTCGTGAAGAGTTCTAACTTGTTACACCCGAATACTACGGGAGAGTATTCTTGCGGAGCAGTGAGTTAGAGCCTAAGTTGAAATAGTGCTGGGAGTTCAAAATTTAGAAGGAAACTGATTTTGTCAAGAGGCCGAAAAATATTTTTGGGTTAAGTACGGATTGTGAATTAGGTTTGAAGACGACAAATATAACAGAATCGTGCAAAACCAGATTATTAGCCCAGAATTTAGGGCAAGTAACTCGGTCACAAATGCCAGCAGGGTTGTAAAAATTGACGAAAGATTCGGCTGCGATTGGGAACTCATAACTTCGGCAAACTGGTACAAGAATTTCAAACTTCTGGCGTAAATGGGAACATACACTTTAAATATTTGTCACTAATTTCACTTTGCAACAATCCAGAATTGAAATATACAAGGACTTCACTATATAACGCATAAAACAATAAAAACTGGGATCAGAACTCCTACAGTGCGATTAAACTTATTCCAGATTCTGGAATCTTAGAAATATTGACCCAAAATTCTAAAAATTGGATATAGACCCATCACTTTTGTTTTAACACATACAATCTGGTTGGTATTAAGAAATTCGGAAAGGTAATGCACAAGGAGACAGGGAGGGTGCCTACTTCTAATACCTTTGCGCTCGAGGGACTCTTCTTTGGCACTACGTTGTCAACTTAGAGGTAAACTACAGAGATAAACCTACTGCAATCCGTAACAGTCACAAAATTATGTTCTTAATAGTGTAAACATAGATAAATTCCTTGTGTATAAGTTAAATCGTGTAACATCATTTTGTAATACATGTTAGACCTAATTCCAGGTTTTCGAGTCAGCACTTTGCCTATTTGGTTGCAATATTGGTAAAGCCTCTACAAAATCTAGCCTCATCTCTTTTATGTATCATCACAACCAAACCTCCATACGTCAAAATCGCCAAAAGGCTAAGTCACAACCAACGAATCAACGCTCCAAATTTCCAAAAACAAAACCGGCCCAATAGCCCACAAACGACAACAACTCGGCTAACGTCCGCCCAAATCTATAAATCCACTCTCGGCGAAAAATCTGATGAGTCATACAAATCCAAGCTATAAAAAAATTTTAATAAGCAAGTGCGAATTAATCAGGTTTACTCCAATTATTTCAGGAGTCATTACTAAGGTTTTGAAACCCTTCGGATGGTGGTGGAGGTTTCGCAAGGAATAGAAACGATTTTGTTTTGATGTCAACAAACACGCCAAAAAAAAATTTTAATTTAAAAACCGACGCGAGTAGGTGGAAGAATGGAGAAAGTCTGCGATTTGGCGATGAGGTGGGTCAACACCGAAGCAAAATAAAACAAAAACGGCGGGTCATTCACGGTCAATAACAGGAAACGGATCACTTGCTATTAATTACAATTAATCAAAGGACTAAAGAAAGAAAGAAAAAACCAAAACCGTCATTAATATACACAAATTAAAACATTTTAAAACAAAAATCCCAACTTTCTATTTTTCTTTTCTCTCAATTTTTTTTTTATATTTACGACGTTTTTATGTACCACGCTGATTTGAATAGATTAATAAAAAAACCCAAACACCCCAGGCTAAGGCCGTTGGAAGTTTCCAACACTGAAATCGGCCCTTTTTTTATCACCGCAAAGGTCACGTGTATCAATTAGTGTCTTTCTCACCCCGGCACAAAACCGGAAATAAAATACTTTCAATTTTTTTTAGTATATCTTGAGTTAATAAAATAAAGCAACCAATCTCGTTTTTAATACCTACTATTTAGATAAAGAAAAAAAATTTTACACAAGGCCTAGTGAAACATTTTATGCAACTCATCGGTTTTAGGTTAAACCTGCAGGCACACTCACACACACACAAATTATGAAATTAATACCTTTCTATCTCCAAACACAAACATCATGCAAAATATAAATATAAATTAATAATTAGTGGCTTATTAAATGCAACAAACAACCTTCTGTTAGCCAACAAACAATATATCACAACAATCAACCGAACAAACCTACAAATGAAACTGACAAAAGTGTCAAAAATAATTTGAAAATAATAAGTCAACCAAAAAAAGGTTCAAACATTTTTTTAAAACAACTCACAAATCTCTGACGAAAGCAATAATCACAAACAATAACAAGAATTTGCAACCCAAAAAGGAAAAAACAAATTTCAAACCCATCCATGACTGTTAAAACACACTTGTAATCAATGAACCATTCTATTTTCCTTAAACAACTGTTAAGAACTATAATAACTATCAGGAAATGAAAACCGGATGTAACAAAACTAAAAGGCTTAATAATGAGCAAGTGAAATCATTATTAATAATAACCATCCTTAAGAGGAAAAAAAATATAAAGGCAATAAGAGGACGCCACTAAACTAATTCTCAGAATTTTTAGATTTGAGGTCTTTTGACATCATTTCAGTTTAATATATTCGTTAGTAATTAAGTAATATTTACCTGTACACTGTAGCGTCTAAATTAAATTATTGTTTTGGTTGATAAACTAACATAACTTTAAAAATAAACGGTTCACGAACTAAAATCACAAAAGAAAACGGTTTGCAACGGTTAATGTGACAAACTGACCAACTTAAATGAAGGGAAAACGGAATGAGGAGGAGGGAAAATTTTTCCCTGCACCTAGTTTCTGAACGTACTTCCTGTCGCCACTTTATTTAACCTATTTGCGCCTAATTATTTTACCTTTTTTCAATTTCAAAATTTTAATTAGAGATATTTATCAATAACCTTGTCTTAAGTAAGGAAATATGAACAAAATTTTTTTTTAAATATTAAAATTTTTGAGTTTGGGGTGGTCCTATTAGTAAGAAACTGATACCTAAGGTTATCAGAGTTATACTAACACATATGCTTATATAAAGATTTATTGTGGGAACTGAGATAGTTATTTAGTTCAAATAAAACTATATGTGGTAGTATTTCACGAAACAATCTGTACACAATGTTACAGTATATTTTACACAGCAACTTAGTAGTTTGGGTTTGAAATTTTCTTCTTGACATGCGGTTCTTATAGGAGATTAAAGGAATTACAGAGCATATGTATAGAGGAATTTTATAAAGGTAATATAACAGGTGGTGGCATGCATGGAGAGATACAGGAGTCAGGAAAAATAGGAGGTTCTTTGAGCCCTCTTGGAATTCTGTTTACAGTTTGTGTGTAAAAAATATAAAAATACTTCTAAATTGAAAAAAAAATTGTTGAATAAATATTCAGGATTATTTAATATACGATATATAGAAATATAACATTTTTTATATACAAAACGATATTCTTCCTCACACTAATCATGTCAAACAAATATATTTTTATTAGGCTTTGGTTTTTTGAGTATATTGCAGTTTCCATGATTATTTCTAAAATATTCATACATCTCTGACAGCCTTAAATACCAGTGTCCTATTTACAGGACGGAATAACAACATTTTTATAAATCACTAAGGTTTTCAGAGGTGTACACCCTTGATTAGTGATTTCAGTCTCTATAAAAAGGGCACTGGAGTAACAAAATTTACAAATTAAAATTGATTTAGATTTGTAAATTTTCCATTTATTTATTTATATATATTTTATACTAAACCTTTCTCCTGGAGATATAGTATAAAATATACTATATAATAAAAAGCGAAAAATTGATGCTACAATACGTATGATATATTATTAAGTCAAAGGGAAGTGGAGAAAATTTATAGAAATGTTTTGTTAATATTATATTTTATAGCAAGGATATTGGAACAAAAATTATCCTTCAGTTCATTTCAGTCTGACATGGAATATATAGTTTTTCTTTTTGGTAAAAATAATATTTTAGGGTTTAAAAGACTAATGAAGTTTCCAGTATCTGTTGGATGGGTGGGATGTAGTGGTGGTGAGAGTTGCTACTTTTATTATAGCTGGAGACCTGGTGTAGTGGTTAAAGCGCTCGACGACAGGAGTTATGGTCGTGAGTTTAAATCCTCCTCCCTGTTATACTTTACGGTGAAGAGAGGGATTGAAACAAACTAAATCGTATATTTTACCGTGTCACTAGTGTCGTGGCAATTACAACCATCTACAATATCTTGCAAACAGGACGCTGGTCCATTAATGGGGGGAGGGGTGTTACGCTACAAAATGTCGCTTTCAGAAACGCCAACGAATTTCTCTTTTGAAACACTCGTATTGAATTTTTATCCCAACCGTCATTTTGTCATAGAAACATGTCAGAGAATGATTTTAAAATCTTTTTCTTTTCCTTTACATTCATTTTACAAACCCAGTGCACTACAAGAAAACAAACCGTAAATTATAGCTTTGTTTTATTATTAATATTCATCGTTACAATACAGAAAAAAAAGAAAAAAAACATTTTTATTGCGAGATGAAAACCCTTCTTTCGCTCTTTTCTATTCATTCATTCACAAAACAACCTTTATCTCCTCTTCTCATTCTTCTTCTTCTACTAAATCTTTTTTCTTACTTTTCCTCTTTTTGTCATTCACCTTTTTTTTTTAATTTTTAGAAAGTTGTAGTACATCCTAAATATTATTATTATTTTGCGAACAAAAAAGTTGGTAAATGTCACGATTCCTTAATTTGCTTCTTTAATCAAATTTCGAGTGGGAAACCACTCCAAAAAATAAAAATGAAGGAAGTAAACCACAGATGAGAGAGAGAGAAAGAAGAAAAACGATTGATAATTAAGTTGATTAATTTTTGTCAACAAACAATTTTCACAAAATGATTTAACAGGATAATGACCACGAACACAATCACTTGCAATTTTTCTTTTCGGAAGGGCGGTGGAGGGGATAAGGTCTTGGAAGTCGCCAAATAATGTCAGCTACCATTCCAGAAATAGGGTACAGAGAGATACTTTGAAAATTAAGATGGCGGGTAAGGGAATCAAAGGTCTCAACCTTGTAACAATGTCTTCATCATCGCCATCATCCATCGAAACGAGTACGAATCTTCTTCCCACGTTTCGGTTTCTCGTTTATTATTATTATCAGTTACGCGGATAGTAGTACACGAAACTAATCTCCCACAATTTTGTTTTAAAAGAGACGAAATAACTCCAGTAGCAAGTCGTTTGAAACAGGATCGAGAACCTGAAACCTCGTTTAGCCTACTTTCGCGATGACATGTCGCTTGGGTGATAATCACTTTGATATGGTTGGCCTGCTACTCGAATAAGTGTAACTTCCTCTTCTTCCGGCTCCATCATCATCATAATCGCTCTTGGAAACATTGTTTTGACAAACAAAACGGTTATTTAATAGCTAATTGCTCGAGAAAAACCTTTTTCGTTGTTGTTGTGTCTTCCTCCTCCTCCCACTCTCTCACCCCAAGCCACCCATAAACACCATAAATGTTGGTGACGATGGACGACTTCATCCTCTCCATTTCATGGTCTCGAAATTCTTTATTTAAATAGTGGTCTGGCTGGCTCATCGGATCTATTATTAGGGAAGTTGTTTAATTGTACGAGTCTTATTTTAGGTTCCAGGTACCACAATTAAGGCTTTTGCTTCTGTTATTTCTGGTTTGGTCTGGATCTTTTTATGTCACGATCAAAGTGTGAGGATGAAACATTATTTAGGAGAAGAAACCGTTTGATTTATGTTTTCTACCGTGACATCACGCTTTATTATATTTGATTCTAACTTTAAATCTCTTTTCATGCCGATTATTTTTATGCGATTTGCGGGAGGTCTGTAATGTGAGAGTCAAAGTGGCTATTTATTTCAAAAATAGTGCACAGATTCGTGAAGTATACATTTCATACATAATGAACACTTCATTGGAGTGTCACTTTCGAAAATACTGCACACTTTCGTGGAGTATTCATTTCATAAATATTGCACACCTTACGGTGGTCTGTGATTGGATGACCAGAAAAGTTATGATCGTCAGTTTGAATCCTCTCTCACAACCTAATGAGCCCGAGGGTGATCAAAACGAGATTAAAACCCAAAACTATAATCTAGCACTATATTTATACGGTTTTGAAGTTGTGCGGTTTCAATTTCATAAGCTTAAGAAGATGTAGAGATTTTTTTATGCGATTATCTTTAGAACCCGTCTTTTCTACAACACAAAATTCAACAGTAATTTTGCAAAATTTCGCTCCCAAAATTTTTGGGTCTCATTTTCCTTAAGGACCTTCTTTTGACCTTTTCTCAAATAAGGAACCACAAACACTTTCCTTGAAGAGGGAGGAGAAGAGGAGTAGGCTGAGGTTGAACACACCTATCCCCTCATAGCAGGCTTTTATCGATGAGAATTTCACAAGCACACCAGATTTCGAGATTTCAATGAACAACCTCAACCCGAACAGGAAAAATGGAGTCGGTAGAAGATGGAAAGTATTCGAAGGACAGATAAAGAAAGATAGCTATTTAGTAGATGATCTTTCCTCATTTATTACCTAACACAAAAAAAGAAAATTTTCAAGGTGACGAAACACGAACCAGATAATAAGCGAAGCTCATAGGCAAAACGACCGTGGATCTGACAAAGATGAAAATGGCCGTAATTGCAAGAAAGAAATCATCTCAGCCATCGCTTACTAAGCAAAATTTTTATAAACTCGACCTTGAAAGTCAAATAAACAAAAACCTGATGACAGGAGGAAAAGTGCGAAAAACGACTGACCAGGGATAGGGTCAGAGAGGCATGGCTGACCAGATAATCGTTGTGTTAGTCGTTTCATTCCCAGGTGACAACGTCGTTTGAAAACCACTTTCATCGACCCACGCTCTATTGTATAGAACTGCATTCGTTCCCCTCTGGTTACAATTATTACTCGTTACATTTCTCCCGAGAACATAACATGCAATTTTGTGTGCACATGCACATAAATTGGAAAGAGTCTTCACCAGAAAAAAAGAGAAAAATTATTGACCGTAACATACAAAGTTATCGTGAAGAATATTCAACGAGAAAATATTTTTAAAGAAAAAGTTACGCAAGCATGACTTTGAGGAACGTTTTTTGAGTTTTTGGGGGAAGGGAGGAGGGAATGAGAAAGAGAGGCCTTGGTCATTGGAATCATAATAATTTCTAGAACACACTTGGGTTTCTACAACCATAAACAAAATTCTTGGGTTATCTTTTGAATATTTTTTCTTCTCTTCTTTCAACCTCCTTCTCAAATATTCTTCTTATAGTTATAGTTATGGTTGAGTTTTAATCCCGTTTTACCCCTCTTGGGTATAACAGGATACGGGAGGAGTAACTGCACTCGTAACTATGAGTCTGGCACTTAACCAATACACCAGAGACCTCTGGCAAAGCGTCTCTTTATCAACCTCAATGTCCAATCCTGAGGCCAAGACACTATGTTCCCTTGATCCTTTCACACTAGATCCGAAGACTACTTATTGTCTCAGACAGTTGACTGGGGATGAATAAAAATTAACAAAAATTGGTTAGAATGTGTTCCATGTATTAGTCCTAACCCATGGGTTACTGTGACAGGTAGTCCCAGGATGGGTTGATGAAAGAATGACAGAAACTGGAGAGGGGAGGTATAAAGTGTAATTTTCAGGATATCAAACGTCTCTATACTATCACAAACCCACTAGAGCCTACTCAGAAGCTCTTAGTTTTTGGAGTATTTTTAGTGAGTAGGGATGGATATTGTAATATTCCTCCACAACACTCGATCTCAACCAGGATCGTAAGTGTTTGGTATGTGGATCCGACAAAGAAATAAAGTCACTACATCCGACTGCAAAACCTTTTTGACACTACACCTATGACAAAGACCTTGAGATATAAGCTAACACTCCTCCTTCATTTCATAAGCGCAAAAATATTTCGAACATCATCATTTCCAGTAGCAATCAAATCCTCCGAAATTCTTAACTAACCGGCATAATAGTCCAGAAGCTGGGGCAACTAATAGCTCGGATATTGGCCGCAATAGCCTGCGTGTGTCCAACTCATCATAGTGACCACTTAATAGCCCTCCGATCCGTTCTCAAGTGTCCGAGACCCAATTACCCAAAGACCCAAAGTAATTTCAAATGCAACAAAAAAAGAAAACATAATTTCGGTTGTAATGTAATGGACGTTTAGAAAGAACATAATTAAATTATTGAGGCGTTCGTTAACCACGTATCGCGAAAAATTTTTGGCGCGAGTCTCGATCGAAACCGAAATTGGCAAACGATCTCCTTTTTCTTTTTGCGGCCATTTTTTTTGTTAATTTTGAATGAAAATGACGAGATTTCTCTTTTCGCCTGAATTATTAATTAATACATTAAAATAAAATCACAACATAAATAAAAAGCCGGATTATGGTTGGTATGGCCAAAGCGATCAACACGATTTTTGGCGGAGTAACAAACCCGATGTGATAACAAACCAGAAATTTGATTTTCACATATGGTTATGTGTGAGTGGTGCAAGATGAAAACCTTAAATTTCCACTTCCGGAAGTGGCGATGATGGTCGTTTTGATGAAGGAGAAAAGGGGGTATTTTGTGAAGTTTCACGAAAGTTTCCTTAAAAAGGTGGATTGAAAACTAACCAAACATGTCTGCTACTTGAACTTCCTCTTACTACCTCGAAGAACTTTTCAGATTAAAGTTCCCGAAGAGAAAGTCAACAGAAAGTCCTGATAGCCATAATCTCTGATGTTCTACCACGCTATTCCACGAATATTAGACAGAAGGTGATAATTAGTCTCATACTGGGGTACTTCAAGAAGTCACTTTCGAGCACACAAATTCCAGCTACACGTTTGAACCTTTTACTCTCATAGTCAATAGTAATTCTAACCGTTACGTTCTTTCCTATAAAACTTGGAAGGACATGAAAGGTTGATTATGTCCTTACACACTTCTGCTGATTTTTGGGAGGGCATTCTTATCGTCCGAAATTCATGACGTAATACTACATAAATTACCACCTTTAACTAATTAATATTTTTGTAACTTTTAATTCAGAATTATTAAAATTAACATTTTATAATTCTAACTGCAAACTCATTATTTTTCTGCTTATAGAAATGAGGTAATCCAAAAACTGGGAGGAGTGTAAAGTGTCATTTCAGAAATATTGCACAGTACGTGTTTATCTGTAATACATATCATTTTGTGAGTAACTGTATCGAGGTTCAAATAAGTTTTTGCTTTGAGATATGCTAAAGTCTCAACCCTAGTATCTCAAGTGAACTTTACGACTTCTCAGTTTCAAGTAAAATGACGTCAGAGGCTGGTAAATTAGTTTGATTCTTTATGTGAGATGAGATCAGAGGTTAGAATATGTGGTTTTAAAGTATTTAGTACAGTTTAGGGGTGTAGTAAGCGAATTACTAACCGGAGTTGAATATTTTGTCAATTTATAGGACCCTCCTGGTGTTTGTAAATGAGTTGTTGGCCTAAATTGTGGGCTATTAGTATGGTTTTGCATAATTTCATCGCATTTGTCGTCTTCAAACACAACTCAGAACTCTCATGTTAGTTACGATATCTCTTGTATAATTACAACAACTCTATCAGTAACAACTTTCCTTTGCACAGGGTAATAGCATAACTATTAGAAGTAACAGTCAAAAGTTAAATGTGCGTATCTTTGGACGGTTCGTCAAAAATAAAGTCATTCTTTTTGGGTGTAATAGGATACGGGAGGATGATTTGAACTGGCGAATATAACTTCTTAGTCTGGCACTTAACCACAACACTACAGACCTGTCGTGGTTCCTCATAAATTGGCAGACGATTCCTATCTCTTTTCTGAGGACTCCTAACAGTGCGGGACTTCGACTGAACCAGTAACTCAGTATATCACGCGCAATAACAAATATCCCACCAAACTTTTTGGAAGGAACAAATTGGAACTCGTCAATCTTCTTGTGTGTCATGACATAAATATCTTACAAGCTAGATCGAAAAAGTAAGCATAAATGGGTTAATCCACACAACCAAACTCTTCCACAAGCATCCTTTCAGAGCTACCAACATATAAATCGGGTGTTGCCCTGCCTTAAATGAGACCAGCACCCCCACCCCACAAAACCGGAAGAACGTTCAGCAATCCGTGCGACATTTCTAAACGCTTCTCTGACACAATAGAGAGTCAAAAACCGTTACAAAATGGAATCGGGGGGGGAAAACTCCGCCCGTGACGTTTTAACCAAATTTGGTTAGAAAATTATCAAAGCGTTACATTTCGGTTATTTATTTATTTTATTTTTTATTTATTTACTCTTATTGAAATTTGTGTTTCTCGAAAATCTTGAATATTATCAAAACGAGATTTCACTTTGACAAATTAATTATTTCACTTTTTTGATGATTCGTGATCATGAGATCGCTTTTCCATCAGGTATGGGGGGTAGTAGAGAGAGGAGAAGAAGTTATGCTTTCTGGGTCAATCATCTTGTTTTCCCTTTTTTTATGTCTCCTGTCAATGGATTTTTCGGGTTTTGGAAATACTTCGCGAGGAGTGTCTTATTGAGAAATATCATCGTATTAATGAGCTCAATTTTTTCGTAACTTTAATAACTTAATTCGAGCCCAACTGGAAATTTATTGATTAATTAATTTTTTTTTACTTTCTTATAACAGACACGTGAGAATGGTTTTATTACAATTATCATTATCATTATCATCATCATCACCGTGATCATCATGTCGATCGTAATTGACAAGAAAAAATAGGCGTGTTTGGGCAACGAGTCGTCAAATGTATAGATCGTGAGGTGAGGTTCCTTCTTAAATATTCGTCATGGTTCTCGTGAAATAACTGACAACTGGGCGAACCATCTGGGTGTCTTGGGCTTGGACCCAAATTGTCATAGTGTCTTTTTCTGAGAAAAGTCGGGAAATTTACTCCCGGAGAGTTAGACAAATGGTTTAAATAGCCTGAGTCTCTCAGTAGCCATGAACCACCATGACGTGTCTAAACAACTCACAGAATTCAACATACCTTTCAGGTATTACAAGATACCCGGTGGATTTTGTATAGGCAAAGTGCTGAAAAGAGGTTACTGTTCTCAAAATACGACAATGCAACGAAACGGGTTGAGCGTGAGAATTGGTCTACTCGTCTAGAATAATGGGCTATACTAGTTGCACAGAATTTGTTCTAGAATGTTCGGCTCTTTGTTTCATGGTTCCTAGTCTACTGAAAGCACTGAAAGCGTTAGGGATGAGTCACATGACACCGTGAGTTCGGGTATAGAAGTCTACAGTTTGGTTCTCTAAGCCCATTTGTCAGCCTTTACATCCAAACGGTTAAGATAATCAAAGTATCCTATCTAAGCAGGGAAGTTTGCGTTACCTTCGGCACTGTTCTCATTACAAAGTCTCATCTCGGGATGTGACACTCTTTCGCCAGACACATGAATAACATGGTTGCGGTTTGATACTCGACCGTTAAATTAGCGACAAATCTCTCGTTTTCTAACCGAAATAACTCGGCATAAAAGTGAATCGCTATACTTCAACCGACTTCTTTCTTGGGCCGTTTACCACATGATGAGGGGCAACAACAAAAAAAAAGAAAAATTTCTCATAAGTTGCACAACCACGTGAGAGTTTCAAACAAAATAAATAAATAAATAAAAAAGTAACAAACAGGTTGTTTAAATTTCAGGATTTTCGTTCAAGAGGAACCCGAGTTGTTTTTTGGGAGGGAATTTTGCTGGGTCATCGTGGGAGGAAGAAAGTCCCACCGAAACGATGGAAGGCCTGATATGGCTTGAGCAAGGGGCCAGAAGCAACTCAAAAATTATTTCTTATGGAAGGAAAGGGGTTTCGAAAGCCGGTTGCTTCAACCTGAAACGCGTTCTACACCCAAAGAGAGAGAGAGAGATGGAAAATTGAGAAATTCGCTCGCGTTTTTACCGGGCAAATCACTAACAGTAAAGGTTATTTTGTGAAACACTCCACTCGACTAATTTTAATTTAAATTGATGAACCATAAAGATGGCGGGGTGGCCCTGGTGGAGATGAGATGGTGTGAGAAGGGAAGGTAAGGCTCACTATTCAAGTTTTTTCTACTTCAAATTCATCCCTTCTCTCAAATTTCAATAAATAAATTCCTAAATTAATCGTAATAAGAGGATTATGTATACATAAATAACCGGATTTATTAGTAGACTGTACATCGTGATACTCTAAATGGTAGTCTAAGAAACTAGACGTTGTTAGATCAAAATCAATAAAATCTATGTATTCAGCTTCCCCAACATGTACCAATTCTTTCGTTCACTTATTTAAAGACCACTCTTTCACCTTTCTTACTCTATGACTCTATTAGATTTCTCTATGAATGAATTTTGGGAGATAATAGGTCTCTCTCCTCCACCCATCTCGCCAATCTATTTTTCTGACTCATATTCCAGATAGTATGGTATTTATTCAGGTGCTGGTGAGTATCTAAATTGTCTCGTAAATCGATGATGTAACACCTCCAAAATTACTTACGACCACTGACGAATAAATATTTTGGTAACACTTAATTTAGGATTATTAAAATCAACATTTTTATAACTCTAATTGCAAAAGTTGTAATTCTGTCCTGCTTACAGAATTAGAGTAATCCGAAACCTGGAGAGGATAACTATCGTTTCAGAAATATCGCGCACTTTTTTTTGTATTATTTAATCCATTCAATTAGTTTTTGAATTTATTTTATAAATACATATACTGTATATATTTTGTATTTGAATTTTGAATCATTTTTATCATCCTAGTGTATAACAGGGAGAGGGTAGTATTCGGATCCAAATGTATCCAAAAAGTATCTGCGAAATGAATCCTCCACGAAAGTGTGCAGTGTTTTTGAAATGTATACTGTACGAAAGTGTGCAATACTTATGAAATGAGTCCTTCAACCAATCAACCACATACCCCTCATTAGTTATTAATTTTTTTTTAAAGTCTAAACCTATAAGTGGACTATTAAGTCTATGGACAATCAGGCCAGATGTTTATCTTCTGACTATGTCACTGACTCAACTTCAAAGTGATACCAACTAAACTAACTTCATCCAAGGGGCCTGTTCAATATTCATGAATTAATCCCTTCAGTCGACGAGCCCCCATAGGTAGGAACCGGAAAGAAATCCGACGGAATCATAATTTCCGGTCTCATGGCCATTTAATTAGCCCTGAATTGAATTCCCCATGAACTGTGACGAATCAGCCCGAAAACAGGATACATAGTGAGACATGACTATTATATATTTATTCATATATTATAGTTATTACCTTTAATAGTTACTAAACGATTATAGGCGTGCCTCCCTAAAATATCAGAGGTCATGAGAAAGAATGAACCCGAGAAGACAGCCATCAAGATATTCTAGTATTTCCTGAAGAAGAAGACATGTTTTCCAGACTCGGAAGAAGATGTATGGGAACTAGAGATGGGAACAAAGAGACCTACAACAGTGCAACACTCTTAACAAGGAAATACCACAACAGTAAAGTTTCAGCACAAAAAGGGAAGTTGAAAACTGGTAGAGGGTGGACACACATAAAAGGACAAGACTTCAAAAAGCGGTCTAATAGCTCAGACAAAACAGTCACATCTTCTAAGAATAACATGATAACAAAAAAAACCGTCTACAAACTGTGACCAGAAAAATCGCCCGAAGGACTCATAAACGTAATCAAACCAAAAACTCCTGGCTCATCAACCGCCATATTGTGGTTAAAAAGGAAAAGAATTTCATTCACTGAAAGTGAATGAAAAAAGTCCTGAATTTCCTTCTCGCACACCCATTACATATAATTACAATATCAATTCACGAGAAACAAGATCACTAAAATAGAAATCCGACACAAACACACACACATACCCAGAATTTGTAATTAAAACTTCGTAACAAACACAACGACAAAACGTTTAAGAGGAATAATCTATGGTTCCTTCCTCCTCCTCTTCCTCCTTCTCTCATCCTTAAACGCTCGAGTCATCTCCTGCGATTATTCATAATTTAAATAATAATAATAATTAATCACGATAACGGCGAAAAGATTTTTTGAGTTTCGAGATCAAGGTCAGAGAAAATTTTAACAACCCTTTCGGACACGAGGATTCTAAACTAACACACACGCTCGACCGTAGTACACACGTGTGGAATTGATTAGAGTTCTGGGCGTATATTTTGGCTAAACCTTTTCGAAACATTTGGCGGAGGATTGTGGCTTAAACACTCCAAGTAGTTACTTTGAAACATATAATATTAATAAAATTGGAGAAATATTCGACTCAAATCAGGGCAACCTAGTATTGTAACCTTCACTAATAGCAAAAACCATACTAAATTAGTGAGATATGATGCCGGTTAGTGGTCTAGTTGAAATATGACTGTGTTGGAAGCACTTTTTTGAATTTCTAGTATAACTGAGTTAAACAGCCTGAAAGGGCCTTAAATCACTTGACCAAAAGTTAAAGATGGATAATTTGGTTTAAGTTGTATAACCCCTCCTTATCCTCTAGTAGTGCTTATTAGTGCTCTCTTATTTCTATCTCTTTAGTAGTACTGGTACCAGTAGGTAGTAGCAGTATTAGGGGGTAGGATCTAAGTACAAATTTTTCAGGGCTCATAATTTTATAAAAATAGCTAGGATTTAGAACAAAACCGATTTAGTCAAAAGGTCAAAAAATATTTTTGGGTTATGTAAGTTGGGTTTGACGACGACAGATACGATGGAAATATGCAAAACCAGACCATATAATCCACAATTTAGGCCAACAACTCATTTACATACACCAGGAGGGTCCTATAAATTGACAAAATATTCAACTCCGCTTAGTAATTCGCTTACTACACCCCTAAACTGTACTAAATGCTTTAAAATCACATATTCTCACCTCTGATCTCATCTCACATGAAGAATCAAACTAATTCACTAACCCATTACGTCATTTCGCAAAACTGACCTCAACTCGTAAAGTTCACTTGAAATTCTAGGGTTGAGACTCAGACGTTATAGCTACTCACACCCCTCAATACAAAATGATATGTATTATAGATAAACACGTACTGTGCAATATTTCTGAAATGACACTTTACACTCCTCCCAGTTTTTTGGATTATCTCATTTCTATAAACAGAAAATAATGGTTTGCAGTTAGAATTATAAAATGTTAATTTTAATAATTCTGAATTAAAAGTTACAAAAATATTAATTAGTTAAAGGTGGTAATTTATGTAGTATTACGTCATGAATTTCGGACGATAAGAATGCTCTCCCAAAAATGAAGCTTTTATAACTGAGAGTTTTATCTGATGAACTAAAATCAGCAGAAGTGTGTAAGGACATAATCAACCATTCATGTCCTTTCAAGTTTTATAGGAAACAATCTAATAGTCCATAGTTATGGTTATAGTTGAGTTTTAATCCAGTTTTTCACCCTTTTTGGGAATAAAAAGGTTAAGGATAAAAATTTTGACCTTGCGACTATAACTTCTTGGTCTGGCACTTAACTATCTCACTACAGACCTCCCGCATTCGTATCCTTCCAAGTTTATAGGAAAATATCTAATATTTTATAGTTATAGTTAAAGTTAAAGTTGAGTTTGAATCACGTTTACCATCTAACAATTTAAAAGTTAGAACAGCTATTAACTATAAAATGGAGAGTAAGAAGCCCAAACTTAAAATTGGTGTGTTTAGATTTTAAGATTGACTCAGAGCTGTAGTAAAGTATGTAGTATTACTTCATGACTTTTGGATGATATGAATGCTGCCGTCGAAAGCCACCGCCTTCTACAAAAAAAATTCTAACTCATTTGAACCTGAAAGGGAGTTTTAAAGCTAACGAAAAATTTGACCAAAGATTTGTTTTCCGTCTCCGACTAACCTAAACGTCTAGGACTTCATTCTGATAATAGTAGAACATAAAATCAAAGGCTATCAAGCCAAAAAGTTTTCAACTATGGCGTTACAGAATCAATCGGTTACAGAATCTACAGTCCATGTTTAGAGTTACGGGAAAATCTGATGTTCTAAGATAAAATTTGGAAGGATAGACATCGATCACACAACAACAACAACCGGCCCTAGAAAGTCATAAGACTAACACATCCAAACTTCCTCAAAACCTTGAAACAGATTTTCGGAAAGCTGCCAGTCCACAAACAAAAATTTAACGGTTTTCCAATTCAATTAAGGAAACGATAAATATGATAGCAGACAAGATGAAACGCGTGTGCGTCACGAAGCGTGTAAACAAATCACAGTCATGTATGCCCAAAAGAAGGGAAAACCGGGCGAGAGGAGAAGAAAAGAAAAAAAAGTCAGCAGTACATAGAACCTGAACCTAGTTTCTTGAATTTCACGAGGAAAGACTTTTGACCCAGATAGACAGCATGTCGATTGCTTCTTCAAAGGGAGGGGAAGTCGTCATCTCACCTCTAATGCAATCGAAATGTAAACAAAAAAAATTTTTCCCAACGAACCGAATCGCACAACTTGAAAACGAAAGACTGAATGGGTCTTTTTTTACGTCGCATTGCGTAATCGTTTTTTTGCGAAGTTAAGGGTGAGGATCAAAAGGATTTCTTCCTGTTGTTGAACCTTAAAAATGTTTTGTGCTCGAAATTTTGAGATTTTTTGAACAACCGCATAAAAAGGGACCTGCTTAGCACCTGATAAGCACAATTTTCCTGACGACAAATCTGAGTGGAATGATGTTGCTTCTCAAAAAGTCAACAGATTATACTAAACGATAAAGATCAGCATTTCGTAGCAAATTTGACAGACGACAACGAGAAATTGAAGTTGTGCGATTTATGAAAGACATCCCAATGTCAAGTGCACAACCACTAATCAGTCTTTTAAACCCTTAGTCAGTTATGATAATTCTTGCAAACTTTTTATTATAACATCGTTAGCTTAATCTCGAATCAACTGTTCTTCAAGTTCTGTGAGAGAACTTTTACTTACGCGATTTGCTATCGTAAAAAACTCATCTACCGCATAAAACAAAACTCGACTTTATCATTAAATTAGAATAGACCACGAAACCATTACTTATTCTCTACCTAAAATTATTGGGAATCACGCATCAGGATATACAGTAGGGTGATGATCTAAGAAAGAAAATTGAAGGAAGAGTAGAAAATCTAAAATGGCGGAAGGGCAATTGAAACAATTTGTTCCTTAAATTGGCGAAACGAAAAACAGTTTAACTCAAACAAACGGATGGTGACCGTGGAGAGTTGCAAGGTGGTGTGAGAGAATGTCAAGGTAGAGTGCAGTCACACAACTTATACAGAACAAACATGACAAGTCCTCTCTGGGGATGGGAACTTCTCATCTTATCTGCAAAAATTTAGACTGACAGGTACCGACAGGTACCTCGAGTGCAACTGTAGAGACGGTGTCAATCACCTGTTATTTGACTGTATAACCTGGTAATATCCACGAATTCAGAAGGTTGACAGAATCTTTCTAAACATTTGTCACAAAGATAGGCATAGCTTAGCCAGCTGTCAGGAGGGTCATGGCTCTAAAACACAAACACTAGTTAGGTGCAATTCGCTGTTGGTATACCTTTTGTCTCCGTTAACTAAATTCACGAATCTTCTAGTATGTACTGTATATACTGATACTGTAATATATTATGCTATAATATTTCATTTTATCGTTAGCACAAATGTGATGCGAATACTATTATTTTTAAATGTTTATATATAATATATGCTTATTGAAGATGTTACAAAATAAGCATCGTAGGGTATTCAATATATATTTAAAAGTTTCAGTATAATTTGACTTTCCAAAAAAACGTATACAGAACTACTGTTGCAGCTATACTGTCTTATAGACTTTCCAAATTCCTTATCGAGATCATTTGACGAGTTCTTGTAATGATAACACCTCCAAGCCCAACCTCAAGCTAGATGATCAACATATATTGAATCAAAAGGTCTTAACTTTGATTGATTTACAAAGGAAATATAAAAGCAAAAGGAAAAATGACATAAAACTCGTTTCCGGTAGTAAATATCACTCGGTTCCCATATTTTTAATGACTGATAAAAACGCCAACGGCTCTGCGCCATTTTCATTTCTCCGATTTGATTTGTCGGTGATGCTTTTTGCCATTAATTTCTATTCTTTTCGTTTTATTCGCGAAACTCGTCTTGACTAACAATTAAGGAACCATTCCCTCCTCCTCCTCCATTTTGTTTTCTCTTTTCCTTTTGCCAGGTTATAGAAAATGACATTCAACCGTCGCACAGTTCATAAAATCATAAACAACTTACTGTCAACTGTCAAAAATTCAAATCTTGTTTGGCTAAATCACAAAACTACAACAAAGCAACTTGAGATATAAAATGATACTAACGCCGATTATGGGTTTTATTTTTATATTTTTATACTCCTTTTATTATTTATAAATTAAAAATAAAACAGACTTTCGAATTTCGGGTGAAAAACAAAAACGAAAACATCTCCAAAGGTTAAGAACTCCGAAAATGAAAATGCGCTTTCGTTGTCTCTATGAAACGAGTCGTTTCGATTTTTTTTTATTATTCCAAGGTGGCGGTGACTTTTCAAAACGTGAATCCGTCCGTTAGGAAGGAAGATTTCATTTCGACATTTTTTTTTATTCATTTCTTTCTCTCAACGCATTCATCTAATCGTATGTTTGTTATGTGTTCTACTTATTCTCATTTCCTTTTCTTTTTATTTACTTTTACTTAGTAAGAGTATTTTAAAGAAGGTTTTCGATTTGAATAAATAAATTAAAAAGGAAAAAAATCCGGAGATTAGTTCGACCCACGCTTAGACGATGGAATGAAAATTTTTTTTTTAGGTAAGGACGAACGCGAGAATATATTTGATAATAAACCAACGGTTTTTGTATTAAAATTAATTATCTAATAGGTAAGTTTTTCGGTTTAAAATGATAAACTTCTTTCATAAATAATGCACACAATTTAACACGTAAACAAAAAAAGAATTTTAATTTCAAAAATACTGCACAATTATGAGACCAAGTGATCTCTTACAGAGACACGACTGAATGATTTTTATATTCCATAAATAACGTCCGCAATTTTATGAGAAACCCATCCCATCAATAATGCATAGTTATGGAGAAAATTAGATTTCAAAAGTTCTGCACACTTTTACGAACGACTTTTTTCACATAAAGCACACTTCCGTGAGTAAATTATTTTATAAATGGAGTTTAAAATATTTAATACCTTCTTAAAGTTTTGCACGGTTGTATGACCAAATCGTTTCTTAAACAAGAATATTCTAATGATTTATGTATTTCATAAATATTGCACAATTTTGGAAGAAAATTAGTTTTAAACGTACTATACAGCAGTATCCTCTAGTACATAACAGCACACACCCATAAAGAATCCGTTTCATAAATAACGCACAGTCGTAGGAGTTATTGTCAAAAATGCATAATTGTAGGACCTAATGGTTTCACAAATAATGCACAGTTACTAATTTCAAAAGTACTGCACACAATTAGAAACATTTCTTTCATATATAGCACACACATTCACAATGAATTCACTTCATAGCGCATATAAACTTGTGAAATAACCCCTCTCATATAATTGCAGGTAGAATTAATTTCAAAAGTACTGCACACTCTCACAAAGTTCGAGGCGCCTCGATCAAGAGTTCAAAGTTTTTAGGCGCCTCAACGACAAATCCCTGTTACAAATAATTATTAAACTTAAATATCATTAAAATGACTCGGTTTTAAAACTTTAATACAGATAAATAAGATATTCAAAGAATTAATTTAATAATATTTAGGGGACCACCGTGCCCATCCTGCGGTCCCAAAATCAATCAACCAGTGAAAGAAAAAAATTTTAACGGCCCACCCAAAATTACTGATCCCTAACATGTTCAGAATGTATAAGAGAGTGTCAACCTAATTTTATAGAACACTCTCCGAAATCCTTTATCCGCTTCTGGGACTAAGACACTGATCTGTTTCACAGACAACTTCTTAATGACTTAAACACAGCTAACTGTCTTGCACTTGGAAACAGGTGGTGATTAACTAGGACAGCATTAAAAATACATAAATAGATAAAATAAAAGTTATTATGTATATAACTATAAATTGTTACGTTTATTATTTTTTATATTATAAATCATTAATTTTAAAACTGTCGGGAATTCCTAAGTAGTTGGATATTTATTTTGTTTGAAATTTTTTTAGTTGGACTTGTAAATACTGTCTACAAGTCTAACTGTCTGGATTTGGAATGTATTGTATCAATAATTAAGTTGTCTTAAACAACTTTTTAATAACATTAAAAAATAATTATAATAATATATATTTTTTATTTCAAATTTCTGCCATACCCGATTGATACTTTTTTAATTTAGTTATCGCTGTGTTTATTTCATAAGTAATGCACACTTGATGCTATTTAAATATATTTTATAATTTCCAAATTAATTATTTTCATATAATAATTCAAGAAAAGTGTGCAAGACTTTTAAAATTAATCGTCTCCATAGCTGTACAGTATTTACGAAGTACACAAGTTTCCTTCGGGTTAAATTTCATTTATAAAATAAAATTCACTCACAAAATTGTGCATTATTTTTGAAAGGAATTGTTCTCGAAAGTTTGCAGGGACTTAGGAATATAATTTCTCCGGTAACCGTGCATCATCAATGAAATCAATATCTCGTATAAATGACATGACTTTCGAAATGTATTGCTAGTTGAAAGTGCGTGCATTATTTATGGAAGAAGTCGTTCCTTTCGAACGGGCTCTAATACTAATTAGGTAATTATTATGTTAAAATGAGGTTCATTGTATGAATTGTAAACAGAAATGTTATTGAAATGAAGTAACATTGCCTTACAAAAATCGCTGTTTCATGTTTAATTAGAAAATGACTATACATGGGAGGCACTCCAGACCAAAACAGTGTGTCTGTCTACCTTGATTGCAATCTATATGGGTGTCAATTTTTGACTGAAATCGGTTCATGTATTTTGATATTATACAGAAATATACACAAACAAACTGGCTTAAGATGAAATTATGTTGTAAACATCCATTTGCTGTGGATTAATTATAATGCGAATGTCTCAAACGACTGTTTCTGTGAGACTGAATGGTTGAACAGTCTTGAATTTGGGTTTTAGTAAACCTTAGAAGGAGGATGGGCTGTTTTACCTAACCTGCCACCTAGAGTTTGTTATGCTCTTAAATTATCTTTAGGCTAATTATGGGTTCATATATTTTGTGTGACACTAACTAATTCGTTTCGGTAACTCTAAAAGGTTGGACATCATTGTACCATGGGTTTTTGAATTGGGTTCTTTACTACCACCACACACATCATCGGGTTAATATCTTCCTTCAGCAGATCACAAGACTTGGCAAAATTTCAAGCGTCTCACGAGCAGTCAGAAGGCACCTCGACTAAGAACTAATTAGCCCCAAAGCACAGTTTTATAATAAATACTTTAAGAAGGACTTATAATTTGAACTGGTATCAAGTTGGAGGAAGTTGCAAACAAAATTTCCTACGAAGGAGGTTGATAAACTTTTTGTATCTACAATCACCTTAATTCAGCAAAAAAAAAGTTGAAACAACCTGTTCTGAGTGTAAGTTACGTATCATAACCCAGGTAACATCCCCTAGAGTTTTAAAAAAATTTCCAGAACACCAATAATGACATTGGTGTAGTTATTAGATTAACTAGTCAAGAAATCGAAACCTGTCTTTGCCAAACGAAACCATACCCAGACGGTATAACAGCCATACCAGTCACATCCCATATAAAAAGAAAAAAATGGGAAAAAACTCAAAACCCAACATCCGTCATCAAAAACATCAACAAAAAAAAATCGCACAAAGTTCCGGCTCGAAAATTCATTGTCACACTCATCAAACAGCTGATAAAGACTAAGTCAAACAGGTTTATGTCCCCGAACCATACTTTCCTAACATCAAAAAAAAACAAAACTAAAAACAAAACTCACCGCTTTGGGAGAAGAATCCGCCTCTGACGAAAAACGTAATCCATTTTATGTAAATATACACTCATACCGCATTATTCAACTAAACAATATATATAAAGTAATAAAAAAAGATAAACGTAAGAAAGTATAGAAAAGTCACAATTCCGAGTAGGCACGTGCTCAGTCGTCGGATAGAGAACCTAAACTGATCGGTTGAAAGCACTTCGCACTAGACTGGTAGTGGATGGTGCTCCCACTTTCATCGTCTTTAATTGTCGTCTCTCCTCCATCCAGTTTTTTTTCAACCAATGCAACTCTTTTTTGTTGTTGTTGTTCCTCGGTTTTCTTCGTTTATGCCAACCGCAATAAATTTGATACCTAATTAACGGAAAATTATTATCTTTCTTTTTTTTTTGTTGTAATAATAAATTTAGAAACGAGATTGAAACAAAACAAAATTTTAAAAAACGACAGGTTAGCATTTTACCGTTAAAGCAAAAAAAACTGCAGCCAACATCAGAAATTGCAATACAAAAACAATTTCGAATGTTTACGATTGTTAACTTCAAGAAACTTTTTTTGTTGTTGTTAAACAGTATAGACTTCCGTACCTTTCGCGTAAAAAAAAATCGCACTATATGAGACATACATCATCAGACGTATTTACTAGCTCTACCGGAAAGTTCTGTCCGATAATTCATATCACGCTTTTTTTGGTTCTCTCGTTTTATCATTTATACAGTATATATACTGACCTAGCAAATGAACTAAAATTGAAGATGATTCATGTTAGTATTAACTAGGAACGGACTGGCTGATTGACAAATTTAAAGTTCATTTAAGTCACTGCATTCTGTATGAATTCTGTTACAGAAGTGGATAATTAGTTCAAGGTGTTGGATAAGGGTACAGTTTCTGATAAAACTTACAGAAGATGGGTAGAAAAATTTCAACTACGTGATTTTGACCGTTCTGATGAGCCTAACTCTGGGCGGCCATCTTTAATTGCCATCGATACAGTCAAAATCATGTTGGTGCAAAATTTTTTTTGGACAACATCGGACATTGCCGATACCAATAAATCATAAATAAGGATGGCAATTATATTATTCAATAATGATTATTTAAGGTATAGTATATTTATACTTTTGTATTATTCTAAAAATGAACAGAACTTTCCGGTAAGCCTAATATATTATATACAAGTTTACGTTTCGTTTTAAATTTTTCGTTAGAAACAAATTGGATTTCTTTAATGAAATTTCAATATTATGAATCCACACAAGACACTAAACATACCGTATCGTCCTGGTTAAACAATTTCAGAGTTGGAAAGATGAGATTTCGCACTAAAAAAAATTATTTCCCTGTTTTTTGTTTGGTCAGTTGTGAGTTACAGGGTGTTAAAATTAAAAATCAACAAGACAGAAATTTGGTACATTTTACGGTTTTTTCCTTAATAAAGTCGAAAATTCAAGCCAGTTGATTGAAATTGCGAGTGGCGTTTATGGTCCGGACACTGTAACAGCCAATTACGTGCAATTTTGGTTTCGTCAATTCCGTTCCAATATTTTTGGTGTTAAAGGTGGACCTCGCAAATATCGATAGAATCAAACAAATGATCGAAGTGGTAGTATCAACCAGGAGCTAAAGATCAATCATTTAACGGTTTTAAACCATTTCACAAACCTGGATACACTTTCACCCTTACATATGATAATTTTAACTACAGTAACAGATGCTGATTTTGTCCTCAAATTTTTAGAAATCACCTTAAAATGTATTAAATCTTCAATTCTTCTCATTAACTAATGTTTCACTATAGATAAAATTTGATCAGGTTTCTTTTTATGATCAAAATTCTGTTTTTCTATACCTGAGACTGTGTACCGGTTATTATGAGAAAAACCGTTAACAGGTTTCCTTTTTTTTAAACCCGTATTGTGAAGTATATATTAATAAATCTCATTAAAAATATAAAACCATCGAGAGGGTTTAAATAAAATTGACTAAAATACAGTGTAAAAATAATTTTATAAATAAAAAACATACCAAAAGAAAGAATATCGTCTTAAAAACGTTTACACAATGCAAAACCGTTTTCGCCATTCCACAACGCCTTCTAAAATCAAATCGAGAACGTGCTGTTATTCCGAAAAACTTAACTGATTAATGAAAAATGTAAATAGAAAATCCCCGATAATTAAATTTTTAATCTTTTAATTAATTAAATAAAATAAAGGCAAAACTCAAAGTAAAACATTCAAATTTTGAGTTTAGAAACAAGTTTTAAGTTAAAAGTAGCAAAACGTTGAAACCTTTTTGAGATGGAGTGCGTTCAAAAATTCATCAAAATCGTTCCCGACATAGAACGTTATTGTCGCCAACTTGCAAAATAGGAAATAAACAATTGATTTCTCTATGAGTTTCATTCTCCATCCAAATATTTAAAATAAATTCTCTTTTTTGGCAGTTTTAAACGTATTTCCTTGTTTGGAAGCCAATAAACAAATTCGTAAATCAGGTTCTTTTAAGGCTAATCTATTGGAACGTGATTTAAAAACATACGATTCAAACAGCCCAAGGTTCGAAAAACCGTTCCAAAGAAGACTACGCATATTCAATTTTTTACTTCCCAATACTTATAACAAAAGACTTGTAAGATTTTGTGAAGAAAAATGGCAAAATTGAAATGAAGACATTAGAATTTAAAAACAAATTAACGACTGATGATTTATCTAGAGCAGAGAGTTGTTACGATGTCAAACCCATTTCGATGTTCTTCATTTTTTTTGAACCAACTTGTTGCGTTGATAATTTTATTTAATAATTATTTTTCCTTAATTGATGGATTATATCACGCATTTCTATTTCCTTTAGTTTGAACTAAATAGCACAAGTCGAAAGGTTTCGAAAAACAAACAAACGACGACGACGAACTCATTTTTTTTAACGGCTCGGAAGTGGCCCTCGTTGTCTTCTTCAAGACTTTTTGTTGGCAAATCGTTGATTTTATTAACAGCAGCAAACGACCTACTTTTCTTTTCATCTACTTATTTTATCGCACTTGTTGTAAGTGTACTTGTTAGTATTATTAAAAACCAAAAAGATCTAATTTTAATTTTCGAGGAACTAAATTCGAGTTTCTTTAATTCTTGCGACAAATCCCCCAACCGTCTTCTATTAGTCTTGATTCTTTTATTTCTCAACCCCGATTCACTATACAAAACTGAAGAATTTAAATTTCTTGTTTCAATTAATCGAAATCCAAATTAAGATTTATTTATCAAGTTTTGATTTGTAGCAAAATGACAGTTCATGCTGAACGATTGAATTAAATTAACAGCGATGAAGACGAATGAAGCTGAAAATATGTCAAAATATCAGGTTTTAGGGTCTTAGGTTTAAGAATCTTTCAAAACACAGCAAGAAATTATCCCAGATGATGTTAACAACAGTAAAAAACTATTCAGAAGAAACTTAACAAGATGGCACCTCAGTAAATTGAGATTGTAGCAAAGGATTGACCTTGGAAGTAAAAACTTGGTGATAGCAAAAACTTATGTATAAGCACTTATATAAGCAAATCGCCAAAGTCTCAACTCGGTAGAGATGGAACACAGAAAAATTTACATCGAAACGAGTTTAGTTCTAATTAAAAGTTAGGCAAAGTAAAAGTTAGCTAGAGTTACAGACCGTAGCAAAGGTTACCGACAATAAATATTCAACTAACCTAGTGACATCAAGAGACTTTGGAAACTACTACCCATTCCTAACCATCCTTCTCTGTGCCTGTTTTTTCTTGTCACTCACTCATAGCCTGATATCTTTTCATAACCTGCCCTTGTTTCCTTGTATCCCTTCCTTTCTCCTCCATTACCCCGCCACACTATGAGAAGCTTTACTTCTGTAATTTAATCTGAGACAGTGTTTGCCTTAGTCAGGGTCATCAAAACGTTTCAAATGGAATGAAGTAGGACTGTATACACACAGTAGGAAAACATGGAAACAAGAGAGAGAACTCGACCTAGACCTGAGAGTGGGTGTAAGGATATCATTAAAATGTTAGACAGGACAGAACAAGCACACGTTAGGGAGGAGTGGCGATGGACTCCTATTGCGACCGTGAACTCACCAGCTTCTGAAACTGGATTTGGACAAGAGCAGTTTTGTTCTCAAAGTCAAAACCGTAACAGAAACATGTAAGTTTCCTTGCGTTTCTTTTCGACGAAACACCTAACATTGGAACCAGTCTAAGTTTTTGTCACAAAACAAAAAATGGAAAACGGTTTCGCTAACTTAACGACCTGCTAACCTCTTCAGTGACTCAAATCAAAAGTCAGTCTTAATTAAAAGATTTCAATTCTGAGAACAAACAGTAACGAGTATCATTCGCAAAACATTAATTCGTATCTATTAATATAATTATATTGATGAGTGTTCCAGTCGGAATTTTCCAGCGAAATCGAGTGCTGAAGACGGTCAAGTTGTCAAAGGTAATTACCTCCATCATGGTATTCATTATCTAAACAAATAGAACCGATTCCTCCCCTCCCTCCAGCCTCCTCTTAGACATACTTTTATACAATAAATAACAGCACCACTTGACAGTAGCAAAGGGTCATTTGAGAGAAATTTAAATCTGACTTTGACAAAATATGAGCTAAGATTGGCAGATTCACACTCAAGATTTACTGTTGTCAGCGAAGTAACTGTTAATCAGAGCACATCAAAATCTCATCCTACGGAACTGCAAGACTGAAGTTTATTAGTCTATGTAATCCAGAAGAGCATCATTTATTATAACTTGGCCCCTCACCAGTGTGTTGTTTCAAATTTTGTGTACTTTATGAGTATACATTTCTAAACATATTAGCCATGGTACGAGGCTGTTATCACTTCCCAGTATTATCCTTCGGCAGAATTTATCAAGCCTATTGCTTACAGTTTCTCAGAAGACTTCGAAATTCCCTCAGTGATCTATTCTAAGGTCTTGGGAAGTATACTTCTAGTGATCTTGGAGTGTTAGAAGCTTCTCACGCTCTGAGGATCTATTCTGAACTGTCTCTTTTCGTTATGGCACTACTGACAGGTTCTGGAGCCTGGCAGAGCATAGACTTTGTTTAGGAACGCGTCTGAACTCACAAAATAACGAGTGTAACATTATACGTACCTAACTTATCTAGACGAAACCTCAAATAAAGTGGCTTAGGTGTAGAAACCCAAGAGCCACGATCGAGCTTTCGAGAAACCAAGAACAAACCCTACCACAAGCAGAAGAACGGATCTTAAAAAAGCTTTGAGATTGTGTGTCACCACCTTACAATCATTCTAAAAAGATCAAACAGTCCTAAAATCTAGCGATATCAAAACGATTTTGGTGTCAACCACCACAGAGCTTTGGAGGATCAAGGCAGAGCTTCTCGACCTGTTGACACTCTAACACTCTTTACCATCACATTCAAACAAATCGAATTGTTCTAACACGGAAGAAGGTGGATGAAGGAAATGCAACACCAACCGAACCCCCCGATGTCACAAACATGAAACTAGTACCGGCGAACGTAGCCCAAGAAGGCGGTGAAGGTACGATGACGACGTAATAAAACGATCCAAAACGTTCTCTAAATCAACATGACTTCCCCTCGATTAGGTTTCTTTCGTTTTTAAATTTTTGCAAAAACAAATTGATTAAAGTCGATTTCGAGGCTGCGAGTACCTGCCTCGGAAAGTAGAATGTCCCAGTTGTAGCGCAAAACTTGTTTTTTAGTGCGGTCATGTTCATCCGTGGAATTTCGTTTCTTTGTTTTTTTCACCGAAACGAACTTAAGTCGAATCAATTTATTTATATTAAAAAAAAAACAAACAAACAAAGACAGACGGACGGACAGAACGTGGAGAGAGAGAGAAGGTAAAGGAAGCGTAACGTTAGAAAGCACTCGCGTCCAAGTTTCCTATTTTTACGCGGATTATGTTTCTTCCTTAAGCAATTTATGCTGTCTATCAACACCAACTTTCATTTTGTGTTGGGGATTGTTTGAATGAAATGGTTCAAAGAATCCAAAACTGAAGATGTAAACAATGAAAACAATTCCTGACAACAATAAATAAATAAATCGAAAAAACAGAAAAAGGTTTTCACTTTTCAAATGACTTCTCTTCTCACTGACCAAAACGTAGTTCAAATGAAGAGAGAACTTCGACCTTAAACAAATATCAGTTCGACGGGTCTTAACTGTAGCAAATCCTTAACAGCTTTATCTTCTTAGCAATTTGAATTTTAGCAAAACCGTCAGACAATTTCGAACATAACAAAATTTCACCCTAGCAAATTTTAACTATGTTACACTATTACCAGAGAAAGTAAGGATCAAGACAGGTCATCAAACACGTCTCTTCGAGGTCGTCCCTCGGAGTGACTAAGTCACCGATTTGGGAGGACTACAGAAGACTATTAACAAGATTCTGGATCTTCTCTCCCCCCAGATTTTCCAACCCAGGGGTTTTAGTAGATGCAAGCAAAATCAAAGTAATGGCGGATACCCAAGAGAAGTTTCCCTTGGATGAAAAACGAAAATTCATCAAACAGATAACCTAATCAGATCTTACCTACGGCAAAACAATTAAGCAATGAAGAGAATTCAAACCCAAAAAATGATCAAAATGGGTTTCAGTGATTATGATGGTGCCATTTCAGAAAAAATAATTTTAGCAAATTTTGCTTTACCTTTGGTAAGACAATTTTGAGTTTAATAAAATTTTAGTTAAGCGAATTTTAACAACAGCAAACTATTATCACAGGCAATAAAGATCAAACGGATCATCAAACACGTCTCTCCGAGGTTGTCTCTCGAACTGAGTAGAGTCACCGGTTTGGGAGGACTACAGAAGACTATTAACACGTTCCTGGGTCTTCTCCCAACTCAGAGTGTCCACCCAGAGGTTTTAGTCGATGCAAGCCCTAAAGAAAGGACAGATATTCTTTTTCCCTGGATAATAAAAAAGTCATCAAACGGATAACCTAATCAAATCTTAACTACAGCAAAACAATTAGGCAATGAATAGAATTCAAATCCAAAAAATGATCAAGATGGGTTTCAGGAATCATGTAAATGTCATTTCAGAAAAAATTAATTTTAGCAAAATTTTTCTTACCCTATACTTGTCTTACCTTATCTAATTTTTAGCAAATTTTTCGTTACCTTTTGTATGACAACTTCGAGTTTAATAAAATTTAGTTCAGCGAATTTTAGACATAGCAAACTATAATTACACACAATATAAATCAAGACGGGTGAATTAATCAAATCTCATCTATAGCAAAGCAGCAACGAAGAGAATTTAAACCCAAAAAATGATTAAAATGGGTTTCAGCGATTATATTAATGCCATTTCAGAAACTATTAATTTTAGCGAAATTTGTCTCACCCTATAACCCGATCGTTGCCTTACCTTTTCTAAGAAAATTTCCAGGAAAATAAAACTTCAATCAACGACTTTTAATTATAGCAAACTATTATAACAGACAATAAAGATCATGAGGGGTGATCTCATCAAATCTGATATGTAGCAAAAAGTTAAATTAATTTAACGGACAATTAACCTCAAACACTAATTTAAGAGTTTTAGCAATCCCTAGATGCTGTATCAGCAAAATTTTAACCAAAGCAAATGCTCATTTCAAAAAAATTTTGACCACTAAAATATAGCTCCCCACAGAATTCTGATCATAGAAAACTACTATTCCTCTTAATAGTGATCATAACAGAACGCAAATCTTGTTCACAGCAAAAGTTTCAGTTAACTAATCGTTATCAACTTAAGAACTGAACCAAAAAAGTCGTTAAACACTGTCATGTCAGCAAAATTTAAACTTCGCAAAAGGTTATTTTGTCTAAATGACTGTAAGAAAGCCCAGCAAATACTTTATCACAGAATACAATGTCTATAACAAGTTACAATACTTGTCCCTGGCAAAAAATGAATTTATCTATAAAAGGGATTCAACTCAGAGACTCATTCACAACACATCCAGGAAAAGGTTGTTTAACCCAATTTCGAACGTACATCAATCCCGTCTCAGTCAATTTTCAGTATAAGAATACCATTCAGTATTGATAATAATAAAGATCTAATCAAATAATATTTATAGCAAAAAAGTTGATTGATTACTTGGCTAAGAGAATTGAACACCAAAACCTATTTCAAGATAATTTCAGTAAGCATAAAATATCATCTCAGCAAAGTTGAACATAAAAATATGTCAGCTCAACAAATCTTAACTGTAGCAAACAAATTTCTCAGAAATTATTGGTTATAAACAGTGATCTAATCACATTTTATGTGTAAATATAAATTTAATTAATTTGTTAGTCGCAAAGCGCTTTAATTTCAAGAAACATCAAATCTCAGCAGATTTATCAGAGCAAAGACAATTTTGAGCTCAGCAAACTTAGATCACAGCAAACACCCTCCTGATGAAGTAGAAGAAGGAATCGTGGCTAAATTTCTTTAATAAGTCTAATTTTGGGGTGAAGTTTGACGGAAATAAATCTGAAAGCAAAATGTTAGTTTTGACTATAGCAAAAGCTCATGCCAATGATAACTAAACTGAGCCTTTACACAAAAGGTTACATCGAAAGCAGTTCTATGCCTGCTGTATCTAAACAACCAACATTTCAGGATTAAGCTAACCACCGCCTTCTTAGACATAATCCGACTCGGTCTCCCATACTTCTACCGGTTCTAGTCAGACTATCCAACTGCGCTATCCCTCTCTATACATCAATGCCTAAGAAAACTTTGAAACTTGACCTTCTCCTGACAGTCATAACAGAACAAAACCAATTTTTGCGGTTTTGCTTTCTGTAGAAAACCCAAACATAAAATCCATTTACGACTGTTTGGAAGTGTCACTCCCAAGGTTCTGTTGACTCACACGAAGGGTATGTCAGTCAGGCCGGAAACGGATTAAACGAAAATTGCGAAAACCGGGCAAAACACGCGGAATAGGGGTCAAGTTTTTTGTTGTTGTATTTATATTACATAAAGCAAAAACAATGTCGTAAGACAGACAGACAGACCGAGTGTACGTGTGGGAAGGGAAGGAACAGAAAAAAGGTCAAGAAACCCAATATTTCGTGAGCGAGCTCGTTTCTTATTGGTAGAGAACGTCCCCATCTTACGATTGCTTATTCGAATATCGCTTAGACGAGCAAATTTTTCGAATTGAACGCCGTCTCAGCTTTTTTACCAATAGCAAAACAGGCTCTACTCAACAATCGAACAGAAAGGAATATCGAATGTCAAGTACGACTCCGGTAAGCTTAGTCAGCAATTCAACGAAATTTGGAAGCGTAACACTCGTTTCAAGTTTGATGAGACATTTGCGACGACTTCGTGTCCTACAACGCGTAAAATAAATTTTACATGTTGACATAGTTTGTCATTTTTTTAGACAAAAGACGAAGATGTTGACACTTGTGTGTCGACTATGCAGAGTGCCTCTGACTTGACTTACTGACACCCAAATTTGTTTTTATTTTCCGTGACAACTGCTAGCACTGTTGGTTGTTATTGTCTGTGCTTTATCCAGCGTCTAGTTTTTGAGTAAACAAGACAATTTTCTGTCAAAATTCCTTTCCTTCTGGGCTGGATTTTACCGAGGTCCCACTCTGCTCAGATGACGAGGTTGTCTTTGTGACTAACAAACCACAATGACCTGGGTTTCACATTAATATTGTTAGCAAGCCTTTGCTTCTTCTTCCAAATGGCGAGTAAAAACCCAACGTCATCGATGGTTGTCAGCTTGTTCAACCTTTTTCCGTTGGTCTCTTTCATATATTAGATGAACGGGAAAATGAGTTTTGATCCAGTTTCCCAAGCTTGAGTAGACTACAGAATATAGGTGGGAAGCTCCACTCTCAACTACTTTGGTCCTTCCAATGACCAAAGCTTGGTATTTTTCAAACTAACTGGTAAATGTGATAAATATTTAGTAATTTATTACAATAACCAAGCTTAGTTGGTAATTATGAATAAAATCTTAAAGGAAATAGATGTGGCGGGCCAAGGCAACACTCTCAGACTTGTAACAGAGTCACAAAAAGTATGCAGACACTTGAAGGAAGGCGCACTCAGACCCATAGGAAAGAGTACGCGAACGATAAAAATTGAACGCACGGCCAATTGAAGTCAGGCAGAGGAGTACAACCAATCCGGGGACTAACTCGAACGGCTATCGAAACAACTGCGCTATTTTTTTAGATATTAATTTCAATAAATTCATTTTCGTTCGTATCCGAAAGGACCTGGTGGTTCCCAATGTAAAAGAGGAAATCGCCAGATTCTCTCTCAAATACTCTTCCCGGCTCGTGGACCATACAAATCCCACAGCTGTCTCTCTCCTCAACGATCTACTACCCGTTGGCAGACGGCGGGTTATGCCCGAAAAGCTTTCTCTCTTGTTCTGAACTCTAGTCTGTCACTCTTTCCTATACACTTTTCGCTGCTCTGTCCTCTTTCAGGCACCCCTTTTCATTTCACTTACTTCTCCTTGGAGGTTTCCTGGATATCCCAATATCGCGGCAATAGTCCAACGACGCCTGAAGCGATTCAAACCGCTCGATTCTGCAACACTCTTCTCTTAATCGCACCTTGTCTATCTCGTCTCCTTACCTATCCTACCAACTTCCTATCTTCCTGTCTACCATCCGCCCCTGACATGCTACCATCCGACAATGGTAGGTACCTCAGACCAAACCCCCTATATCAACCTACCAACTACTTGGTGTTTCAAATTAGAGACAGGTGGTAGTTAGGAGGGAAAAAGAAACGTTCGGAACCTATGTGCTTTGTCTCATCAACACACAAAAGGTGTACAACAAAATCGACCTACAAAACACAATCCCCACCACCTGACAAAAACCAAAATGAGAGTAAGAACCATAGCTGATAAAAATAATACTGTATTTTAAAAAAAGAAAAAAATTTCCTACAGAATAAAATAACAAATCCATTACATCGAAAAAAAGGAAAAATGTTTCAAAACATTGTAAATAAATTCGTGCAAATAGAAATATCGAAGGCTCGGTTTCGTACATCCTCACTCATCTCCTCCCCCTCTAACTTCCCTTCAAATTTTTCGTCTATTTATTGTAATTATAAAGTTACTCATGTTAGTTTTTTGGGTATTGCGTCACGTCGAGATTTTCAGTATGGTAAGAATGGAAATTTCGACGTGACGTAATTGCCAAAAAACTAACATAACTTTCAGTAGTAATAGCCGCAAAAATTCTAAAATCTAATATAAAAAAATTATTTAATTTTAACAAATTTCATTTCTCTTTAATATATATAAAATTATAGAGTATCCTCAATTAAATATTTATTTATAATATTTTATTATAAAACTTCCTATTGGCGGAATCATCTTTATCCGATCTCAACCCCCGAAAATTTTCAAAATTCCCATGTTTTTGGCGCCTAATTCAAAAATCAAAAGTTTGGCGTTTGTGTCTCAGCTTCATGGCTTTTTCCCCTTCATTTTGGGATTTTTCCGGGTCGAACGTTTTGTGTTACACTTCCATAAACTCATGTTTACTGGTCTCCATTTTGTTTCGAAACCTAACCGAATCCCTTCCTCCCTCAAAATTTACCCAAAGAGTGATTTTTGGAAGGTTTTACAACCCAAACCCAACTACCAGGGTGTATACGCACACACTGTGGTGCTTATTTCAAGTACTAACAATAAATTAGAGGAATAGATCCGAGACTAACACCAAAACTAGAATCACCAAACGATTAACTCTGAAAACATTTGGTGAACACAAAACTAGAACCATAGTCAAAGTTTCCTGGACTCGAAACTATCATCAAACATATCAAAACACCTTTTAGAACCCTCACTAAACCCTTTAGAACATAATTCGAACAGAAAAACTAATATTATGACTGGCAGAACACCCCATTCCCAGTATCCTAATTCCAGGACAGTGCAGTGAAAATGTTTATCTCTTCCATTGATTGACTCACCGAAACTATAGTCAATCAAAGTGGACAAGTGACCTACTAGGTATTAGAGATTCAATGAGAAGAGCTTCAATCTTCTAGAACATTCGAAAATGTACAAATAGTGAGGAAAAGCGGAAGTCGCTTCTCTACAAAGATTCCAGAAGAATTTTGGAGGATGTAAATACCTCCTGCTCCTTATGATGGTGTTAAAGACAGAAACTTTGGACAAGTTTCCTTCCCCGAAAAGTTTCAACGAATAAAGAAGTCCTCAGAGATGTTATTTAGTTACTCTTCTGGCTGACGCATCGGTACAGTCAAATTTCTAGACGCCTCGCCCATACTGAAACCTTACACATCTTATAGAGTTCTAGACTTCAATCGAAACCGTACCCTCTCCCACTGATATTGTCAACAGCCATCAACCTCACCCAAACTTTCAAAAATTTGACTCGAGCGACATAAAACTCAGAAGAATAACACTACTAACATCAACACTAACAACTGTGAAAATTTCAAAATCCACAATGGCTGAGTTTTTATTCCAATAACAGGAAACACCCAATAAACTCTCTGACATCTTAATAAACCACTCATACAGTCAGAAATTTACAGCCCCACCCACAAGCAAACGAGGGTGAAAGTGTCAACAAAACGTTTTCGGAAAAACATCCCAAAATCTAAAATAAACGAGAAAAATTGCAACTCCACCAACAAAACGAGTATTTATGTTCCCTCTACTAGTGGCTGTGATACCACTATCGCATACTAAAATCAACAACAAAAAAACCCTGAACTCAACCACCCTAAACTTATCCTCGTCATAACAAAACCTGGTCAGAAATTTTTTGTTTTTGTTCCCCGGAAAAGACGCATATTAACAACATTCTCTAGTCAGAATAAATCGCTTACAAAAAAATTTGCTAATAAAAATTAAAAAACCGTTTGAACCTTAAACTATGGCAACACATTTCTCTTATATATATCTCGCCAGTAACATTTGAACCGTTTAGGAAATAAGGAAAAGAATAGTCATCTATATAAACGAATGAATACGACGACGTGTCAACTTATCGTTCCCGTGTGCGGATCGTAAGAAGAGATTCGAGATTTCGCATCTGGAGAAAGACTGCTCCAAACGACTGCTTCGCACGGTTCGACAAATTTCAACGCATCCGAAATCTTACCTCCTCCCAAAACTTGACAAGTTTCGACCGGAGTGTAAAACCTGAAAATAACAAAAACAAAATCATAGTGAGTATGATGCAAACCGATTTAAAACTCTGGGGTCGGATACCGAGTGCACGGTTTTACAGCACCAACACTGTAACTGTTATTCTTTGAAACATTAAATAATTAAACGTTTCGAACACCTAACCCCGATTAAAAGGAAGAAGTATGGCTCTGAATGCACAAGAAGCCCGTGAAAACACAAGTGAGAGCGAGGAAATGAAGGTGGATTGGGCACACTCCTCACCGAGAACAAGACCAGAACTCCTTGACTGGAATCCACAAGGAAAACCAAGAAGGTTAGACCAAGGAAGACGTAGAAGTGAACATTTGAAGAGGAACTGACTGCAGCAAAGGAAACAGTCCACAACAGAGTCCGATGGCAGACTCTTGTAGACGCCCTATGCGCCCCAGAGGCGTAAAAGGACGTATAAACACCTAACCCCTCGGGACATCTTTACCAATTGAGGATCTACTGCCACGAAACCTTGCTTTTGTACAGTTTGGGAAGAATAAATTTTCCTGTTGTAGACGGCAAAATATTCCTTTTGTGCTGGTGCTGAAAAATGAGAAAGAAGACAAGGAAAGGAAAAGAGAAGAAAGAGGAAGGAGAAAAGTTAAAAAAGCGTAAGAGGAAGGGGGATGGGAGAGAGAAAAGCGACAAAAGAAGAAAATACAAGAAGAAAAAGAATTCTTCCTCTTTTTCCTTTGCTGTGAAACTGTGTACATGGTATTTAACCCAAAAGTTCATAAATTGTTTTCTATTCATTCGCCATTCAACCGCAAAAGTGTAAAAAATAAATAGAAAAATTATGTAGACATATGGTCCATCACAGTGGACGCATCATCCAAACATCATCAATCAATCAATGCCTATACAGTCTCACGGTGAGGAGACTGATAGTCAGAAAGATTTTCCAAATTTTCTTTAAACGGCCTACTATTATTTATTATACACTAAAATAGTGATTCTTCTTCAAGCTTTTCAGTGTCGTAAGGTCTTAAAGTTTGGAAAACCTGCGACGCGGTTTCTTTAAAACCCCCCAAAAAATGTTTACTCACTTTTTCGTGAGTGAATCTATCCACCCTCTGAGATCATTTCCAATTCGTTTTTGATTGGCTAACGCTAAGGAATGTTGTGCTTTATTGCTTTCTAATGATTTGGTCCAGTGGATCTTATCCATACTGATCCTGTATTCGTGACTACCGCGATGGAGTAAGCTGAAAAATATAAATTTATATTATCACTAGCTCACACAACAGGCAACAGCGATTTCTTCAGAAATTCGTGACGTCGAACAGAAATACAAGAGCTCAGATCCGCGACGTCTTTGAGTCTGGGACCTAACGAATCTGGTTGGAAAAACCTTTCTTACCCAGCTTGTTGTAACGTTATTGGAGTAGAAGCGACAAACTCCATTGGAATGACTAGAAACTCCGTTCCGGCGATGAGAAACCCGTCGTGGTAAACTTTCACCTTCCAGATTCCTGGTAACAGGGGGACTGGAATGGAAGCTTTCGCGGAGCCTGTGACGGTTTTTGACTGAAATATTTTTATTAGATATTATAAAAATTATATATATAATATAAAAGAAAGATTTCCAGGACCCCAGATGTCATGAGGTAGAGAAGAAAAACTTTCTACGACCATATGAGCAGAACGGATCCAGGAAGACTGACAAATAGGATCCTGAAGAAAAAGACAAGACCGACGTGCTTCTTAGGGACGGAAAAAGATCTTAAAGAACTGTAAATGACACAACAAGACCTTAAACAGCGCGACAGAATGAAGAACAACTGGAGCTACAAGAGTTCCTGCAGGAAAACAAGCTGAAGACTGGTAAAGCGTCGTGCGAGGAGATGAGACAGTACAGAAGGACACAAAAAAAAAGAAGCAAAAGGAGAAAACTGAAGCAGTGTTGACGTCGTGATCTGAAAAGATGGCCGAAAAGAAAAAAAAGAAAGATCCTCACCAAAGTTTTTTCGTCCACGCGAACATCTAGCGCTTGAGCTAATTGCCCAGCCGAATCAATGACTAGGAATGTGAGGTTGTAGTTTTTATCAGCGGACAAAGTGTAGTAGACTATCACGTCTGAAAATATTCCCAAGTTTCCCAATAAATTCCTCGATGTGGATTCCTTCACGTCGAAATCCGAAGTTACCTGCACGTTCTGAAACCAACAAAAAACCAAATCAAGAACTCTGACAAGATTCCAAACAGCATTCACCGACTAAACTGTGTTTGCTAACTCAAAAGTACAAGAAATGGTCCTTGAAGTACCTCTAAGTTAAAAGTACATACATTACACACTGGGTTGTTACTCCGCGTCATAATCCTCAAATGTTAACATCGTCAGGAACAACAGTCGTTGCAGATGACGAAACGTCAATTTTTCGTAACAATATGCTGCGGTATAACAACCCATAGTATAATGTATTAGGTCTACCAGAAAGTTCTATCTGATAATGTTACATGAAGTTTGGACACGTTTGCGTATATTTATTTGACGCTTTTTGGCTCTTCTTGTTTTATCACTGACTATATATACTGATCTAGCAAATAAACTAAAATTGAAGGTGATTCATATTAGTATTCACCAAGAACGGATTGACTGATTGACAAATTTGAAGTTCATTCAAGCCACTGTTTTTTGTACGAATTACAATAAGAAATAATACAGATGATTTGTCTAAGGTGTTAGATGAAGCTACAGTTTTTGATAAGTCTTGCAAAAGATGGTTCGAGAAATGTCAACTAAGTGGTTTTGACCTTTCAGAGCTTCGTCTGGGCAGCCGTCTTTGTTCAATGACTATATTGTTAGAGCAAAACCTTTTTTTGACAACATCGGACATTGCCGATACAAATAAGCCATAAATAAAGGCAGTTATATTACTCAGTAAAGACTATTTAATGTATGATAGATCGATACTTTTGTATTATTTCAAAAACGGACAGAACTTTCCTGCAAAACCTAACATACAGTTTTAAGTTTGAAAAGTGTCGCGGAAGTTTAACCACGTTAAGCACATTTGAAAGACGGAGAATCGTACCATCAGAGTTCAATATAAGGTGTACATTGTACTTGAGTTACATAATAGTTGTGTTTTAATCCCGTTTCTCACCGTTTTTGGGTATAACAGAATATGGGAGGGGGATTTGAACTTGCGACTACAACTTCTTAGTCTGGCACTTAACCACTATACCACAAACCTCCTCTTGAATTACATAATCTAAACCTTTAACACCATTATCTGTTGTAGTCTGGCCACAGAAACCAATTACTATAAAATCCATAACTTAAAGAACATAATAAGAGTCATCTCATAATATAGGAGAACTTTAGACAACTTCTGCGCCCAAATAAATCTCACCTGAACAAATTGACCGTTTTTCTTGTCGTACAACTCAAAATGAGATTGAACCTTGAACCAAGTTTCCAGTTGATACTCAGCCTTGGTCTCTTGTTCTCGTGCCATGTACTTCACTAATATACCCTAAAACAGACACTGGCATTTAGAAAACAGTCACGATCAAAACCAAACATATTTAAATCGGCCCAAAAGTCTCACCTGAAAAACATCATCGTGATGATACGAAGACACTTCCATTATATCGGTTTCTTTGACCGAAAGAGATTTATAATTGTGTTTAGTGATGAGTCTTGTCAAACTGGTTAACAGAGAAAGAACTCCATCGTCCCTGCGACACAAAATTCAAGCTCCACAATGAAAATACAAAAATCAGGCGAAAGTAATTGGAATAGAAACGAGGAATCACGTTACCGGTTGATGGTTCAGGCTCCAGGAAAAGGAACTCAGGATGGGAGGTTGAATGGAAAAGGTTCTTCAGAATCTAAATTCAGTTATAAAAAGAGAATTATATAATGTTTAAAGGTCGAAAAGGTATAAACATAGAAAACGAATCGATGGAGGGATACGTTACCTTGTTGGAGTTAAGTCCGCATAATGATAAATGCTCTGCCAGTAGCCCAACATGTTAGCACCGCTGGAAGAAGGACCATAAACCCATTCCTCCACTTTGTTAATAATTGCTTGATTTATTATTGCCTCAAACTTACGAGCAAAGTAAAGCTGATTGGAACTCGTCGCCTGAAATGGAACAAAAACATTCATCCACATTACTAAATACAGTTTGATGACTTAGTTGGTCACAACAGAGTGAGTATTAGCGGGTGAGAGGAGAGAATATTAAAGCGTATGACGAAGGCTTTACACTGGAGGGTAAGCAGTTGCAAGGGTAGCGACGGATTACCACACTCCAACGTACATCACTGAGTTTAGGGTCTACTTACAGTTATTTTCTGCCAGTCTTCCGGTTTGAAATCGTTCGGACTGCAACCGCACCAATCGACTATATGCTTATACTGACACTTACAACCTAAATGCCGTTTCCAATTCGTCAGATGAAGATTATTATCGACGTAAGTATCACAGAATTTGGAATTACGAAGCACTGTATGGAAATAAGACTGAAAAGGGCGAATTTCAACGATCAGTCAAAACCTCATCAAATTATCACTCACAGAAGAGGAAAACCAATCGAACTCACTTCAGCCGGTAGAAGGGTATACTGATATACTCTATCTAAACCTCGTAGCAAATCGTCTCGATTCTCGGCCGACACATACTCGACGAAAGGTCTCGATAGAGCCATCCAATCACTACCTCCATCCATCTGAAACAATCGGAAATAAATTCCTTTCGAATCTCAAAGGATTCATCGCCGACTTAACAAGTTTCTTATAAGATGAACCTCTCACCTGAATCCCTAAAGGTAATTTTCTATCTCCTATTCTCCACATGTGACTGTCGCACTGAACAAACGTTTTATCGAGTCCTTGCTTTTGTATGAACCTTTGAATTTCCCTACCCGTTGATTTAACGAAGTTTTTACCCTTATTGGCCGTTAAAAAATCAACCAAAAGTTCATTTTTCCTGAAAACAAACCAAAAATGATAAAATAGTTGTCTGGAGTTGCTTGAGCTCATCTTAAACAGGTCTCCTTTCATGCAATTTTTAAACTGTCATTAATATCTCATCAAAATTTTTGTAATACAAAACTGCGGGAAATGTCTTCACTTTTTCGAATCAAAGCAATGTACAGTGAAGTACAATTGAGCTCAAAAGTCAATTTCAAAAATTCTGCACATTTTTTTATAAATCCAAGTAAAAATCAAACTTTTGAGTTTTGAAAAGTAATCCTGTTCAGATGCAATGAAACAATTGGATACAAAGACATAACCAAGCGTGTCGAAGCCGATATTTTTGAAAAATGGCAAAAACACTGGGAAGCAAGCAAAACATGTAGCACTATTTATAAATTTTTCCCCTCTAACGACCCGGAAAGCTATGCTGGAGGGAGCTTAGACTTAGGGCCAACCAAGCCAGACAAACTACAGCCAACTTGTCCTCCAGGTTGAGGATTTTCTTTGTCTTATGCAGTCGTTTTCTTCTCCCAATGGCATTACAGCCCTGTGAGAGTCTTGTCCTTCAACTTCACTCGTCTCCACCCGTTCCGGTCCTTGGCGACGTATCTCCAGCCCCGGACACCCAACAGTTTCAGGTCTTTTTCCACTTCCTCCAGCCATTTTTTCCGAAGCCTGCCTGGTCGTTGCCTGCCCTCAGGGTGCTTGTTGAAATTTTTTGTAACCGTTTTAAGGTTCTAAAAGACCCGTCAGTGAAGGTATTACTCCCGGCTGTCAGTTTGTTTGTCTGTGCATTTTTGTCTTCTGTTTTTGTTGCGAGGGATAAAAAGTAGTGTTTCATTCTGCTTTCTCTTTCCTTAATCGTCCCTGTCTAGTGCGTTCGTCGTCGTTTTTGATAAATAAGACTGCCTACAGAAGTTGTCGAATGCTTGCTATTTGTCATGCTGAGTACCGAGTGACTTTAATTTGAATAAAAACACGATCCATGGGATCGAATCAAAAGACTAGAAGAAGGAAGGAGCAAGAGCCGAAAAAAGCAAAGAGAAAGAAGACAACAGCGGGTGAGGATGGGAAAAAGAAAACCTGACAAAAGCCAAAATCGAGGAGGAAAATGTAAACAGATATGTGAGTCTAGTAGGTCTGTGATGATGATTTCCATGTCGAGTTGTGGAGTTTTTTCAACAGTTTTCTCCTTGTGCTGTGTCCAAACCGAGCATTTCGTTACTGTGTACTGCTGTGTCATCTTCGGTTCTACAATAGTCGATGTATACGAAGTAAGAAGGCATGGAAGCAGCCATGTCCCGTGAGCATCTGTATCACCTAAAATATCACACTACCATATCTTCGTTCTATTCAGTTTTTGATGTGTGAGGCTATGCCTGCGTCTGATTGTATTAGTTTGTCTCTGAAAAATCTCTGTTGCGAAGTCCGAAGAGAAGGTCAAAGCCCACAAAGGGCTAGTGACACGTGATGATACGCACATCAAATCAATAAAAAGATTTTTTTAATTTTGAAATTGACTTGAGCTCAAGTACTCCACTACGCCTCGATTAATGCAGCGTTCCAAGAATCATATTCATCGCATAAAAACGAGACACGGAAGACAGCAGAACAAATCCAAAACTTACTTGATGGGAAAATCGGATTCCGATAAATTTATTATAAAATCCCACTTCCAACTTGTTTGAAGGATTTCTTTCATGGCAGCCAAAATCATTTGAAGGAGTGAGGCACCCGCCCACATAGTCGCGTGTCTTTGTCTCATTAATTTTACATTTGGTAACAACTTTTCCAAATAAATCAACTCCCGAAATAGGTAATCCTGAGTCTAAAAAAAAGGAAACAAAATCAAATAGAGGGAATGTTAAATTGTTTTAAAACCAATCGATTCAAACTGGCGACGACGATTAATCAATATATCAATAATGTAACTTACTGCATCGATGTGAATGAAAAAATAATGGTCCTTGTGAAAGAGTGACTTAATTAACCTCTTAATCTGTCGAAGAGCGCGACCACTAAACGTTAATAGGAATGTAATTCGAACGCGGGGCTCTGATTCAGACACTTCAGTATTTGGCACTTTAGGTGTGAATTCTAAAAAGAAATAAACAAAATAATTTCAGCAGGGCACCAAAAAAATTTGAAGACTGTCGCCTTTATAGCACTTCTGTCAGATAGCTTAAGGGATCTTATAATCATACTTGATTCATTTAGATAAGTTTAAAGACTCAAAAACGTCTCTGATTAACTAGCTCGCAGAGAATGATTTAACCTTTCAATAAATCAAATGAATGCGAGAGAAACTACAAATTAACAAGAGCTCTCACTCAGTATTCCAGTTTCGTAAATGTTTATGGTAAGGTATCCACCACAGGCTAATCTTGGATCGGTTGGGCACTTCATATTGCAAGAAGAATCTGGCAATCTTGCATTAGCTGGAGGTTGTGTGACTCCACAGAAACATTCGGTCCTGGAAAATAAATAAATCCAAGTCATTTCACTCGGAAAAACAGTTTCCCGTCCAAAATATTTTGAGAACGGAGTTTTGAAACTCTTAATAAAGTAAAGGGGGAAGGGAACAGAAGAGAAGAAAGGTATATATACGTTACGACGGCAGCTAGGAGTGGCCAACACTAATGTTAATTGACTGACCAGTTTCCAAAACAGCATGGAGGGTTCTGTCAGTTATAAGAGGAAAACCACTGGCAGTGGCTCTGTATAACTGTGTTCCTTACACAATAACTATCAATCTCTGTGATCATATATTATACAAAATAGGAACATTTGCAACTCTGAGCTTTGTTTATAAAAAAAATCTTAAACAAGGGTGTGCACTATTTATGAGATGAATTTACCTAAATTATGAATGATGAATTACCCTAAAGTGTGCATTATATAATATACGAACTGAGATCGGGCCTGAAACTTGGGGGTTACTGAGGAAGGAGTTATTGATGAAAGGGTTCATTACTTATGTTGAATATACTTACAGATGAATTAATTGAAAAGTGTGCAATACTTTTGAAATTAACTCTTTGGGCAAAGTGTGCAGTACAAGCAAAATGATATCAGTACCAAACTGTGCAAAATTTATGAAATGAAATCCTGCTAAAAGTGAGATGTGGATTTCAATTATTAAATAAGGACTGTTTTTGCCAACAAATTGAGGAAATTTTGTGTAATGGCTGGTTAAAGTAAAGTTCACAATAGTTGTTTCAAGCCAACAGACTTTGGTCATACTTCTCACCCACTTCCAGCTGTGGTTGTAACATATATAAATAAACAGGCAAAATTAAGGTAAACTTAAACAACAAAGAGAGTGAAGAGCAGCAAAAAACAGAAACACATAAAAGTGGACTTGCCTCATTTCTAAAATAAACAGTGCACTTATTTAAAACTAACAATTCTCTCAATGGGTAAATAAACATTGGGCAACATCAACAGTTATTTATAGAAACAATTATCCAAAGCTTACCAGTATTCCACACCAGCATATGGAAAACCAGATTGAAGGCACAAATTAATACAATTCTCAGGAGAATTTGTTTGTTCCAAATTGGTAAAATATCCTGTCAACAGTCTCATGGACTTTTTATCTTGGTAGCATCCTAATGACTTTCCTTTTGTCACACCTAAACAAAAAAGACAATCATGAAATAAGACTACTTCCCTCCTGTGAGACCATCATCCAACAACAAAACCAAAAACAAAAATTTACCTGGAGCAGGACAAGAGGAAGGTAATTGTTTAGGAAACAGAACACCTTTTTGAAGAGAGCATGTAACATTAACTAATTCCTTTTTGCATTGTTGAGTTTTGGCACGATGTATTGCAGAGACAGCCTCTTTAGTGGTAATATTACACCAAGGCTTGAAGTCTAATTCCTCTAATTTTAGACTAGTTGTATTGTTTGTTTTTATGGCACTGTTGAGTTTATTTGAATTTTCATAGTTTCTCAGTTGAGCTTCAGGCACTTGCTTTTTGTTTAATAATTTCTTTTCTAAATTTATATGTAATTTTTGTTGCTTCAAAAATAAATGGTCACTATTACTGTTAGCGTTGGGGTCCTCATCATCCTGAACTGATGCTCCCTGTAAAAAGTCATTTCAAGTCATTTCTCTTAAAAACCCAGCTCTTAAAGAATTTTTTTATAGAAACAAAACTTTTTGCAGATTCTATTTCAAATCTCATTTTAGTTTTTTATAGCATTGTAAAGTAAATATTTGTTTTATGTTGGGAAACAGAAAAAAAATTCTTGTGTTACGTTTTTCGCATAAAACATCTGTCAAACTTGAAGAGAAGAAAAACAAATGAAAAGAAATGTCTAGATAAATTATAAACTTTCTACAACTTGTTAAATGATTTTAATTGGGCATTCATCTTCCCCAAAAATTAATGACAAACAAAATTTTTCTGTCATCAGTCATAAACTTGTGGAGAAAATTATTTCTTAGAAAAAAATCAGAGGGCCAAGACCTAAATTCCGGTGACAACCAATCTTATCGACTGCACTTCCTATGTTTGGTACGTGGGACGTATGCATTCATTTAAAATAAGTTAAAAAATTAATCTCTTTTCCAGAGAAATTTCCGGTAGAGATGTTCCTATACATGAAACATTTAACTAACCTCCAAATGGTAGCGTCCTCTTCCCGACGGATCTTCTTCTTCCAATGCGGGATCACTGTATGAATTTACTAAACTATACACTAGGAAGACATTGATGCTAAAAATTATACTAACAATCACTACAAACTTCCGATACCTCGGTTTTCTTAACCATCTAATATCTAACGTCCTGTGTTTAAAGATTGCCATTTTGAATGTGTAATAAATACTTCTTTCAAAGTTCGACAAATTATGTTTTGTCGCAACATCGTCTGACGTAATTCACTTTTCATCCTCTATGACTTTACAACTATGACATACTATGGCTTACTTGTTGTTGCGGGCAACATCTAGCGTTGTGGTCTGATTTCTCCACACAGATGGAAATTTATTGTTGTTTTGACGAAGCAGTTTCAAGTGATGTCTTAATAAATGTCGACTAGCCCGATTCGGGTTTGGTTTTAGAACACAAAAATTGAATTTGTAAAAGATGTCAGATGAAGATGAGGAAATAGTCCAACCGTTTTATGTGGACCGAGCCAAAACTGGAAGAGCTGGCTGTAAAAAATGTAAACAAAAGATTGATAAAGGAGAGTTAAGGTTCGGCAAACTAGGTTATAATCCATTTGGTCCTGGAACTATTAAACTATGGCATCATATTCCTTGCATTTTTGAAGTTTTCAAAAATCAGAGAGAGACAACGAGGAAAATCGAAAGCCCTGATGACATAGGAGACTGGAATGAGTTGAGTGAAAATGACAGGCAAGAAATTATGTCTTATTTCTCTCCAGAACTGAAAAAAGTTTTTGAAACATATTCTACAAATAACAAGAAACAAACCCCTTCTAAAGCAAAAAGCCAAGATAAAGAGGTTGACAAAACTGAAGACAAATGTCAAACTGACAAAGACAACTCTTTTAAAGCATTTAGAAAGTTATGTGCTGACTTGACGAATCACAGCAGTTACCTATCAAAAACCAAAATAATTTCTGACTTCTTTGAAAAAGGCTCAAATGGTGATTCTTTTAAAGGAGATATTGAGCTTTGGGTTAGGTTACTGTTACCAGGTGCTATTGTCAGAGTGTACAACCTACAAAGCAAGCAATTAGTTAAGTTATTCAGCAAAATATTGGGAGCAAGTCAAGAAGAAATGCTAGAAGATCTGGAAAAGGGTGATGTTGCTGAAACAATATCTAATTTCTTTGAAAAAAGCTCGAAAGTTACTCCATTAGCTAAATCGATACTGACTCTACGAGAAGTTGATGAGTTTTTGGAAGAATTATCAAAGTTGACAAAGGAAGATGAACAAAGTCATCATTTTAACGAGATAACTAAAAGGTGCACAACTAACGACTTGAAAATGATATTAAGGTTAGTAAAACATGATTTAAGAATTAATGCAGGTCCTAAACACATTTTAAAAGCTCTGCATAATGATGCATATAAAGCTTTCCAAACATCTAGAGATCTGAAAACTGTTGTTGAAAATGCTTTAAAAGCTGAGGCTGTGAAGGAAGTTAAAAGTGACCAGAGCAAAGTGAGCAAGGGAATGTCAATTGGGATTCATCTAATGACACCTGTCCTTCCAATGTTGGCTCAACCTTGTAAGTCAGTGGAAATGGCTTTTAAAAAGTGTAAGAATGGTTTCTATTCAGAGATTAAGTATGATGGTGAAAGAGTTCAGTTACATAAGAAAGGGGACACTTTTAAGTATTTCAGCAGGAGTCTGAAACCTGTAGTAGCTCATAAGGTGAATCATTTCAAGGATTACATCCCTCAAGCCTTTGCACATGGAAAGGATATGATACTTGATGCTGAAGTGTTGATGGTTGATTGCACAACAGGGAAGCCATTACCTTTTGGAACTTTGGGTATCCACAAGAAAAATGAATTCGCCAATGCAAATATTTGTCTCTTTGTCTTTGACTGCTTGTACTACAATGGGAAATCATTGCTGGAGACAAGACTAAAGGACAGGAAAGAGATTTTGAGGAAAAACATGGTCGAAGTCAAAAAACCACGTTATGTTTTCTGTTATGAAAGAAATCAAGGAGGCTGAAGAGCTAAAGGACATGATAACCGACACATTCAAACAGGGCCTAGAGGGTTTGGTTCTCAAAGACGTGAACTCCCCTCTACGAACCTGGTAAGAGACACTGGCTCAAGGTGAAGAAGGATTATCTAGACGATGGCGCCATGGCCGATTCAGCCGATTTGGTCGTTTTGGGTGCTTGGTTTGGGACAGGATCAAAAGGCGGTATCATGTCTTCGTTTTTGATGGGTTGTTACGATCCGGTCACCAAAAAATGGCTCACGGTGACGAAGGTCTCTGGCGGACACGACGACGCCACGTTGGATAGGTTACAAAAAGAGTTGGATGTGGTTAAAATAAGCAAGGATCCGAGCAAAGTACCCAAATGGTTGAATTGTACGAGGACCATGGTACCCGATTTCGTTGCAGCGAATCCGAAGAAAATGCCCGTGTGGGAAATAACCGGCGCCGAATTCACCTGCAATCAAGTTCACACGGCCGGTGGGATTTCGATTAGGTTTCCAAGGGTGACTAAAATCCGGAGCGATAAGGACTGGTCGACAGCTACAAATATAAACGAATTAAAGGATCTGTACAAAAAGTCGAAAGAACCGAGCGACTTTAATTTGAACAAAAACTCACCCACGGGGGCCGAATCAGGCGACGAGGACAAAGAAAAAAAGGAAAAAGAGCCGAAGAAAGCGACTAAGAGAAAGAGGACACCAGGGGCTGAGCTTGGGAAAAATAAAAACTCGAAAAAAGCCAAAATCGAGGAGGAAAATGTAGCCGCGTATGATGAAGACACAGACACGGATCCGGAAATGGCGATCGACGAAGCGGAAGAAGTCGTTCTTCCAAATCCTCTGCCGAACGTTTTCACGAACTGCGTCATCCAAATCCCGAAAGACCACAAAGATTACGATTTCTTAAGAAGGTATCTAATCGCTTACGACGCCGTATTGCACGATAAGGAGAAAGACAATTCGCGTGAGAATTCCAAAGACAAGGTGACACACGTGATACATGGAAAGAATACGACGAACGTAACGAACGGGAATCACTGGTCAAAAGCCGTTCGACACGTTCACATCAATTGGGTTTGGGATAGCATAAAGCTTCTGGAAAAGCAACCAGAATCTAGGTATAAGGTAGCCGTGACCGATGGGGACTAGGCGATCGGTGCCTTTGATTTTATTCTAATATTACTGCCTTCGAATCTAATTGCTTTTTTGCAATTGTTTACATATTTATAATTTATTTTTATAAATAAATCAGTTTTATAACGTTAATAAATTTTGTTTTTATTTCTTTCCAGTCCTAAAACACGATTCGACTTGGAATAATCACGAGGGACCAAGTGTCATGGTCTAAAACGTAACTGGTGATGGTGCGATTGCTAAGGCTGGTGTGTCTGTTCTTAAACGCGATTGGTATGACAATTCTAAAAGACGTTTAAGGTCCAATATCAACCTAAACTCAAGACACGTAATGAGTACACGTGTCACCTAATCATAGTATATATAGGACAGGTATGACCGCTTCAACGCCACCGATATTAAGTATCGGTCTATAATATTAATAGTTGGGTCCTTAGAAAGCAAGAGTCGCCAGAATTATTTCATAATTAATGCACACTAGTCTGTGTGTCTATATGTTTCCGGTTACCACATACTGAACTACTTCGTTTTGAATACGATATTGATGATGGCTTTGGGTTAAGCTGGCTTGGTTGTACTTTTCTGGGAAGTGTCCTAGTACCGGCTGGATCGTCCTCTGACCTGGGCTTGAGACGGGGGGGAGGGGTAGCTCGTGTGAGGTACCTAGAACTCCTGTTTCCTGCATTTATGTCTTTTGATATTGATTTGTTGGGTTAGAGTACTGTGGTTGAGAGTTCAAAGCGAAATGTTGTGTAATAGATTAGATCTCCACTTCTGACACTAGTTTGTAATTGTAGAGTTGAGTTGGATGAGTTGAATATTGGGTGAGAATTGATGATACGGACGCGGACATCTGTGGGTTTCCTTCTTCTGACACCAATTTTTCATGATAATGAATGAATAAAACGACTCGTCAAGTCTATAGAATTTTGTTAACTTTTTTATTTTTATTTTAAGCGAGCTGGAATTTTCTAGGTACCTTTACATGAACTTAGATATTCTACTCACTTAAGATACGTGCTGGACTTCAACTAATTCGAATTACCAACTCAGCTAACTCGGATTCAGCCCCAGCTAACACTGGTTTGGACCTCAATTGCTTTAATTTGAATTCTAACTAACACTAAGGACTCGAGCTTGAAAGGTATTTATACTGACTCTAGTCAAAACTACCCTTCGTCGATTTAGTCAAATTTTCCTGATTTCCTTAACCGCTACCGCTACCTTTCCGCTATTTCTGTCCTTTTGGTGACAATGCCTTGATGTTGCGTGTTTAGAACAGTTAGGAATTCAAGACGTCGCAATCACTTAGTGTCCAACTTAATAACAGTAAAGTTCGAGCTTCTTTTCGCTTACTGTTATGGTTAAGGGTAGAAAACAGGATCAAAACTAAGCTATAACTCTATTAAATAGTTGGAAGATACGATAAAAACCTTGCTAAGACTGAAAAACGATAACTAAATCAGTGATCGCCAATTTCTGGTTTAGAATTCACAGGAGTGATGAAAAATTGCGGTTGTGAGCGTTAGAGGTGGCCAAAATACCAAAAACAACGTTACCTTTGAGGAATCGTTTAATTAAAGTTAGGCCCTTTCGCCAACCTGTCCTTGGTTAATTTAAAACGGCTGGTGTTCGCGAAAGTAGGTGAACAACATTGGTTTCATGGCCTCAGGGCCAAAAGATGAACCAACCAGTCGTGATGTGAAAACTAGTTTTCGTTTCCTACACCAAACCGACTTTAGCGAGTTTTTAGCGAAAGGTCGTTGTCTTCTTCTTCGCCATAGACCAGTGGTGCGTTTCTTTTTTGCCAAGTCACTCAAACGATGGTTTGTGACATTCAGACTCCCACTCGACTGGGGTTGGTTGAAATCTTCAAGATAGTTTGGGTTCATGACCGTAACCTTCCCATGCGTGTCTCTCTTGTTGAGACCAATGAATTCTAACTCAGTCGGTCACTTAATTGTTTCAATTGTTACGTAATTCGATTCTTGACATTGACCACTGTTGCGTGACATTTCCGTCTTTATTAGTTTGCTTTTAAAATTGGTCTGGTGATTCGAATTGTCTCTCCTTCGTGGGCTGTAACCAAACAGCTGTTTACTTCTCTCTTTAACTATCTACTTAAAAAATTTATCATCATTACGTCTTTCCTACGTCATTCCAGAGCCTTTCTAAACAATCTAACAAAGTTTTATTAACAGCCGGGCCTCGAGCGGGCAGAAGGTTTGGGTTACGCCACTGATTTCTCTCATAACATAATGTCAAAGTTCATGGCTTAAGTTCAACTTAATCTTTGAATGTTTTTCTCTAATTAACTCGAAATAATTTAAATGCTTTCAGCTCGTCAACTCTCTTCTTCATTTCATGAGGCTTTACAAACCCTCGAAGATGAAGTAGAAGCAAAGAAATCGGAACGACAGCGACAGGAGCAACATAAAAGAATCAAAAGTCAGAAATTTCAATGAAATACATTAAAACAACCATAACCGCGCGATGTTTAGGTTAACTACCGACTTTACGATGGATTTTATAGCTTTGATATCGTAAAAACGAGATTGAATAGGAAGCTAAGAGAGCAAAGAGGAAGAAGGAGTGTTCATTCCAGAACTGGAGCATTAAAATTGCTGATTCAGCGACAACCTCAAGATGTCAGGGTCGAAGTTGATACTGAGCACATCCTAAGAAACCCAAAGACTGTCACCTGTATAAGTTTAGTTTGGGGTTTAATCCCGTTTTTCACCCTGCGTACAACAAGATTTGAACTCACGACCATAACTTCTATAGTCGGGCCACTAGATCACAGATCTTCCACCCGCCACTCGTATAAGATTAATAAATCACTTCGAATTGACTGGGTACAAGGAAGACTGACTAGGAAACTAAGAAGAACAAAAGGAGAGAGAAACGTAGACATAGGAAGTATAAACAAAGCGAGTAGATAGTAAAAGCTTTGAATCTAACACAAAGGCGAGGGCTTAAACGTTCAAACGGTATTCTGTGCTAAGTAGCTTCCTAGGGTGTCCCTCAGGGGCACGGAGTATTCAAGACGAAGTGATTGTGAACCCACTTATTTATAGTATTAGGTGAACTGCAAAATAATTTCGGTTCTGGGCGTTACACTTAATATATATGCTATGGTAAAAGTGATAAATCGGACGAATAGGTATAATTTATGGCGATTATTCATAGTCACGAATTAAGCTTGTGCAAAAGCTGTTTAAACAGCTTCTTGTGGCAAATTGCTGAATACTTATCACATTTACAGGTTGGTTTATAAAATCTCCAACTCGTAACGGGGGATTTAGTAAAATTACGGGCAATTATCTTCGCCCGACTTATCACTTCTACCGTAACATACATGTTAGGTATAATGTACAGAACCGACATTATCTTCCGGCTCATCTAATATTTGGTATTTCTGGTGAACCGGATTATACTGTCCGCTCTATACCTCACGGCTAATATGTATGTTACGATAAAGTAGATAAATCAGGCCAATTTATATATAATTTCTGGCGATTTTTCATAATCACCAACTAAGCTTGGTTGTTGTGACAAATTACTGGATATTTATCACATTTACCGACTAGTTTATGAAATACCCGGATCGTAATCAGACCGTACTTTTACTGAATTCCTTGTTAGATGTTGAATACTTCTTAAACTAACCGGTAAATGTGATAAATATTCAGTAATTTGCCACATTTGTCAAGCTTAATTGGTGATTATGAATAAATGCCACAAATTATACCTATTCGGCCGATTTATCACTCTTACCGTAGCATATATATAATATTATGTCTGACGCACACAACCGAAATTATTTCCCGGTTCATCCAATATATAATAAAGGCTCTATTTTAACGGTCTATCTAGTATATATATATATTTTCCGGCGGTTATTCATAATCACCAACCAAGCATAGTAAATGTGGCAAATTATTGAGTATTTATCACATTTACGGGCTAGTTTATGAAGTATTTAACTCGTAACGGGAATTTAATAAAATTTTTTTTCCATATGACGAGTTGGGTACTTTATAAAACGGCCGGTAAATGTGATAAACATCCAGTAATTGTCACATTAACCGAGATTAGTTGGTGATTATAAATAATCTCAGAGAATTATACATATTTATCACACTGATTGAAGTATATATATACACGATGATACTTTCCGGTTAACATAATATGTATTGTATATCTTCAAGTATAACAGCTGTCGTGGAAGCTTAAATTCACTTCAATGTCTTTATCATCCGAAACAGAATCAAAATAATTCACAAACCCAATAATGGAAGTCTTTCAGTTTGTTTAACATCCGTAAAATGTAATCGTAATTAAAATTTAATTAACGTTAATTAATGAAACGGATGCTAAATCTGTGATTCTCATCAAATTTCAGTTTTTGTATTTTCATTTGTGTCAACTCTGCAACTTCTGTCGCGAGTCGCATTTTCGACCATTTTTCATTGGTCAGCACTGTTAAACCTGATTCGGCGAGGCTTCATCTTAACGGAGGGATCGCTTTTCGAAGTGAAATCCAATCTTCTGTTCTTATCGACTCCTCAAATCTACCAGAGAAGCTTAAATTGTGTTTTATTCCTTCCTGTGGAGGAAAAGATTCCTCGGATACATATTCATACTTCACACCCAATCCGTTTCACAAGTATTGCACATTTTATAGGAAAAAAAATTCGTGTCGAGGGTGATGAACATTTTTAAGAAGAATCAAATCTATCAAAACTAACGCTACTCTGCTTTGTGGAGTGTGTTCCTAAACTAGTACCGTTAAGAAAAATTCGATCGATAAGAAGATTTCATTTCAAAAGTAATGCACACTGCCACTAGGAGTTTGTTTCTAAACTTATACTCAGTGTTAAGAAGAATTTAAGTCATAAGTAAGTGCACTTAATTGAAAATTAGGTTTAAACAATCAAAGACTGCGGGAGGGAGGGGTGTTCTCTATTTTGGGATAGGGGTATAAGCAGTGGCGTAGCTAGAATTTTTTGGCCTATAAGTAGACATGACTAGAAGCCCTTTTTCACTGTGTAAAATAACAAATTAGGCTTTTGTTTTGAATATATATAATGTATTTTTATATACCAATATATACATTGTGCAAAGATATTTATTTATATTGCAAATATATCAGATACAGATACAATGAACAAATAGCTAGGACCAAAGGCTCCCCAATCCCGTGGGCCCTTCCGCATTGCTTACAACTTACCTACGCCTCTGGGTGTAGGACCCTTCCCTAAACCTCCACAACAAATTCTAGGGTTAAAACTACCCTTAATATCATCTAAGACATATTGTAACAGTCCAAGCCAAGATATAAACATTGATCAAAGCCTAACAACCTGAACAATCAGACAAAATCTGAATGTAGTCGCCTCGACCCCGGCAAGCACCTCCAAAATGACACCTGGAAGAAATACTGTCTCAGTGACAACCCCAACAATCATTCTGAAAGGGAAAAGAAGAAAAACCTTTTTCACCTTCGGCGTAGTACTACTCTACGACAACGGACTATCAGAACGTGATATGCAGTCGTATGGATCATATAGTATATCTTAGTTGTAGATCATCAAAACCAGGGATGGGGAACTTTTTAGTCGACAGTCCAATTTAAATTTTAAAAGGTGTCGGCGGTCGCATAAATTTATAGGAAATCTTAATTTTGAATTAAAAACTCTAATACTAGCTTGTTGACAATAATATTGCACTCACGTCTTTCAAAAAGCACAAAAATTTCTAAAATTGCTTGTTAACAGCTCACCAGTCTGACTGATTGTGTGACAGAAGGAAACACAAACATCACAGACGCAGCGCGTTCGTATTGCATGTTGGAACAAAAAATGGTTTCCCTTTAGTATAACCAGTATAAGTACCATTTTAGTACAATTAATTGTATAACAATATATTGATGAGAGAAAGTCGATAAAACAGATTCAATTTTAAAGCCTTGGGCGGCAGGGTGTTGCTCACCCCTGATCTAAACTGTATTGTGATTAGTCTAAATATTATACTGTATGTAGTGTGTTATGATTGACACGTAATAGTATTAGTAATTGTAATTGTAGTTATGCCTAAAACGAAAGGAGGATATAAACTATAATAATATTAGCAGGTAGACTCATACCTTCAACCCTTGTACCTGGTGATAGAGCCTCACCCCCTTGATGGTGGTATAATTACCATAGCCCGAGTTTCACGCCAGTTAGTAGGCAAAATCAAGACGTCAAGATCATCAGTGTGGCTAGGAATTTAATTATGAAGAGTTTCAGAATATAATTTTTAATTAGACTCAGTGGCCTAGTCAGAATTTTTGTATCCGCGAACAAACATAATCAAAGGCCATTTACTCACTATTTATAATATAAAATGACAAATTAGACTTGTTTCAAATATATTTAGTAGGTAAACAGCTGGAAATATGAACCAAAGGACCAGAGGCTTCCTCCTTGCTTACACTTGCTATGTGATATCTACACCTCTGGTTAAAACTAGCTTTGAACCGCAGTACTGAGCAACAGATCAGTGTCCTAACTCCAAAGAAATTGGAAAAAGACTGTCCAGGACAAAGAAAATGGAAAACAGAAACAAAAAACACTTCACAATTGTAATCATTTATATTAAATAGAAATCTTCAACAAATTTGTCAAAGATACACAGAATGATTTCCTTTACATCAAATTAATTACCTCTTCGAGAACTTTAAATAAAAAAAATAAGACTTACACATTAAGGGAGAACCATGTAGTACGCGATATTATTTGAATGTCTGCCAACCTCGGTTAATTAATCATTTATATAGTACATTATAATTATAATATCCAAACAACGATTTGATTGTGATCTCCAGTGGGCTGACAAGTGGGCCAAAAAACGTTTAACACCTCCATCACCAATTTATAGGTTATGACTGAAACCTGGACAAACTGACATAGGAATGCCTTCAAAATGGAAATGGGTGTAGGTCAAATCATAAAAATTATAAAGTTTGTGTATGTTAGAATAATGTTTCTAACAGACAACTGTCAAGTAATCTATCGCCATAGGGTTTAGAACAACTGAAAAACCGACAGAAAAGTTTTCCCAGCGCCTTTCAACACCAAGGAATCCTTTAAGATCCAGCAAAAATTTTTTTCATAGGTAGCCTATGTATTGGTGATAGTAAAACCAACTGCAGAAGACAAAAAAATGTATATAAGTAGATGATTGTCTTCGGAGAAAGAGATTTTGGCCCACCTGTCGTGATAAAAGAAGCCAGTTTATCCTTTTCTTTTAATTTCTACAAAAATTCATTGAAACACAATTGTAGTTTTAGTTCCGCTTTACATATATACTCAAATATACTGTTAATAAATAATAAAAAAAAAGAGACTAAAGTATAATTAAAAAAACGAACAATAAAACTCTAATTATAATTCATTAAATAAATGCATACAACCACCAAGAGGCAAACAAACAGAAATGACAAAATCACTTTTTCAAAGAAAATTAAAAAAAAAAATTCTGGCTTCATTCAAACTCCGAGGATAAACATGACGCATTTACCGAGATTGTTAAAAAAAAAACGAAAAGTTGATTGCACTTCGTTGCAGGTCACGATCTTAACCAAAGTTGTTATTCCCCGACTCTCATCATTTCCGGGTATTTGAACTCCGGAGCTATATATATCCTACTCATATATTAAATTTAAAACCGCGCGGCAAGATTCAAACGAACGAGGAAAATTTCATTTTCGAATTGTTACCACTACCCCCTTCCCCCTACTCCCGACTATCTTGTAGCAGCCCATCCCTTCTATCTTATGTTGTAGAAAAAAATTTTTTTTTGGTTCTAAGAACAAGGAAACTACTTGTCAAGGTCGTTCGTTACGTTTTCCCAAAATTCGCGTACGAAGATCATAAATTGAATGATAAAAATTCCGACTCGTGTTGAACTATTAATATTAAAAGAATCATTCTTTGGCTGATTGATTGATTGACTGATTAAAATCATTCCCACTTCCCCAATCAAACTGTTTAACCCATCACCTGCCACGATTTTAACCAAACCTAACCCACATCTCCAGTAATGAAGTATGGGAACAGGGTATTCATACTATAAATATACTGAACACAGAAACGTAAAGCAATCACTTCCGCGCACTGTCATACCTACTAGAGGCCATACACGGAAGGACAGTAAACGACTTTGGCAGTTAATGAGTTAATTAACAGCAACCTCAAACCATAATCAACTTCAGAAATAGTCTCCCAGAGACAAATGACCTTGAAAAAAAACCAAAACAACGATTCGTAGCGGTTATAAAACCCGACACCATTTTGTGGGGGGGAGGGATGGTAAGCTCACAACCCCTCACCCGCAGGAAATAACCGAAACCAAAATTCAAAACAGGAGTATTTCGTTATAATGTACGCTCTTTTCATTATCTACTACAATGACCAAAATAAAAACCTGTCGCCATAAATAATGTTACAACAAACGAGTACGTGTACTGGGAAAAGAAGAAGAAAAAACACTTTTTCATTGTTACACAAAACAGAGTTAACAAAAAAAAAACCAAAAAACTATTAAGACTAACAAGAGAGCGGGTTGTTGGCTTTATCCTACTACTGTATTCACTTTCAAAATCGATTATTTGAATTATTTATCCGAAAAATCAATTTCGATTCTCTCCCAAAGGAGGCCGTTTTCCATTTGCCTTCACACTGAATGATTCAGAGAGGAAAACGATTTAAGTACTCCGATCTTAACCGAAGAAAGAAAGGAAAAAATTAAATTAAAATTAATAATTGAAATGCAAACGACTGTTTTGCTTGGGGAATGTTGACGTCGATTTGGCTGCAGTGAACATTTCACTTCCTTTTCCAATTTTTTTCTTTTTAAATAGTAAATTAAGAAACCTAATCAGTCAATCTCTCTCACGCAAACAAGTCAATCACACATTCTCGCCCGCTTTTTTGTTTTGTTTTTGTGTTTTTTTTGGTTTCTTTTTAACTTTTTGTTTCTTTTTGGATTATTTTTGAGTTTGTTATTAATCTATTTTGCACTTTCTTTCGAATCAGATGAGCTCTGGAATTGTGATGGTAGTATTATCCCTTTTTTAATTCCCCTCTCATTATTCTTTTAGAGTTCGTCTTTGCGTGGTGCGTCGTCGAACTCCTTTTCTTCTTCACCCTGCATCTGGAAACAACGAAAATGACAACATATTAATTTCGATGGTGATGTTTCATGCGTTTCTGTTAGAAATGTGATGCGAAACCCATATACAGAGGAAATTGAAGACTTATAAATGGGTTAAGAAAATCTTAGGACGTCCAACACAGCCGTATTTCAACTGTACCACTAATTAAATTCGCCAGATGTACACTCACTATGCATTGGGACATAGATATTTGTCCCGGGACAACTGTTCTAATGGGGTAGAGGTTCTAGATGGGTTGGAGACAAAAGCGGACTAACCCTACAGCGGGTCCTAGGCAACATTGTAATTCTGGGCCTATTTTTTAGTCATGAAACATACTTTGGGTTTGGTTTTAAAGCTAATTTGTACTTTTACATGAGTTTTAATCCCGTTTTCAACTCCTTTTTGTGAATAACAGAATGCGGGAGGAGGATTTGAACTCGAGACTATAACTTCTTAGTTTGGGACTTCACAACTACTGCGCAGACGTCCCGTTTTAAAGCTAATTTTTGGGCCCTACACCTTAGTCCGCTCCTGGTTAGAAATGGGAAGGAAACCCGCTAATACTCACTAAGACAACTTCCGCTAGTACAACAAAAAGAAAACTCACCCCTTCGGGCTCCGATTGACCATATTCACCACCAGTTTCGACGAACTTGATCAAACCTTCGAGAGTTCTTTCTCCAGAATATTCGATGACTTTATTATCCTCAGATTTGTACAATTTCAAAGTGGGGAAATTGTGGATTTTCGTGTGTTCCAGCTCGTTCGCTGTCGCATCCATTTTAGCAATGACAATCTTTGCATCTTCTTTGAAGTGTTCTCCCAACTAAAATTAAAAAAGCCTGCTTTTAAAAGAGCCGCCGCAACCCCAAAAGCATTTAAAAGAGCCAAACCCACTGAAGACTACCTACCTGTTCGTAAATGGGCGCGAGTTGTTTGCAGTGTCCGCACCATGGAGCATAGAATTCGACTAAGACATCCTTGCTCTTATCGAAAGCGACTTCGTCAAAGTTCGAAGCGACTAATGTTTTCACGGGAGTCGTGTTCCAATCATCCGGGAGATCTTGAGAGAGAAGGTGTTGCTGTGAAATTATAAAACAGATTGAAAAATTTACTCTCTCACACCGATAAAAAATTTTTTTCGTTTTTCAATCAACTTTTCTTATCAGTTTCTTTTTTTCCTCCTTCCTGCTTCATTTGAATTTATCGCAAAACTTTATCACACTTCAAAAACAGAGTAAAATGAATTTGTTATGTAAATCAAAAAGTAAAGTCCAGTCGTCGAGTCGTTTATCTGTTTGGTAAGGCTCTAAGTCTTAATACATAAACGGTCCATGAAACACCTCCAAATCGTCCTCACCTTAAGTTTTCCAGCAAGAAAATCATCGACAAAACTCTTAATATTACTGGGTTCGATTTCGGGATTATCCGGCTTGTATTTCGCCATTTCCTCCTCCAAACGAATCAATCTCATAGCTGGAACATCGGTCTTCTTCATTCCGAAAAACTCCAAAATCCTTTGGTGATCATCATCGTCGGCATTGATAGTCACGAACAAAACCTGAAAACATTTTTCAAAAAATCCCGTTAGCCACGTCACAGGATTACGTCACCAACGCTCGAAACCGCTACTCATAGACGATGACTCATGTACCTGATCCCTAAACTCTTTTGCGACTCCTTTAACATTTTCAACCACATCGAAGTTTCCGGCTTCCTTTGAGAGGAAGAACAACAAGTGGGATTTGATATCACCTCCGAATATCTTGTGAGCGGTTTCATGATTGAATTCGACCACAAGAGGCAAAGATCGCATCGAGATGAACCTCTTAAGAGCTGGTTCCGCTAATTCTCCCTCGAATTCCGTTCGTTCGTTATCATGCTGAAACAGAATATTTTGAGTTTTAATCCCGTTTTTCACCTTTCGGCATAACAGGATACGGGAGGATATTTAATCTCCCGACTATAACTTCTATAGTCGGGCACTTCAACCACTACACTATAGCCCTCCCGCGAAATGGAATAACATAACAGGTTTCAAACCTCTAGAGACTTACTTTATTGAAGAGAACAATTTTATCACCATCAACAGAATATTCACTGAAAACGCTTGAGTCGGATGTTATACCGAAAACAGAATCATCTATTCCCATAGCAGTATTCAAGAACGTTTTTGCGCCATCTGAGGACTGATCCTGAAAAGAGAAAAACAGAGAAATCGATAACACCACACATCAGACTTATACATTGTAATTGGTGTTTTCAGTTTCACAAATAATTTAAAAACACAATGGCATTGTCATACAGAACAAAAGGAACATGTAAAGCCCGCCCAGGAAACAACCACATGTGATTGTGTTAACTAAATAATATTCAATTATTACATAACTATTGTCAAGAGTTGCAGCACTGACAGGAGTCATATATTTCTTTATTTAAAATGTCATTTCATTCGAGAACATTTAAGTCAGTAACAAAAATTTTTTCCATTTCGGTTTAACAATCATTACCTTAAAGAAACCAATAATCACAACAGGATTTTCATCTATTAAAGCTTTAGCATCATCAACTGATTCCAAATTCTTGGCTGGAGGTCCAGTTTTCTTCTTCAACCAGTTAATGATTTCAGGAGCAGTTCTTCCTCCTAAACAAAAAAATTGTTTTTCTTGAGTTAATTACAATACGTAATCAAGGAAAACTTCCAATAAGAAGTCAATTTAAATTTTCAATGAATCCTCAAAACAATTATCATAAAATTATAATTCACCTGAATACTCGATTGGTACTCCATTTTTGAAAAATTTAAGCGTTGGATATCCTCTCACTTTATGCAATTCAGCTAATTCAGTTTCTGCAGTAGCATCAATTTTTGCCAATTTTATGTTTGATCCGCTTTCCTCCAAAGTCTTTGCAGCTTTCTCATATTCAGGTGCTAGGGCTTTACAATGGCCACACCAGGGAGCATCTAATTTTAAAAGGAAATAAATATTAATGAACTTCTATTAATGCAAGCACTCAACTTGAAAAAGCAATAAAATTTAAAAATAACATAACTTATTTATTACTAAGCATGTCCTTAACAAATATATATATAGAAATGGAGTTGTGAGAATTGAAAAGAGAAAGCCTGTCATTAAAGATGATTTGTTTTGATTAACTTTGATTTGATGAATGAGGGTGACTTGGATCAATTATTACACAAGGAAATGCCGAATTGGAAACGTGGAACGTTTACTTCAACCCACGGACTTTCTTTCCACGATCCCCAGTTAAAACAGGAACTTCCCACCCACTATCCCCAATTAAAAGCGTTTTGTGTGAAAATATTGACAAAGTCGCAAAAGCCACCATTTAGGACCATAAAGGCCCACCCTTTCCCACCGGGTCTTTATTTCCCAACACCCCTAAATCAAATAATCAAAATCATCTAAAAACTCATTCATCCGTATTGCAGTCGTACAAATCGATTTAGTCGTGGAAAAAACATATACTTACAGAATTCTACCAAAATAAATTCATTTCCAGACACTGCTGAATCAAAATTATTACTATTTAAAACTAAAACTCCTTCTTCTGTCTGAATATCCGACGACGCGACTAGGGTGCAAGAGACCGCAATCGCAAGCCAAATTGATGAAAAAATCATGTTGTCACGATCTGCGAAAGGAAGACAACGAAATGAGATTTGTAGTTTCACCAAAATGACAAAAGATCAACTAATTCATTGGAACGTGGCACACTAACTCGTGGGGAATTGTGATTGGTCCGTAGCGTTGGGGATCGGTCATAGAATAAATAAACAAGCAAACTACAACAAAATTAAATTTTTACATTATTTAATACTATTTTCTTTTCTAAATAATTATTTTCAGCCTTCAGAAATAATTCCCGTATATTTTTAAACCTCAAAATCTCCCAAAAATCAGTTGAATGATCGATTAACAACAATATTGCGAAAACAACAAAAGGAATGTTAGGTTTCGGTTTCCATTTCCTGTAATAGCCGGCACTGGTTTTTCCCCAAAATTATTTTTGGCTAAAAACCTTGCTAATCTTCAACTGTAATTTTTTTCTTTATGCTATTTTTAATCCCTATAGACTAAAAAATTAAATAACAGTCCCTGTATGGCCTTGCATGGGCATTGCATCATAAAACAACCCAGACAAAAACTGTAGACATTTAAATTTTCGCGGCTTTTCCATTGGTGGCTTGCAGTAGCCTGTCAATACCAGAGGAAAAATCAAATATTGCTTTTCTCGATTTACAGTAGCGTCTGCTTTGATTTCTTGCTGTATTTCTACTCCTATAACGATGAATAGGGGGGGAGAGCTTACGGTGACGTCGGAAATTTCGCCTTTCTTGGAAAGAGACACACAATCAGAGGCGATTGTGGATGAGAAGAGTAAGATTGAGTGATTGAGGGGAGGGTCTTTAAAGATTAGAGAAACATCCTCCATAATTCGATCTGCATGCTAAAGATTTTTCGTTTTTTTTGAAGATGTGGTCTCCAGGTTCACTATCATCGTCCCTGATCTCGGTAGTGATGATGAAGATGACGATAGGGACGAAAGAGGTGAACAATTTCAGGTGAAGAGGGATAAGGACGGTGATTATATCGTACCGAGGAACAAATTATTATCAAGCGTTATCATTTTGGGTAAACTTTAACATTTGTTTGTAAATAAAACATTTAAAATTCGTTTTATCCTTAAGTATAAGTCTTTATTATACTGACTAACTCCTCTTATGTCCCTTTAGAACACAGTGTATACACCAGAATCAGTGAAGTTGGTTTGCAGATATGGAGAGCAGCTTTACTCCTAGCAGACTTTGTTATTCACAATCAGAAATTATTTAAAAACCAAACAGTATTAGAATTAGGCTCAGGAGTGGGTTTGACAAGCATTGTGGCAGGAATATTTGCCAAGCAAGTTGTTAGCACAGGTGAGATCAATTAATCAGTTGGATGAATATTGATTTCTCACATAAGAATTAAGATTTGTGAATTAATTTCTTTTTCAGATCTTGATTGTGGTAATATTTTAAAACTACTCAGGTCCAATGTGGAAAGAAACAGAAACATCATCAGAGGTGAAGTTTGTGTTCTTGGACTTGATTTTTTCAACAGGGAGTGGTCACCCGAGTTACAAGAGAAATTAGAAGAAGTATCCATTATCCTGGCTGCTGATGGTAATTGCTATAAAGATTATTTTCAACATCAAATTGATTTTGTTTTTATTTTCATGGTTGCAATTTGGTTTTCAGTGATTTATGACAATGATGTGACAGAAGCTTTCGTACAAACCTTAACAAAGATTCTCAATAGTTCATCAAGCAAAACTGTATATTTAGCTATGGAGAAACGGTGAGTAAGCTTTTTAATCACAAATCTCTATCTTAAGATAAAGAAAATCAATCAAGTACAGCATACAGTTGGTTTGTGATTCATCAAATCTGAATAATACATTTTGAGGATATGAAACATGACCAAATTAAATTCATAGTTGACTAATTTCAAAACTCTACTTTTTCAGGTATGTCTTTACAGTATCAGAACTAGACACAGTTGCTCCTTCCTTTGAGCACTTAATAGACTGTATTAAAAAGGCACAATCCAAACCACCCTTCTCGGATTGGTCATTCATTGAAATGCCATTAAATTTCGCAAGTATTTCAATTATGAAAGAACAAAAGAGCTAGTCATGTTTAAAATACTCACTTAAAGGACAACAGAGTTGAAAAGACAGTAATGTGTCTTTTGATGATTTCATAAACACAGCATAGAGTTCTACGTAAGGTAGGAAGACAGCACAAGATTATGATCGAGTCAGTGTGAATTCATTTTCTGTATCTTATGGTTTGATTAAGATAAGAGAAGCAGGTAGAGTTTTAAGAAAATCTGTGTGTTTTCATTTTTGTGTAACAAGGTTTTGCATAAAGTAGGAAGAGAGTTGAGAAATGTAAGCAAATTGGTGTGTATTCATTTTTTATCTTTTGTGTGTGAATATTCTATATAAAAAGGTATTTAATGAAAAAAGTCAAAACCAATTATACATTTTTGTTTCATATCATTTTTGATGTATACACTGAGCTTTTATGATTTTTAAGGTTGTGTATCTTGTCAATGTCATAGTCAAAAACTCAACGATGGCGAAACGTTGTACTTTTTCTAAGGATTTTGTTTCAGACAGTGTTATTTATTATATAACAAAATCAGGTGTCTTATCCTGTGCAATGTGTGGTATAGCAAAAGTGTGTTTGCTTTTTAATTATTTTTTAAGTTATATTATTTATTAAAACGAAAAGTTCTGAAATCACTACAGTATATCGGCAACACCTAGTACATAAGTATCAGTGTTTAAACTTAAAGGTTTATCTGAGAAATAATTACTTATAAATGTCGTATGAGCATGTAAACATTGTGACTAAACAAAGATCAGTTAGCACCCCTTCAATACAAGGAAAGTGGGAGGGCGAGGGAAAATCGATATTCAAACGCAGCAGACTCTTGGAGAGGTCGCTTTCCAAAGACCTAGTGAAATAGAAGTGCAAATGAAAGAATCCGAGATTATACTTAGAGATTAGGCTGGACTAGTACAAAGAATAGCAAAACGAATTGAAAGAGGATGTAAAGGAAGACATGAAATTGGTTAACAAGCAAAATGAAATATTGTTTGAAGAAAATGGACCGCAGAAAACGCCATGGATGGATTGTTGAGCTAGTAAAAGATAAGAAATTAATAAAGAAATTGAACCCTCAAAACTGGAGATAGGAAAACTGGAAGTAAAAGGGAAATAGAATGGAATACTAAATCAAGTACTCAAGCAAAAATGTCCAGGAACATGAAGTACAATGAACCAGAAACGTTTACGTCAAAAGCGAGCCAACGAAGAAAAATTAGAGATGCAAAGAGAAATAGCCAGAGAAGAGAGGAAATATAGTAAAATGTAGAAAAGTTAAAAGAGAAGGGGATGTGGAAAAAATGGTAGGAGGTGAAGGGGAAAAAGCAAAAGTAACGGGGGAAAAAACTTGATGAAGAACACCAAACAAAGATGCTGGCTTGGAAAATTCGATATAGTGGGATTAATAGATAGAAAAATGGATAGATAAAAGGCACAGGAAACCTAGACAACAGGGGAGAAGGTCATGAGGCATTAGTATGTTCTTCAAAAATCACCCCAAAACCAATTTAAAAGAAATTTTTTGGATAAACATTAAGGAAAAAGCAAAATTGTGTATAGAAACCCTACAATGGAATGTATTACTACGAAAACTTCTTTGAAAACATGGAGTAGAAATAATTAGAATAATTAGAGTATGTATAAGAATATAAGATGGTAATAGCGGGAGATAGGTCAACAAGTCAATGATAGAACAGGCCTCAGGATACCTTGGAAGAGTACATAAGAATAGAAATGAGCCAAATCGATGAAAGAAGAAATGCGGACAAATTGTTGGACATGATGGGAATAAATTTGGTTTACTAGTCATGAGTAGAAGAATGATGGATGAGAAATAGAGAAAAGTAAAGTATATATGGGTGAGAGGAATCAGTACAATAGACCTTGCTATAGCTGGGCCCGAATTTCTCACAAAATGGATCTAAGTCTACAAATAAAAAGCCAGATATTCTCTACGCACATGCCAGTGGAAATAAGTTTGTATATTAATACAAGGGAGCCAAATAAAACAAAAACCAAAAAATACCAATATACAAGTGGAAAGAAAGTAAAAAAAGTATAAAAAGAAGCATAATCTATAAAATGTTATAACCAAGGTCTGAAAGAGAATCAAATAAAAGAGGTGGTTTACTCACAGAAAGTTTGATGAGGCGTGCAGGATAAAACATGGAAACAACTGGGTTGGGGGAATGTAAAATAAGAAAAGAGAAGGTCAAGGAAATGCTGAGAGTTTTTAGAAAAAAAGGAAAATCTCCAAAACAAAACAATGTATAGAACTATGCTAAGAAACTAAAACGAAAGCGGAACGAAAATCGAAGACTTAGAAGGAGACACTAAAGAGGTCTGGAGAATAATACAACGAAAACTTAAAGCTAAAAGTTGTATAACTAACAAAGTCACTGAAAACCAACGCGTAGAACATTTTATTAACTTGTATTTACAATAAGTATAGAAAAAGAAGAAGAAAGAACACAAATAGAACAAGTGAACATTCAAACAATCCAAGATCTACAGGATATAACAGAGGAGAAGTGGAGAACATCGCTGAGAGCTCTGGAGTAAAACAAAGATGGAATCCCCAATGTATTTTAGTAGTTCAATAAATCACTGCAGCAAAAGATTTGACCTCAGCAGTGAGAAGTTGTAATAATCCAACCTATTTTTAAAGAAGGGGATGAAATGTGTCTCAACAGTTGTAGGAGAATAACCCTTTTCCCAAAAGTAGTTACCAAGATAATCCAAAAGGGATGGTTGGAAACTATCGATGTTCTATACAAACTACTCGACGAAACCTTCTAGTTGTGAACACGGCTGTAATACAAGCGATAGTCAAGAAAAAAAGAACACTAAACGCAAGTTTTGTCAATTTCAGAACCACTTTTGATAGACAGAGAAAGATGGCGGAAAAAGAAATGTGCCAACAACGGAAAATTTATTAAAACGCAAAACGTCGTGTGAGATTAAATAGAAATGAGCCAACAAACCGAATTGTCCACAGAAAGAGGAGTAAGACAAGGATGTCAGCTATCAAAACTCAAAACTTCTGTTTTCTCTAAATATATGTGACGATCTAAAGATATCTAGGAAGTAAGCATATAGAAAAGGCAAGCATAAGAGGAAAAGTATCTGGAAGGCATAGAGATGCCAAAAAGCTCTGTCGCTCCTTAGAAAGATACAGCTGACGAAGAAAGGAGCGGAATAAAAATGATGGAGCAGCATAGCCATAATTGGCAATAAAAAAATTTCGATTGCAATTCACAAAATGTAGTTAACTACTTGCTCAATGCTGATTGTGGAATATTCCCAGAGGCAACGGAACTTCAGGAAAAAAATGTTGTAATTACACGCACTATAATATTGTATTTCTTAAGAAATATTATTTTTAAAAAGCCAAAGAGGTGGTGAGCTTTCAAACTAGGGCTACGATAGCCAACGAGAAGTCATATATAAGAAGTTACAGACTTTAAAGTTTAGTTAAAGCGGGAGTGAGAGCAATATACTATGGATCAAAAGAATTCAGCATAGATACTGTATTTTCATAGATACTGTATTCAGCTATGATCGAACCACGACTACTGTACGGGGCAGAAATATGGGGTACTAGACAAATAGATACAATAATTGCAGGCATCCCAAAAGATATTTTGGGGCTTTGAAGGAGTATTTCCATTTATGGGATAATCGGGCTGAATGAACAAAAAGCAAGGAAAGGAAAACAGTATACTAAAAGCTAGTATAAAATGTAAGAAAGTGAATATAAAATAAAAACTGGGTGACAGAAGTAGACGAGTGTATAAAAGAATTAGAGATAGAAAATGAGGATAGAGGAAAAGATACAGGAAAAAAACTTTAAGAAGAATTAGAAAAAGACATACAGTACAAGGAATTCCTAAAAGCAATAAAGAGTAGAAGAATAGAATATCATACACAAATGAGAGACAGAGATGGCAGAAGAGAGAGCAAATTTTAAGCTAGGAGGCTTACTCTAGAAACTTAAAAGAAGATTCCAAGGGTGAAAGAGAATGTCTGCTGTTTGGAGGGGTGTAGGACGTCCAGCACTGGATAAGTGACTGTCAGGCTCTAAAGAAAATAAGAGCAGAGAGGGAAGAAGCTACGTGGCGGCACTTATACCATGAAAGTACAAAAAAATATACAAAAAAATTTTTTTAAAACTTGAAAATCGTGTAATGCAGGGGTGTCAAACTCAAAAGCTCACTTGAGCCAAATAAAATTTAGGTGGGCCGCAAACACTAAGCCTTAGTGTGAAACGGACCCCTTTCAGCCAATTACAATTTTACATTTTTGCGCGTACAATTTATAATTATACGTACAGTTTATAAATGAAGTATATTATGATTATATATAAGACGCAGCATATAAAACCAGCTGCGTCGGATTTATTGACTGGGCCACAAGTTTGATATCCCTGGTATAGTGTTAAGTGATGGGTATTTTACTGTGTTTGTGATTATTTATTTGTAAAAGTCAAGTGTCAATAAATAAATTATTAAATTAAATTAATGTATAAATTATATCTAAAAAATTTTTCAGGTTTGAATTCTGGCTCTTACCCTGATGGTGTCAAGAACTCACTGATGGCGAAACGTAGCACTTTTTGTAAGGACTTTGTTTCAGACAGTGTTAATTCTCATACAGCAAAATCGTGATTCCTGTGACGCAGTTTGTTAAAGACCCTAACGTTTTGGACATACAGTAGTTAAAAATGAAACAAATTCTTCTGCCTTGTGAAGAGCTAGAACCTTATTCTGTGCAAAAGCGTTTCTTCCTACTTTTCATGAGTACTTTTACTGTTTTATCCACACAGTCTTTTTAGAAATGAATTCCTGTCCTTTACCTGTCTGTACTTTGAATCCATTTCTCTTCCCCTTTATGGTATAATACAAGACATCACCGTCCAGCCCAACTCCAGGGTATTTCTCTTACATCATTTCTGACTACCTGTATTCGAGACTGATTCATACTTCTGAGGGATGAGTCATTAGAAGTCGAACATGAGTCATAATTGGTTGAAATTTTCGAATACAGTGTCCATTTTAAGTCTCAAACTAGTGATAGGGAAGCCATTATCACCAGGTCTCACACTAACCCAAGTGGATCTTTCTAAAAGGGCTAAAACTGTGTGTAACCTATGCTAAGCAAATCTAAAAAGCAGTCAAAAGGAATATTGGGACACAAGGAAAACTTCCCAAAGAACTTCAAAAGTGAAAACACCTCCTCACAGAAAGGCTAATCTCTTAAGATTTTCTGTTTCTGTTTTCAGTTCTTCTGTAATGTTCTGTTTCTGTAATCTTTCTACCTCATCACCTCCCTACATGATGTTGTCACCGACTATGTGACCCACGTGTTAGTAAAACCAAAAATTAAGACAAAGTTTGATTCTGCTTCTGAAAAAGGTTCATTTGGTCTAAGAATATTTTCGGGACAAAACGAATGACACCTGGAAAGAGTGGATGGGCCCTTTGAAGGAACAAGAACAACCTTACATCGAGAACAACATATCTGGATGATATCAGGAAGAACCTACAGATATTAAAACCCAGCTCAACAATACAAGATGGAGAAGGGCGTACCCGGTGGTAGAAAACCATTGTGAACACCAAAGAGGGCCCTCGAACACCGCTAAGTCACCCTTCATCGATTGATTATTCTTCCAGACTTTGGTTCTTATCACATCTTTGCTGATTTCTGTTTATACTTGTTCGCACATCGAACTGGAATGAATATAGTCAAGTGCTTTGTCCTTTTTTGATTTTGATCTTCGTCTGTATAAACGGAATCTCTTCTCCATCAAATATTAGATAGACCGGAAGTTAATGTCGGTTCTGTGTGTCACATCCAACCCTATGTTCTAAGTGATAAATCAGGCTGATGTATGCATAGCGATTATTCATAATCACCAACTAAGTGTGGTGAATGTGATAAATTAATGAATATTTATCACATTTACCGGCTACTTTATAAAATCTCCAAATCGTAGTGGGGAGTTTAATAAAAGTTTTCTCACGAGTTGGATATTGTATAAATTAGCCGGTAGATGTGAAAATTATTCAGGAGTTTGACACATTAACCTTGCTTTGTTGCTGATTATGAATAATCGCCGGTAATATATATATATATATATCCGTTTGATTTATCACTTTTACCGGGAAATATATTGTGTGTAACGCACAGATCCGACATTTACTTCCGGTCTACCTAATATTTGATCGAGAAAAGATTCATCGTACATCTGAAAACAGGTATACGATATGAGTTTCCGGTCCATATTGTTTCAACGACTTAAAAATCGGGAAAGTATTTAAGTATAAATGAAGTTATATTTTTAAAAGAGATATAAAACGATCTTTTATATGACTTTCAATATGATAAGGAACCATTTTAGCATAGAAACCTTTTCTCTGTTGCTCCCATTCTTCTCTTAACGGTTCCATCACTCTTCCAATAACTTCTCCCGTCCTATCGCCATTAGCTGCTAGATGAGTCGAAAAATAAATTACATCTACTTCCGTTTTCCACTGAACTTGCTTCCGGCTACCACTTTCTCTATCTTTCTTCCTCGAATCGCCTCTTGACTTCTTATCGCATTTTTTTATTTGCTTTTTGCTTTCGAAATCGCCATTCAGTAGTTTGCTATCGGACACGCTCGCGGCTTCTTCCTTTTTATACCTCAATGCCATCCGTCGATTGTTGTCGTTGCTGGATTTAGATATCTGGAGGTTGAGTCGCTTGTCCACGTCCGTTTCCGTCAATACGAGATCGTTCCAACCGTCCCAGTAGCTGTATCGCGGGATCCTCGTCCTCTGACAATTGACATCCGTTTCGATGGCTGTTAGAGATGGGATTTTCGATCTGAGACTTCCTTTCAGTCCGAATTTATTGTTCTTCGGGAGGGTTGTCAATGAATTGTGAGTCTTTAAATCCGTTCGGGTGGCCGGAGGGCTGTTCGTCTGGACCAAGGACTCGTTTTCCGTTTTGGCGGTTCTCTTGTAAAAGAATTTCTTCAAACTTTCCCGGCTTTTTGATTGTGTTGATTTTTTCCCTTGGAAAACTTCCGGTTTGGACAATGTTAGCGAGTTCGAAAACATCATTTCCGGTTCGCTTATCTGAGGTTTACCACTTTCGACTTCTTCTGATTTAGGGGTGGACAGCTTCGACTTGGGCGGCGTGTTTGATTCTGAGTTTTCTGGTTTTTTCGGTTCTGCAGTCTTAGGATCAGAATCTGCATTCGAACGGATTGTAACCTCTACAAAAAGAATTTGTGAAGAGGTTAGTCACCAGAAGGGAACCTTAATTGAGCAAGTGACATAGGTACCACAGAGATTAGGACAGTCGATAAGGCTTTCAAGGGATGGTTTTCTTTTTGTTACCCCAAGATAACTGTCGCAAGAAGCTCATAACAACCAAAAAAGGCAGATGGAAGAAGAATAGAGGAAGGAGAAAAGAGAATCGAGCACAACTTAAGACGGAGTACGCAATGTGGGATGAAACTGATTTCATAAATAATGCACACTTTTAGGAAAAATTAGTTTTGAACGCTTTCCTATATCTATCTTTATGAGACATTCTATGAGCCAAGACCAATACTGAGAAAATTTCCGCCACTGTTGGTATTAATGATAGTATATATTATATTTTGGTTATAAACAATCCTACAAACACTGAAGATGCTTTTACATAATTATAGAAGGCAAAACATCCTCAAGAGCAGATAAAGGAAGTCAAGAAACTAAGCAAGAATTAGAAGACTAGAGGAAGGAGAACACTAAAGAGAGAAAAGAAGAAAGAAGAGGAAATGCACAGGATTAGAAGGAATGTAGACCCTTATACTCATTTCATAAGTAACGCACACTTTTATCAAGTTTCCATGTCATAAACAATACACATGACAATTCCTCAACCGCTGGATATATTTATACCTCTCAAAACAGACGAAACGTCTGTACAGGTTTGACAACAGAGCATTCTAGAAAAACATTCGAAAGTAATGCACACAGAATGAATTCATTCCAATTTCATGCGAAAGTCGAGGGCCCACTGTATGTCGAATCTGACGAAAAACGTAAAAGTGGGGCTAAGTAATACCTCTTCGTTGGTTGGTAACACGCCAACCTAATCGAACATCACGTGTGTGACGTCATTATAAAATCAATTAGATATTTACTAGGAAATCGAACCTTGATGAGGTCTTTTCAAGGCCGAAAGCTAACACATCATCTTTCTGACAGACATAAGGATCACTGAACACAAATTAGTCCCACCTGAATTGAAGAACATCACGGCCTTGACATCCTTTTTGTGTTTCCCTTCCATGTCTTCATCATTCCTCGGATTTCTTTTCAATTCGAAATCCGTGTTGACCTTGTTAAAGAGCATGGTAAACCTGAGGACATCGGTTTTATCGTTTTCCTTGGCTCTTGTAGTGTTGGAGTCATCACTGCTCTCAGGTAAGCTCACCGGAGGGGGAGTTTCAGCGACTTGATTCGTACTGCTGTCATGTTGTTGGTGTTTCTCCTCGATACCGGTTGCTGGGATTTCTTCTACTGATTCTTCTTTGTTTAATTTATTCATTTTTCAGCAGTTAAAAAAAATAAAATAAACCAAATTGAAAATTTCGTTTCACTGTAAAGATAAAGAATTTTGAAAGGAAGAGGAAGAGGAATGGAGGAAGGAGAAAGAAGACAAGATAGCGGGAAACCAAGAAAGTTATACTCATACTCGTTTGGTAAATAATGCTCACTCCAAAGGTACCAATAGTTAGGAAATTTTTCTCTTTACCTCCTTCCTTCCATTTAACTCATTATTCTGTTTGCCAATTTTATGTCGCCTGTACATCTCCTCTCGCCATTTACAGACTTTGATCTTACTGCTTTCCCAGCATCTTTTTAATACTAAATTTACAGGACCTTTGTCTTCTACTATCATATTTGAATTATTTAGTCAACTATTCAAAAGTTATCCTTCCTATCTAATCCCTGATAGAGAGAAATTATCTATCATCTTTTATTTCCTCCAAGCCACTACTTGTCCCCAAGGAAGGGACTATAAGTTGTTATTATGAGTCAAGTTTTGTCTAGAAATCAGACCAATGTCCATGACCCAGCAACTGACTATGGAAACCGAAAATAATTAAAAGTAAAAAACATGAAAGAACTGGAGATCTCTGGACAAGATCCTTTGAAACGAGATCTTGCGACAGAAGCTCAAAGACACTCTATTCTAGGAGAAACTGAAGACGGAAATTGAAGCGCCATGGACGGAAAGGCGGAGGAGGATCCCCGGTGAGCGTATGTAGTATTGGGCAATAAAAAGTGATGCCCAAGAAGCCATTGTAGTTGGAAAAGCATGGTACTTAGTGGCTGGAATAAAGAAAGAAAGCAAAACTTCCCTTACAGGTCATGTGAAATTCCAGGTATAATATTTCAGGTAAAATTTAACTTCCAGGTATCACAAGCTTTTCTATTCTTTTCCGTCAAAAATTTTACCGGGATACCTAGAGAGATCAATAGTTGCGAATTCGATCACCTGATTGGTCCGTTTTATTTTGCATGAGCCCAAATCACTGGAAAAAAGCCTGCTGTCCTCAAAATGGAAGGAAGTACCTTAAAACCAATTCCTATATTATGAATAACTAAAGTTCCCTCACACCTGACTTATTTAAAGCAAATTCAACCATCAAACTCATGGGTAAGTCTGGCCAACTGGGCATTTGGCAGTCAGTGGGAAAGAGCTTCAATCCTCCTAACCCTAAAATTGTCTAGACAGTGAGGGAAACTCAAATATTCATCGAAGTTCTAGAAGATCGAAGCTTTTATATCCACCAACAGCTAAAACGATGACGTATCTGTAAAGGTATTGTATAAATGCGACAAAGTATTTCTAGCTTCGATTAAGACAACCTAACCACACTTTTAAAGCTAACTCTGACCATAACCCATTTCACCACAATTAGATTACTGTATATCACTGTCTTGTAGTACACTATAGAAGTTTTGAAAACACCCTTGAGCTATAAAGAGACTCTAGCTCATGACAATAGTATAACAAACACTTCATAAAGCTTTTGAGAAGACTTGAGTATCTCGCCTTTGGGAAATAGTCGTAATCTCCAAAAGCCCACTTTATTTGTTCCACTAAAATACTATATAATATCACAGGTGGTATATATTAAGCGTTTAAGTATAAGTAAGCTTTTTTTAAAGCAGTTTTAGGCTATAATTTAAACACTGTCTTTTGAGTTATGTGAAACATTTTCAACAACACCCTAAAGTGTTGTTAATGATATTAGACGATGACGTAGTACGTAATCAACCGCGTAAAACAAAATTTGACTGTATACAAAGGGAAAAATCAGCAGAAATCAATCCTGTTAAAAAAAAGGCCCCACAGGGCAAATTAAACAGTTAGTTCATCACAAAGAGAGGAGTTCAGGAAATCAAGGACTCGAGGAAAAGCTCAGGAAAATTTCCAAAATAAACAAACGCACCCTTTTCTAACACAAAATTTTTTTACCTAATTTTTTTTTGTTCACATCAATCAAACTACCTTAAACTTACAAACCATGGGTCGTTCGGACAGTCATATCGTTTTTTTGGTAACAGACGAATTTATTTAATTTTTTCACAACCAACTTCAGAATTAAGCCGCAAATTCAAGTCTTTTGACTCCCGACATATTAAGTTAAGGCTTCCTTGTGAAAAAATTCCATTGAGTCTGCTCAGTAGTTTTTGGTTTGTTACTCAGATGTGTTTGGAGAAAATATGTTAAGTGAGTTCCAGTGCCAAAACTATTTTGCAAAATTTCGATCCGGTAATTTTGATCTCAAAGATGCATCACTTTGAGAGAGGCCAGTTGAAACTGAGGGGGACACAATTCAGGTATTAACTGATGTAAACCGGCAAGTAACAACCATGAGATCCCTGAGAGACTAAATTTATCAAATTCGACTGTTAACGATCATTTGAAAGATTTAACCTCAGAACTGGGTTCATATGGATTATTCAATTGTTCCAAAAAAAAATCTTTGAAGTGGCATTGAGGTTTGCGATATGCTTCTCAAACGCCAAGAAACTGATCCGGTTTAAAAGTGTATCATCACTGTGGATGATAAATTGGTGTCTGCAACAATTTTAAGCAAAAAAAAAAATTCTGAAGCACAAAAGATGAACCGGCCCAAAGCACTTCGAAGACCAATACTCATCAAAAAATTTTTTTGCTATTTGTTTGATGGGACTTCAGCTTTGATTTTGATGGGATTTGAGCTTTTACCGAGTAACATCACAGACAGTTATAAAGACTACTGTGGTTAGTTGGGCAAACCGAACGATTCACTTAAAGAAAAAGTGCCAGGATTGGTCAATAGGGAAGACGTTCCCCCATGCAATTTTGACCACTCAGAAAAGCCTTTAGAGCTTGTATGGGATATACTGTCACACCCATCATAATCTTCAGACCTGGCACCTTCCGATGACCATTTGTTCCGGTCTGCAAAAAATTTTTTGACTGTAAAATGCTCAATTCAAATGAGGAGGTCAAAAGACATCAGTTTTTTGCCTCTAAAGAACAGAAATTTTGTGAGATCATTCTACTGCCAGAAAGAATACAAAGAGTATTGGTTACGAATTTACAAAATTTCCTTCATTTCAGAATATTATTTCAGTATAAGAATACCAGCTTTCAATTTTAATAGAAAAAAACGAGACGACTTTCCGAACGACCGAATAAATTATAAATAATAAATCTTATGCAGTGAGAGAAAAAAGAGAAAAAAAGAAAACTGAATACCATTGATTAGACAGATCATCCAGTAGGAATAAAAAAAATTTTTTTTCCTGTTGACTAAAACAATGATAACACAAAAATAAATAAATAAAAATTGTGAAGCAAGAACGACATATTATACTCAAGCGTAATATTTAAGAGATGCGCTCATTATGTTTACATTTAAATGAAGCAACTAACTTTTCTTTAAATTTTCAAAATGGAATTTTCAAGAAAGCCTTTTTTAACACTTCAGATACACAATGAGCTGCGAATGTGCCTATTTTATTAAGAACGCATCTTTCAAAACAAATCTAAAACTAATTACTAAAGTCTTTGGATTAGACAAAAGGAGCTTCTCTCTATGCATTTACAAATCTCAAAATCCTTTGACTTTTTGCTCGATTACATATAAACACAAAAATTTTTCGATTCATCTAAATTCTTTACAAGATTATACACATTACATCAACTTTGGGAACGTCTAATATCTCAGCTAACACACACAAATTTCTTTGACTGATAAATTTTTCAAACAAAAAAAAAATTTTTTCTTTCATCTTCTACCAATACATGTCATCTCCTTCTAAGGAGGTTGGGTAAATTAAGCAACACAAGCCTCAAATTTTGAAAATCTAAATCAACTCTTAAGTCAAGCAAAAATGCCTATTGCACGAATTCTATTAATTGATCACTACTTTCACACTACATTCTAAAATTTTTTTCAAAATTGTTTACTGCAAAAATTGTTTTTTCTCATGTGCACTTATCATCATATTATTATGTGTCATGTGCACTTATAAGACGTGCACTGCAAAATCGATTTTTCTCATCATGTGCACTCATAAGAGTTGTTCATCTCGTTTGTAAAATCCCTGAGGAATAATATAAAGTGCATTTGTCGGCAGTAAATCAGAGAATAATATGAATCACATCAAACTATAAGCAAATTTGTCAAAACACATATTTGAAGATTAATACATTTCAAATCTGAGACTATTTTACTAGAAAAACAAACTTTCAAATTCATGCAATTTAATACTTGTTTAAATAACGCTCACTAAATCATCTAACTTATACAATATAATAATATAATAGTGATAATGAAGGTATTCCTTCAACAAAGCCAAAAATGCAAGTCACAAAATCAAATTTTTTCTTTCAGAAAACTGTGATGTAAATTTCTCGCAAACTAAACTAAGACAAAATTTCTTTTTCTACAATATTCTCAAATGTTTATCAATATTTGTATACTTGTTGCTAAGTTTTTTTAAATTAAACAATTTCAGGTACATTAAGGATTTATTTCCCACATTTTTTTTATATCATGATAAAAGAGACTCATTAAAGTCAGCAAATTAAGCAATAATAGAAACACCACTGATTGTTAAAAGTGTTTCACTGGCAGCTTGTCATGGAATCATATAAAGACAATCAAAGTCTCCTGATAATCTCATTACAGAATCTTGATCAAAAATCATCATCATGATGAATCATCATGAATTTCAAATTGTCAATAATCCATCAAAAAAGAATAATCATTCATAATGACACCAAAATCTAATAATATGAATATTAAGATAGAAGCCTTATCATAAATATTAATAAAGACATTGTTAAGTTTATTTAAACTGGGAAAAAATGTTTGTGTTTGCAATAATATAAATAAGTTTTCAAAAAACTGCCTTACACTTACAAATTCCCAAGAAACTCCTTTCAATTATCCTTCTTGAGATTTGAAAGTGACAACTATTGTATGATCAACTTCTCAAAAAACGGTTTTAACTACTTTTTCAAAAGCCAAATTAACACACTTCTACATTTATTACGCATGCATATTATATTTTAAATGTTTCTTTATATTATCATTTTGAATATAATCCAAAACCTGTATCAGATTTGATAAAGGTTCATATCACCACCGACACGTTCCAAAGACGAATATTCGTGTGGTGAATCTTTAATCAAAATAATCATCAAGAATTGATTTCTCATCTCGCGTATATTCTGTCATATATTTTCATTTTGGACATAATCGAAAAACTGTATCAGATGTGATAACAGTTAATGTCACCCACCAACACGATCCAAAGACCAAAAACCGTGTGGTGAAAGTTAAATCAAAGTAATCATCACGTTTTGATTTCCAAATCGGTTATATTCTGTCATATATTATGAATGTCCCTTTGTATGGTCATTTGAGACATAATCGAAAAACTGTATCAGATATGATAACAGTTTATGGCACCACCAACACGATCCAAAGACAAAAATCGTGTGGTGAAAGTCAAATCAAAATAATCATCACTTATTATATATATTTTGTCATATATTATCAATGTCCCTTTATATTATCATTTCGGACATAATTGAAAACAGGTATCATTTATGATAACCGTTCATGTTACCACCAACACGACTCAATAATAAATATTCATCAAGTAAAATTTTAATCAAAACAATCATCACGCACGGACGCCATATTGAAACTGTGGATAAAAACCGTTACAACATTTTACCACAGACGCAATCCTTTTTAATTTCGAATTCGAGCACTGAGACTTTTGTGTTGCGAACCCAACTAAAAATAAATTAAGTTATAAATAATAGTACTACTAATTATGATAAGAATTATGACGATAGGTCTGTAAACAAGTGTTTGATTACGAAAGGAAACTTTGAAAGCCAACGGCTTTGCTTTGTTTTGTTTTTTTAAGAACTCGACATTTCCGAATTAAGTGTTTTACGTAAACCTGAGACTAATGGCTGTGATTTTATCAACGACACGGAAAACGCGTTCGTTTTACCTTCATACTTTTTTTCAATATAAAAAAAAATATTTGTATCCGAAAGGCAGACAGAAAAAAAATAATTTTAATAAAGTAAACACGTTTCTCATTTATCAAAACTTCAAAAAAAAATCTCGGCAATAAAACAAAAAGGCAGTGAATGCATTTTGAGAATTTCCATAATAAAAGGCAGTGACATTTTTTTAATTAGTTTTAATTAATTTACTTTAAAAAAAAAGAGAATGACTAGTTAAATGGACAATCGCGATTATTGTATTATTTTGCACCTCCATCTATTTGAAAAGGAAAAAAATTATATTTCAAATTGATTCGAGATTTTGTGACGTCACTCCGACGCCATATCAAAAACTAAGAAACGAATCACCCCCGTAAAAATAAAAAAAATTTCCTTTCCTTTGGGTGGGGGTGGACTTTACAATCCACCCCCACCCCAACCCAAATTAGTTATCCCTCAAAAATTTTTTATTTTATTCTTTGAATTAAGTCAAAAAATCCCATTTATAGTGTTTTGTCTGTAATTGGTTCACAACCTTAAATTCCTTTCTGTTCTTTATACTTTCTTGCTCGATTTTGATAACAATGATTCATTTCTTAAAGATAATAAAAGAAGAGAAAGAAAACCATTTTTTAAGATTCTCTTTACCACGTATTTACTGATTCTTATTCTGATTTTGATTCTTTTTCTTATTCTTATTTTGATTCTTGTTCTTGGTCTGGTTCTTATTCTGACTCTGATTCTGACTCTCATTTTGATTCTTATTCTTGTTCTGATTCTTATTCTGACTCTGATTCTGACTCTCATTTAGATTCTGATTCTTTCGTGGCCTTCCTCTTCTTCGTTTCGGCTGATCTCAAGAGTATTCAAATTCCAAATCTTGTTTGACCTGTCTTGAATGATGCCCCATGTCAGCCGAATGATTGGAAGTTGACTGACTATGCGAAGCCTCATCTGGTGCTCGACGCCATGTTGCTGTGAACCAAGACAAATTAATGTAGCTGTTGCACCTGCCGTTTGGTATTACTCATCCCTACATGATTAGATGAGGAGCCAACTTTGGAGTAACACTTTTAGTACTCAACAATGGTTGACCAGTTTTGAGGGGTTAAGTCTAGAGAGCAGATCCCAGGAACGTCTTGAAAGAAGCCCAAGGAAAATTGGAGGTATATGAAAGACAAAGAAGGGGAAAACAGGAGAGGAATAAGGAGACTTGGCTTAGAGAAATTTATCGAAATTTGGAAATCGAGGGTTTATGTCGTTTGAGACGTCCTCGGTCGAGGTTGAGTGAAGAGTGAGAAAGCAGGATTAAGGAGGTTCGCCAGTCTCGAGGAGTATGTGCAAGTGAACCTTTCGATTTCCTTCTTTACGGAGGGATCATCACATCATCTGAAGGTTTTGTATTGGACTTGTTCGAGGTTTTAGAGTTTGGAGTTAGCAGAGGAACTATACATCTGGATCTCGTAGATGGCTATTATAGATTACACATAGTTTCCGTTCTATTTATTTGTTGTCAAGGTGTTCAACAGAATAGGAGCTTCCAGTTCTTGTTGTATCACCTTTTGCAAAATGCATTGCTCTTTCTTAAAAGATAATAAAGGAAAGGAGGCTGAAACATTTCCTTTCTGACACTCTATTAATGTGTTTATAGGAAATACCTCAGTAAAAATTTTTTTAGTGCGTTTTTACATAAGGGTCTCTTTCAAAATTGAGGTGCGGAGTAAGAAAACCCAACTCAAGGTCACATAATGTTTTTCATAACACACGAAGAGATAAATATATTGAAAGACTAGCAATAAACTTCAATTCATCAATAGTTTTTTGTGAATAAATGAGTTCAATTGTAAATTCACCCTTTTTTATCCATCTTCTATTTGGGGTAACTCCGCTACCTGACGCTCCTATTCGGATGAAAAAAAAAATTCAATAAACATCATAAATGACAAAAGGAGAAACCAAGAAAAAGGTTGAGAACAAAGCTTTCGACCGTCTTTTCTCCTTCGTTGGTTAAAATCAAAAGGATTCTGAGATACTTCCGTTTTGGAATAAGTGCTCATTCGTACTCACCTCTCCTTGGTTGTCCGCTATCTGAATCCAACCCAGCTGTTCTCTGTTCCCTCCAATACTTTGCCATGAGGGCAACATTTTCAGGTTTTTTCCTGATCGTATCTTGAAGCTGTCTAATTATCATGTACACAGTTTGGGAGCTGATAAGCCCGAAATCGAACAAGTTGCATACGTGCAAGACGAAGTTCCTGTACAGATTCTTTCTGACAAGTTCGTCTCCTTTGGACTTTATAAACATTAAGCAAGCTAATGGGATTTGACAATCCCCGACGTATCTGTTGACAACAAAAATGCAAAATAGTTAGATTCCTGTTGCTAGTGTGATATAAGTTAAGTTTCGGAGTCGGGGAGGTCACTCACCCGTGTTTCATGACATGTAGATTCCACATTTTCATCAATTCCTTTTCTCCTTCATTAACGTCCGTGAAATCATCGATCATCATAATTGTCTTTTGTTGCAACCATTTGGGATCGTTCTCACCTTCGGAATCAATGTCCATTTCTTTGGGATGAACTGGCAAGCAAGTAGTCGTGTGGTGGTACAACCTACGAGAGAACGTTACATCCAAAGTTATCCGACCTGAATCAAATCTTTAAAAACACGTGTTTTTATCACCTGGTATCACCGCTCACCTGTTGTGACCCGTGATGTATGGTCTTTGTTGTCCGTCGAAATCATTTTCCTCACACTCCAAGAACTCGGAGAGACTGGGACGCGGTCTTTTAGGCCGGCACACGAGTACATTGGTAACAGACGTCCGGCGAACAGGTCCGTTTCTCGCAAAAGCAAATCCTGGTGGCTGCGAGATTAAATCGTGCGGACTTCCGGTGTACGAACCGTCGTAGCTATCGTTTATGGCAACGTCGATTCGAGCTCCTTCCGGTATTTGCTGAAAAATCAATTTAGAAAATCGACTTAGAATCATTCAAGACGGAAGCTACCTTTCTCTCCTTTCCTTACAACCCCCAACGCTAACTTACATTATAGGTAAACGTGAATCGGGAATGACACAGTTTCAAATGTTTCAGCAAAGAATAGAGAGTGATGCAATTCAGAGAACACCATGGACACATCAAATCATCGCAGGCTTCCGTCTGCTGTCTGCTGTTGTTATTATACAGAAATTGGTAAACGATTTGAGGTCGTTTCTCTTTCTTCTCCTCCTGCTCGTCTTTCTTCTTATCTTTGTCCTTTTCTTTGTCTTTTTCCTTTTCCGTTTCTTTCTCCTTTTCCTTTCCCTTTTCCTTCTCCACTTCTTTTTCCTTTTCCTTTCCCTTCTCTTTTTCTTTTTCCTTTTCTTTTTCTTTGTCTTTTTCCTTGTCTTTATCTTTGTCTTTTTCCTTTTCTTTCTCTTTGCCAGTGGCCGCTGCGGCGGATTTTTCTAAAATAAAAAACCAACAACAATCGATCAATGAAAAAGCAAAGGCACGACATAGAATTATAAAAAAAGGAAGTCGATAGATATTCACCGGGTCTATTTTCTTTGTTTGCTTTCGCACCGTTTATCTTAAACGGTTTGGGTCTGTCAACGTAGCCGTGACTGGCCACCGACGTCCATTCCAATCGGAATTTGATCATGGGACTCCTATTAAACAGATCGAAAGCTTCGTCTTCTGTGTTTTCCATAGTCACCCACTGATTGCCCTTCGGTGACTGTTTTGAAGAAGCTTCGATTTCCTGGAGACTCAACTCATAATCACCGGTCATCAAGAGACAACGATTATGTCTGTCGTATACTGTTAATTCAGCTCCGAAATATTTTGCGTCTTCCTTCTTTAAGCGTTTTGCAGATGGCTCTATAAAAATTAAAAAAAAAATTGAAATTCAGTGGCGGATTGAAGGGTTGAGAGATTGACACGGTTGAATCTCATGCAAAAAAAATCTCAGGACAAACTCTCTCATTAAGGGAAAAGTTTTTTGAAGCGATTTTAACGACACGAGGAGCATTGTTTTGGCTTAGATTTCAAAAGTAGAAATCCCTTTAAAATACATCCCTTGCATTTCAAACAACCCTCCTAAAACAATTCTAAGATGATTGATTTACTTGTGTAACTGTTATGAAGTATCACGTCCTCTTACATTTATTTAAAATTTTTTTCCCTCCGTGTAACTACCACCTGTCCATTCAAAAACTAACAATAAGTAGATAGCAGATGACGTTTTGAGGAGGGTTTCAATTTTGGGGAATGGACGAACGCTTTAGTCCCCAATAGTTGGAGGGTAGAAGCTAATCGCCTCACGTGGGTGTTGAGCTACTGACCCTTGAACAACTGGTCGAGTGCTCAACCTTTAGATCATATGTGACACTCAAAGTTGCTACCATTACTTTCAAATGAAACGAAACAATTTTTAAGCCATATAGTAAGAAACGAAAGAGAGCATTTCTTCCACTGAGGATGGCCTTAGCTATGCACAATATTTGGGTCAATGTTCATTCTCTTCTCTAAGCAAAAGTTTGACTTGAGCGGGGTAAAGCCGTAGGAATAATAATAACGCTGACAATAATGGTAACAGCTGCAACACATCTCAACCCAACCGTTAACGTTTCCCTTTTCTAACGTTTGCAATATTTTGAACGATTCGTTTCACTCACTCTTTTGGCGGTTTCATTTCATAAATATTGCACAATCTCTTGGGGTTTTGTTTCATAAATACTCTGATCACCCACTGAGGATGTGTGAAGGTTTTACCGTAAGCGAAACACAAGAGACAAATCTCTTGACACCCCTTTCCTAAACACTAAACAAAATCAACAAAAAAACTAATAATGAATTACACCAACGGTCAAAGCTATTAAGAAAACCAAAGCAAACTTACCCACAGTATCAGGTTCCTCACTTGCCGATATATAATGACTTGAGTCCATCTTAGTCGCTTTTATGTATAATATGTATGATCTGATCAAGTTGCCATTGTTTGAGTTGAAAGAATCCGACGGGATAGATATGGCTGGCACCTTAGCTGGTGGGTGCTCTTCAGGTGGATTAATGGGCACTTCACTAGTGCCAACAAACAACTGTAGCAAACAGAAAATAAGAGAGGAAAACAGTTTTGATTGGGAACAAATTAAGATAATAAAAGAAGAAAACTGATTTCAAATTGATCATATCATACCTTGACCACAGGAGCAGAGCTATCCTTCCTCTTCTTGTGGGACATTTTTGTGATTGAGGTTTCAACTTTGACAAACTCATCAGAGGGTAAATCTTAAATAAAAAATTGATGACTTTTATGAATCATACTCAATAAAATGATTTTAGATTGATATGTGACACAGGCACAAGTATCAAAATTATTTGAGTGTGCTAAGTTTTCTCATTTTGAGGATTTAGCAACTTTAAATACTTTGATTACTGTTAAAAATGGATTTATTATAGTTTTGTTTGACTTTTTCCTATTTTTCACCCTTTAGGAGGGGAAGGGGCCTCGAACCCAATATAACTTCTCTGGTTCAGCTCTTGAACCACATCCCAGGCCTCTTGCATAAACTATTGATTTATGCAACACTGTTTGAAATACCTCATCAAGTTATTTAGAAACCATTTAAAAGTTATAAAACTGGTAAGATGTCTTTGATTGGGTAGTGAATAGTACTTGGTATGCGAACATGTGTTCCGTCACCCTGTTACACCCAAGAGTGAAAAACAGGAACCCAACTGACTCAATTATGAAAGTTAATGGTAAAATACTATATTAATAAGTTATTAAAATTAATTTATCTCATGTTTATTCAGATTTATGCCTGAAATAACCCAAATAATTACTTACTGGTTTTGTCATAAAACCCCAGGAATGTTAAAGTCAGGTATCTTCTTTCACCATTTTGGTCATTGCTGAGACATTTGTCCCTTACTTTGGCCAACATGCTGTTGACTCTGAAATCTTTCCTGGCCTTGTGATTTCGTGACATTCTTTCTCTCATATAAGTCAATGTTCTGTTAAGAAATATTGGCTGAAAGAGAAATAAATTCACAACTTTAATTTTTTACTCCTTTAAATCAATATTAACTCCAAAAAGCAACATCTGTTTAAGCTTTAAATATCCCTTAATCATGTTTCAGTTTAAATATCAACTCATAAAAAAAATCAATTCATATCCCACTCAACTCAAACAAATCTATCTAAAAAATACACATAAGTATGAAGGTATAAAAAAGACTAACCGAGATCATATTCCTGGTTCTTAAGAACCTATATATTTGGGTTGGCTCTGAAACAAAAAAGAACATATGTATTAATTTAAACTCAATTTCCATTTATAATTTACATAAATAAGCATAAATAAGCTCTATATTTTTGACAAAGGGTTCAGATCAATACAAAATGACCTGATTTAGGCTGGGCAAGAGGGAAAATCAAGCAAAAAATGATAATAATGATGATGAAATCCAGGGGATAAAGCAACATCACACCCCATTTTTGCTGAAAACAGAGCAAAAAGGGATTTCAACCCCACCCAATAATTGGCAAAATATAGATTACCATCTGTATCTAGGGCAAGCTTGAAAACAAGCATTTATTTAAAAAAATGGATATTTGCCTATTTTTAATAAATTTACAATATTTATGAACCTTTTTCATATAAAAATACATAATAAAGGGTTGAAAGAGGGTCCAACAAAGGATGAGTTTTGGTTTTGCTATGGAGTCTTCTTGCAGCTCGGGCAGATCGATAGAGCTAACAAAAGACCCATATTGCTAAATTGAATACATGTTAAAATCTCTATTACTTAAATAACTAATTGCGATCGAATAAATTTGTTTACAACAAGGGTGGAAGTTTTGAATTTGAGTTTGAGTATATAATTACAAGCAGGGAACAAAATTTTTGGCCTAAAAAGAAGCCTAGTACTTCGTTATCATAAGGAAGTATTGACTTACTCTCAAAAGCGTTAAGAAAAAGTTCATGATCGGCCTGGTACTGATCTGGAGGCCGATTCTTTGAACTATCACTCTCCTTATCTCTTTTCTTTGGTGGCATGATTAAAAATATTTATCACAATAGATACAATAAACAATACAAAAACCGCGAAAGTACATCGACTACCGGTCAATCTCCATACGCGAAACAACACGTTGTCCAACCTGAGAACTAAAATTTCCCTAGCGTACCCTCTTTAGGCCAACTGTCAAAACTTCCACCCTACAAAACTGGTAGTTTCAGTATCTTTTTAAATAATTATTTTCTTCTCTATATAACTAGAATTTCTGAATTATTTAATTTCGAATGTCCCAAAATAAATATCAAGAAAACATATATTTTTTATTTCATATTTAAACAAATATAATCAACTGTATATATATTTATATAAATGTTGCCCCTCCAGAAATTTGATTGGAATAACAACTTGCTTCCCTGCTTGCTGGCGACTATGGCTTTATCGACTTGTTGCCGTCTAGTAAATTGCATTAAATACGTACAAAAACGTATATAAATTTATGCTTTATTGTATTTATATTAGCCTTTGTAAAAATGCTTTGGTTTTCGATAATAATGACGGCAACTGGGAGTAAAATAAGTCAGATGAAAAATTATGAAGTCATAGTCACGTGACTGTTGCTATAATGGCGGCCAAGAAGTAAATTCAAAAGGCGTTATAACGTCAAATCATTCTTGTATTAGAACTTGAACTCGAAATATGCATGTATGGGAAAATATCGAACATAAAGGAAGTTCGTATATAAAAACAATGTAACCTACAATAAATATCATGACTGAACTGATAACTGAAACAACTAACCAGAGGAAAAAAATCACGTAACAAGAATTGTTAGATAACTATTATAATCTTTCGAACAGTTCTGATCATTTAATATACCAATAAGCATATTCTTGAGAGATATTTGAGGACATTGAAACTAAATTGAGCTGAATCTCAACCTCGTTGCACCCTTGGATATGAGTAGATGTGAGAAGGGTCCTGAACTATCACTACTGTAGTCGGGCCTTTGACCACTAAACCATATGTTTCCAGACTGGATTTATATTTAAAAATCAAAAATAGAAATCCTTCAAGTTACTTATAGCATACAACAAACTGAATAACAATCAATACCCAATAATTTTATTTTATTAGTAAGATGTTAATTTATTTTGTGCCAAATGATATACAAGTTTGGTAAGTTCAAACAAACTTTACAATAGTTCCCATAAAGATAACAAATCTCTTGGAACAATTTTTGTAGGCACCTCTCCCTGGAAGGAATGAAACAAAAATAAATAAAAAAAAGTTATTTATTAAATTTCAAAAGCCGAAATTTCAATAGGCAAAAATTTTAAATCCAAAAGTAACTGCTCAATCGTCAGACGATTTCTTTCTAAGCTTTCGCGTTAAATATCATTTTTATAAAAGAATTAAAACTCTTTGAGGTAACATACCCTTTATAATGTTTACAAGTACAAGATCACTGTTATAAAAATCTGCTGAAGATGTACACAACAGTTAAGTGTATGAAACTTAACTCCTTAAACAGCCACAGTGGGTGCCTTGTTTTGTTTTTTACCTCAGAGGATTTTAAATCTTTTATGGAGATTCTCATCTCCTATTTCTGTTATAAGTATGGCAAAAATACAAGTTCAAACAAAGCAATGTACGAAATTATACTAAAACCATTTCTAAAGTTACAAATTAAATCAAAGAAACAAAATCGTGCAAAATTAATGACCAAATCTCTGTAGTATATCTTTATCAGAAGCTCTGCCACGAGTATATGTATCCACTAGCTGATTGATTGTGAGAATGGGTTCCCACTTCAATCATCAATTCAGGAAGGCTATCTAAGAAGGCTGGACAAAATAATTCTCCAGAACAAATTTTCTGCCGATACTAAAACATGACATTAAATCAAACATCGAAACACAGAAATTAATTACTATAACCAACTCAAAGTTACTTAATTAGTTACAACAGTATAACAACTGAACAGGAGTCTCTTTAGTCCAAACTAGCAAAAGTAACACAGTATTGCGTCATATGCACTCTGCAACAATGAGTCTATAATACTTGCAGAACATCTAATAGAAGATACTACAAAGGAATTGTTACAATTTTCACATAATCACGACATAAATAAAATCAAAACAATTACATTCCTTAAGTAAACTTTACAAATTATAAAAAAAATTAAATATCATCCTGCATAAAAAACAATATTCCCAACGTCTTGGTGACCATTTGGTGTTTAGCGAGTATGAGAAATATGTGCACCATAGATGGATCTCGATATGTTTCCATTCTTCATCCGAAGACCCACTTCCTATTCATTTATGATTGTAATTATTGCTAGAAGACATCATGGTGTTATCTGGTGTTCATTTTATTTTTATTATATAAATGAAATGAGTTTTATAATCTCAATGAGTTGAGCTTTGATCCCATTTCATTTGGTGTAAGAACTGTTACTTCTCAAGTCAGATGTTTAGACTCATCCAACACAGGCTCTCAAAAAATATATAAATATAATATACTCTCTAGACTTATTCAAAATAAATCCACAACATCTCATAATATCAAACTACAGCCAAATTAGAAAAATAATCCGCACAAAAAGAATCCAGACTACAGATCGGCACAGGTAGGGGTACCTCAGTTCAAAGACACGACAGTAAAACAGGTAGTCGAGTTTAATTATGTCAAACCCAATCAAACTAGACTTTCACACATGAAAACCATAAAAGCTCATGAAAATCCAAAGTCTGAAAAGCTCATTTTGACATCATCGATTATATTCGACACCAAAATAAGAGAATGTCATCAAAATTGAAAATAAATATTAGATAGACCGGAAGTTAATGTCAATTCTATGCGTTACATCTAATATACGTCACGATAAAAGTGATAAATCAGGTGAATATATGTAATTCCTAGGGATTGTTCATAATCACTAACTAAGCTTAGTGAATGTGACAAATTACTAAACATTTTTCACATTCACCGAGTATTTCGTAATACATATGACCAACTTCTATTTAATTTTTATCAAATTCCCCACTACAATTTGGATATTTTATAGACTAACCGGTAGATGTGATAAATATTCAATAATTTGTAACATTTACCAAGCTTAGTTGATGATTGTGAATAACCGTCAGAAATTATATATATATTCGCCCGATTTATCACTTTTACCGTAACATATATACGACATTACATTGCGGTCCAAATAATACTACAACTTGTCCCCAAATCAAAGCCTGAACCTGCCATTCACCACTCGGAGGTGACTAAATAGGAATGTTAATTCATCAAAATTCTAATTAATAAAAACAATCTCAAATAAATTCTCAAATTCGATAAATTTTAAAGATAACTTTTTAATAATATAAATATTGATAAATGATATCATTCCAAAAAATAGTAAAAAATGAAAGTTATAGTGCGGATGAATTCATTTTAAAAAATGCAAAAGAGAAACAAATCGAAGCTAAAAGATAAAAAACATTTCGATTTACGAGAGACTAAAATAGAAAATCCCACAACCGATTATAAACTTATACTAAAGCATAAAAATTAGAAGACTAGCAATCATTTCTTTGTCAAATGGATTTACGAGAGATTTTCTGAAATTCTTTAGTTTTGAGAGTCAATTGGTCTGTGTTCCGGTGCTTGAACTACTAAAGAGTCTAATATTTGAACTAGTAATAGTTCTACCTAGGTTGAAGCCTCCGTTGAACTTAGTCATCATGACTATTAGCCGTCGAGGTACCTATCTGGCCCGGGGTAACAGGGATAGTGAAGAGAAGGAAGTTCGAAGGATTGAAGAGAGAAGTGTCATTGAGGCCAAAAGAGGTCAAGCATTAGAAGTTTATTATTTGTACTACTAGATTGGGCTTTTATGGAGTGCAGCTCTATACAAGTGTCCCGCTGCAGCTGATTGGACTCCATATCCAGGGTTTCTGAGTTGGTCGAAAACTTATTAAACAAATCCCCATCAAGTCAGAAACTTTTACTGTTGAACATCTAGATGATAACAGTTCAAGCAAGGGAAATAGTCTAATTAACTCTCAGTATAGTAATCATGTATCAACACTGCCATTACATCACAATTTTCCTCCTATCAAAATTTGTTCTGATTGTTCAATAGCAACTAAACCTATCGCTCCTTCGAATGCATTCGTTAGAATGCCCTTTGAATAACCGCCTTAGCCTGGCGGTTTTTTTAGATTTAAATTTCAAATAATAACATCCAAATAAAAGACAAATCTAAATTTACAATCAAGAAAGACGATAACATCAGCAATTCTCAACCATTTTGGCTTCAGGTTCTTCGGGACTCTGTTGTCATTGCGAATAGTTATACACAAGGCAATACATCACTCAAAATTTTTTTAACAAACTATAGGCACAATTCAATTATCAATTAAACAAACAAAATAAATTCCTCTCCACCTAGGCCACTGTTGGTGTGACGCCAAATTTAAAAGTCATAAACTAAGCCGGTCCCTGAGCTTCCTGGGTACCAATAGTGCGTCCTTTGGTCCCACGGACCGACAGCATCATAGTTAACTGTATTTATTTTTTTAACTATGATTCTGTCGAACCACTGGGATTGTGTAACAGATAAAGGGTTGAGAAGGACTGATATATATATACACTCACGATGATTATACATATAAGTTAAATTTAAGGTAACTTAGAGAGCAGCAGTATGCAACCTACAAAGTTAAGTCCTGAATGTATACAGAAGGCAATTTCTTCAGTTTGATATTATGTAAAATCATCTTCAATAGAAGATAAGTAAATCGTAACAAAAAATTGCTCATCCCTAACATAACCCATTCTGTGGGGCATTTTTTCAAGAATCATGTTCTGGGCCAATAAAGGGTTCTTTAGTTAATGACTAATCATTTCCTGGGTTTTAACTCCTTCACTTTGTGCAAAACTCTGAACCTGTTTTCCCACATCATGGGTAAGGACAAACTGGTTATGACACCTGACACTCATCTTCAAAAACATGTGCTAACTATGCTGGCCGCCTCTCATTCCAAAACATTTTCAAGTCTTGTACTGCCCTGTTAAAAACTATTTAAACAAACCCAAGATAAAAACTCCTTTCAAAAGTCTTGCACATGAAACAAACTATCCGTCCTTCAATTGCCATGAATTCTACTTCCCATCTCACATGATTCCAGAAAGTGCCCTCAGTGTTTAATCAATGGATGACAGTCTATACTCTTATTAAGAAAGCTCAAAAGAGGTTGCAAACCACCAACTTATCAAATATTAAGGGGAAAAAAATTATTAAAGCAAAGTTTCAACTGAAATAATAAAAACTTCAAACTTAAAGTAAGACTAGAATAAATAATAAGCATTTTCTGACATGAACTTAAAACCATATGTGTGAAAATTATGTCACATTACCTTGCAACACTACAAGAGCAATAAATTATAAGAGGGAATGTAAGTGAAAAGACTTCCCTTCTGGAAAAAGAAAAATAAATTTCCTGGTGATGATGGATAACAAAAACAATGAAATGCAAATTAAAAATGCAAAAATAAATAAATTACCAAAACCCAATAAAATACTTCAAATCATTTAAACTGCAGAACAAATCAAAATCAGGCAACTTTACTAACTACAACACAAAAATTGTCAAAAGCTTTCTGAGAACAAACAATTATGTTTAAACTACTTCCCCAATCCTTATACCTTTCAATTTGATTTGAGTTGGTAATAAGCTCATACTAATTCACACAAGAATTAGACAAAATTGACTATCAGATCCCCAGCTATAATTAGATTCCATTGTGCGATTGGGAAAAATTGATTTACTAGAGGATTTGTATTCAGTTGTTAATTTTTTCATAAATAACACATTGAGTATATATATTTTAAGCCTATTTATAGTAATGATAGCACAACAAAGTGATTAAGCTCAAAAAAAGGTGATAACTCAAATCAACAATATTTCATAGTAGGGAAAAACGGTTGAGGCAATGGCGGTCGCTTGATTAAAACCAAAACAGTTTTTGTTGTGCGTAAACAAAACTTAACTTTTAAACAAATCGAATCAATATGTTTATATCTTATCTCATAAAAACATAGGTAAAACAGTAAAACAATTAAGCTTTGGCAAAAGGCCAATTTATTGTTGCGTTTTAAATTTAAAAGGCTATCCCTTTATTAACTAATATATTCTGTCGATTGTCATTCAAATACAAACGAATCTTCACGAAAACGTACGAAATTTACCGAAGGCAAATTTTCGTTCGATTCGAACTGTCAAACGAAATTTCAAAACCTAAGGCTTTCGTAATTAACACGATTCAAATAATAATTATACAAAATATTAAATAATTTGTTTTATCAAATTTCAAGTTATTGGTGTCACTCAGCTAAAATCTAACAATTCATAGATTAATTAATTCTTAATCCTGAACACCTATCAGTTTTGGCGAAACCAACCGCCATTCCGTCCGCTATGTTGGATAACAGTGGCAAAATCACAGTTGAATTACTTTTATGAAAAAACTAAACAACTGATATTCTTAAAGCAATAACTGACGAATGGAATTCTTCGTACATACTTGAAAACGCCAAACTATTGAAATGCATAAAATAAAATAAAAAAGAATTCTACAAATCCCAAAAACAAATCAAATGCAATGTCTTTCAAAACAGAAAAAAAAATTTTTTTTAAATTAAACAAAATCTATCTTAGAACTACATAGGGCTTCCATCACCGGTAGTGTCTCAACTGCTAATTCCTTCCATATGTTCAATTTGTAATTTAAAAATTTCATGAAACTATTAAGTAATTTAAAAACAAATCCACATTGTAGAGAACCAATATCAAATGAAACAGTAATAAGCATGGGTGTTATAGTTCTCTAAAATTCATTTCTCATCAAACATAAATTTCTGGTTGGTGAATAACTGACTCACGGACAGTTATACTAAAAATTAAAAAGGTTCATAAACAAGGAAAAAGATAAAATTGGAAATTGAAGTATCCATTGTATGTGAACTTAAGTATCCACACAAAAACAATTTTAACAAAAAATTTTCCTTCTTCATATTCAAAGTTGCCCTTTCAATATTCTCCTGCTTTATTTTCATCTGGGGTTGAGGTTGGGGGTTGGGGGTGTGGGACGAAAACAAATTTTCAGAGATTTCATTGAGTTTACAAGTGTCAACTATGAAATGCCCGTTATGATTTTAATATTACTACCATATCCAACTGGAAATTCTGCTCCAATAGGATTAATCTCCGGAGTTTCAGTGTCGGAATCATGGATTTCGGAGACTCCCGAAGAGCTCGCGCTATCCGCTTCCCACTCGTACATCATCTCTTCTGTATCTTTTAAGTATTCGATTCTCTCCAACGAAAGGAATGATGAGATTTCTCTCCTGAGGTCTTTTAAAGATCTAAAAAATGAACAAAATTAGTGTTTATAACTGAAATGTTAACTTCCTCGAAGGAGGTGATTATAACATTTCTTCTACTATCACTACTACTACTACGTACTACAAGTTTCTTTAAACCAGGAGTGGCCAATCCAAATAAATTATTTGTGCAGAGATATATTCAAAACTTAACTGTACAAATTATGAAAAAAGAGTGAAGAAACACATATCACACTAGTAAAATAAATATTTTTATATTATACTTATATTCAGCTAAAAACAGTAATAACAAACTGAGTTTATGAAAGGAAAGCTTTAGGATAGGTAAAACATCAAGCAAATTAAAAATCAGATCAATTAAATATCACAATTACTTGAAGGAAACATAAGGAAAAGAGCTGCAGGGAAAAAATGTTTAGATGATTTGGAAAAGAATAAAGGAGACTAAAACTTTGTGACAATAGAAAGAAAGAATAATAGAAGAACTAAAATAAAAAGAAATAAAGACAGAATGGATAAATGGTAAAATAGAAAATAAAGAGGAGGAGGAGGAGGAGGAGAGGGGATCAAATAAAAAAGGAGCGTAGAAGTAATCGGATGGATGGGAAGAAATAAAAATGGAGAAAATTAAACAAAGATTGTGAAAGAAAAATGATAGCTGATTTTAGATTTGAAATAGATAGGTGGGAAACCTGTAGGAACAAAGGAAGAAATGTTTATTGAGGACTTCGTGCAGTGGATGAAGGATTGGCAAGGAACGAAAGGCTTAAAACGAAAATTGGGGGATAAAGGAAAACGCGTAATATTGAGGAACGAAGGAAAAGCTAAGTTCGCTGGTAGAATTTCTCAAGGAAGTGCCAAAAGGAAGGAAAAATATCTATAAAAATTGTATTTAGTATAATTTTTTATAACATACACTATTGAAGATGATGATCCAAAAAAGAAACGTCAATAAATTATTCTTTAAATATTGTTAATCACAACGTGAACATGTCGTACAAAATAACAAATCACAAAGGATAAGTTGCAGGAAGGAAGGGATGGATAAGGGTGAGGAGGGAGGGATGGAAGACAAGAAGCATCTAATATAAATAGCTAGATGGGAAGGAAAAGAGCTCCCGGGCAGAGCAAGGAGCCAATCAAGAGCTGAACTGGAGAGGCTTGCGCAATATGAACACTGAGAAATCAATATCAGCGACCTTTAATCCCGTTTTTCACCCCTGGACATGTCAGCATCTGAACTCACACCCTTAACTTTTGATGCTTTCACCACTTCACCAACATCTCTCATATATTATGAATAGAAGACCTTGGAGACCAATTTTTCGAGATCGAAAAATGCCCAAGATCCCCAAGAAAAGGCGGAGATGCGTAGTTGGGAAAGCTAAGGCCTATAAAGGGCTGTAGAGCTGAATGATGATTATTTTATTATTATTTCATTTTTAGTGTTAAATTTTTATTTGCAATCTGTGTTTTGCATCATTCTTAATGTTTAATTTATGTTTACTGTAAGAGTAATAGTAAGCACAATTACTCACTTATTACGAATCAATTTCTCATTTGGAAAAATGTCTGAAACTAATATCGAGAGATGTAATCTCATATGAACACATAAGATCATTCTGAAAAACCACCCCTGTATAAGTTACCAAAAGGTAGTTAATGAGTTAGACCTGCAAAAGTCAACCCTTTTTTCCCAGGCAAATCATTCTCAATAATAAAGCTTCCCACTTATTTTCCCTTTTGTTATACCTGATCAATTTCCCCAGACATACTCCCAGCCTAATTGAGCACAAGATCCCAAGTGTTTGTGCACTGAATGGAGTGTTTAAGATACTCGTCCAACTGCATTAGCAACTTACTGTGTAACCCAACACAACTAACTGATGCACTTAAAACCCTCCTAAGGAATGAACACCTTCAATTCAGTACAACAAAGTATTAACCAAGCTATTAGAAAGACCTATAAGCAGCCTAGAGACTAAAGTTTTTTTTTAGGCAAATGTGAAAATGAACAACTAATAAAAAATAAATGAATTTAAAAAATTGTGTTAATTTTTAAGGATTAAGTGTAATTAAAATAATGTTTGATTCTTGAATGTTTGGTTTGTTATTTAACTGCAAAAAGTTAAATGATACAAATGCCAAAGATTTTTTAAGGTAAAACCTAGGAAGCATTATATATAGAACACCATGAGGCAAAATCTGAAACTAAATCGAGTAAACTTATGATACTGTAAGGATCACCAAATATGTATTGTGGGGCAAAATGCCAGGAAGTAAAAAATCAACTCAGAATGTCAATGAGAAAACCTGACAATGTCAAGTCAATAAGTGTCAAGTTGTAGGTGGAAGGACCAACATGTGCTGAAAAGTGGGTGTAGCGAGAGGTAAAAGACCTGATAGAGTGGGCAGGGCAGAAGAAGAATGGAGGCTTATCAAAACTGTAAAAACCAGTTGCTAATTTTGATAATGATTGTGTAAGTTTGCTAGTAAAAATCAATATTTGTTCTAAGTAAAAATTGATGTAATTCACTTTTATGTGAATAGAAGCATGCAAAAATTTAATTTCTCTTAAAAATAATGATATAATCTTACCTGTAATCGCTGCCTTCTGAAATAATTCTTGTTTGAGTTCCGTCCCTCCTGTGAATATCGATTGATAAATCTGGAGACACCACAACTGACTCGACTGACGTCAATGGAAACCTCTGAACGTTTTCCTCAGGTACTCGAATGCTGAAGACATGATACCAACTACGATTGATTATGGTTCCCAAATTTTCTTCTCTGTCCATTACCAAGTCCCATGTTTTAATAAAATTGAGACTTAGCACAAGGCAGAAGGATAAAAATGCAGCATGTAAAATAAAGTAATCTGAATAACAAGAAAAATGTAGAATTACTTTAAAAAAACGTTCGCTGAACTTAAACTGGACTTGACCTAATTAAGGACCAAAATAAATTTTTTTTGTTTCTGACTTGAAATTGCATAATCGAAAACAACGCAAAATCGACAATCACGTACCAGGCATAAAATAATAATCCACAACGATGCCCACTGCAGTCACGGAGATTAATGCCAAACGTGACAAAAGTCCAGGTTCTTTTGAGATATGTAACCTATCCTTCGTACGAAATTTTATAACAGGATGACTGTACAATTTCATTTTTCTGCAAATCTAATTTCGTATCGATTTTTCAGAGGCCAAAATTATAAGGTGAAACTTACGTCTATGAGTGTGACTCTCTTTCCTTAGCCCACCCGTAAACTATTAGTTTTCGAAAATGTAATGACTTTCACATTGATTATTTTAAACAATGATATCATTTTTATTAAAGTTTATACATTTATTCACCAAAAAAACAAACAATCCACCAGCTGCTGTCAAATGAGAAACTTTCACTCTCATTCGCGTTACCACTGTGATTACATAATCGATAAAAATTTCCCTGCTCAGTGGGAAACGTTCCGTGAGTTTCTGAACGCGCTCCACGAGATTTGACACGGCCTCTGTCATGGAGGGTGTTATCATCAATTTGTATACACATAACATTGTTTTTTTTTAATTTTAATTATCATTGCACTATTTTTGAAATGAATCCTTAGTAAGTATAAACCAGGCTCAAATCAATATTTTAAATTTCACGTGACAAACAATTCCATTCATCATTGTTTTTTGTAAAAATATTTCGATTTCAACTGATGGAAAGTTTGTCAACAATTTCGTTTAAGTTAAGTGATGTTTCCGATAAGTTTAAACCTTGAAAGAAGATTGAACTCTCTCACATTCTCACCGTATTTATTTGATTTTTATTTTAAAATGAAGAAATGAATATATCGTTTTGAAATATTCGGTGTTTGTTTTTTTCCCAGCCAAGGACAATACTACAGGGATGCGGTTGGCGATTCTACCATAACGAAGGTTGAACGTCATTATTGGATAACGAAACAGAGTGTATTTAAGAAAATTGGCAGGAAAGAAGATGACTGTGTTGTAGCCTCTGATGCTGAACTTGATGCTAAGTTAGAATTATTTAGATCTATTCAGGAGAGTTGTTTGGATTTACAGAAAATAATTGATCGATACCAAGAGAGAATATGCTGTAAGTATTAGATATGATTGCTTACAAGCTGATAACATGTTTCACAGAAGTCAAAGGTCTAGTTGATTTGTTTAGGGAAGAGATTGTCAATTTTATGTAGCTACTGAGCTAGTATACCATTTTTAGAAATGGTTTGAAACAGAAAGTCAGAAACACCCCTCTCCAAAATTGTCAAAATTTTCTAATAGTTGTAGTTGAATTTTAATCCTATTTTTCACCCTTTTTTGGGTAGAATAAGATAGGGGAGGAGGATTTGGATCTGTTAGAATAATATTTAGTCTGGCAATTAACCATTATACCACAGACCTCCCACAAAATTGTCAAGAATGCTTAATTACATTGACCAAAGCTAGGTGAGAGGACATAGTGCCTGACTTTGTCAACTAGTGGCCAAAATCTCTGCCTGTGGATAACAAATCCAACATCAGTGACTATGGGATGTTTTTATATAGTTTGAAACAAGAATTCAAAGTTTGAAGATATTGTTCAGGGTGCTTTGATCACAGTTCACATATAAATGATCATTTCTTTCAATGTAAAATGAAAATTAATGCTAATGACATTGATTAAAATTCATTTTTGAATAGACTTGATCAAAGTTACATGATTGTTACTCAACGCTCTCTGTAAACTACAGTTGGAAAGTTTCTGATTTTGAGGATAGCAATTGGTGAAATCCTGAATACTCTCTTCTGCTATTTACCAGAATTGGATACAAAGGATAGGAAATGAAACTGAATTAATAATGGAAGGTGTTTTGTAATAATCCTTTTAATTTAGAATTCCATAAATCAGCCATTTTGTTTGTAAAAAGTGGGTGAACATATTGTGACAGTGACATGATGATAGTACTGAGTGAAGCCTTTAGTATGTTATACAGACAACTAATCATTTTCACAAACTTAGTCAAAGTTCCTTTCATTCTAAATTCATCTTCTGTTTCAAGGTTTAGCCCAAGAAGAAAACTCAATGGGCCGATTTTTAAAGGAAGCTGGAAAGATGGATAAAACAAGAGCAGGAAAAATGATGATGAATGTAGGGAAATCACTTTCATTTTCTGGTCAGCAACAACTTATATTGAGAACGCCTCTACTGAGGCTGTCCCAGGAAGTAGAAACATTTAGGCAGAGAGCTATTTCAGACACGATGACCACGTTAAAAGCGATGGAAAAACAGAGAATCGAATATCGTGCTGCTCTCAGTTGGATGAAGGACGTGTCACAAGAATTGGATCCAGAGAAGCAGCTTGACAAGTTCAGAAAAGTAAAAGGTTTTTTTTTTCTGTAACATAACTTCAGGTGAATGGCAAACTAACTTTTAATAACAGTCTCGCTCATGGTGAAATGGTTAACAAAATGTTTCAGGTTCAGGCTCAAGTGAGACGAAGTAAAATGAGATTTGACAAATCCAAATTAGATTGTCTTCAAAAGGTAGATCTGTTAGCAGCTGCTCGATGTAACATGTTTTCTCATGCTCTCGTTCTGTACCACAATAATTTATTACAGTATTGTGAAAAAACTACTAACGCTTACCTTGCTATCGCTAACACTTTTAAAGGTTGGTCATTAACTTATTATTAACACTGATTTTGTTTTGGTTAACTGTTTTTTACTCAAGGAGTCATGGCGAGCATTTGATGAACAACTCCAACCATTTGGCTCTATATTCCGCTTCTCTTACCATTGGCGTAGCTAGAATTTTCGGGCCCTTGAGCAAACGTGAGGAAAGGCCCTTTTTATACTAGTTATAATATAATACATAAAATAACAAACTAGACTTTTGTTTTGAATTTTTAATATATTTAATCAGTAAATAGCTGAATACACGTTTTATTAACACAAATAAAATTGCGCAAAGATGTGACCAGAGGGCCCTCAACCCCGTGGGCCCTTGTACATTGCTTAAACTTCCTATACAATAGCTACGCCTTTGTCTTGCTCTTTATTTTGTATATTTTCAATTATAGTCTTCTTCTATTATCTTACTTTCTTTTTTTACTATTTCCTCTTCTTCAGACCCAAGTTCAGACTTACTAACCTTTATTTTCGGTCCCAGGTCTAAGCCACTGGTCCCTCAATGGAACTTCCCACGCTTGAAGTTAACATTAAAGGAAAGACTTTTAAAAAATCTGTTTTTGAATTGTTTTGACAGGTTATCAGCATTACGATTTCTGTGTGATCAAGGAATTAGCTGAACCTTCTTTAAAATTGGCAGAGCAGCTAAAATCAAATGAAAATCCAACAGAGGAGGGATCTCAAAAACAAGAAGATAAAGACATGTAAGGATCACAAAAGATTTACCTTCGGTTCGAAATTGATACAAATTCCTATTTCATAATTAAAGCGCACACACTTTTTGGTTTCAGATTACTGTTTTTCGATTCGGAATATAACGACGAAAAAACCGAGGACAAAAAGAATTTGGAGGACTTGAATAGTCCCACGACGAAGGAGAGCAGTAGTAATGATACTTCGGACGCTCAACCCCTCTTGGATTTGGAAGGTTTGTCCGTTAATAACGAGACGTCGAATTTGTCGAATGGAATCAAACTTTTGGGCGACATTTTTCCTGACCAGGAAACCGAGGAAAAATGGAAAACGGAATGGGAAGAAATATTTCAAAGTAAAGATTCGCCCAATAAGTCATTTTCTGAGATGCTCGCTCAGGAAATGGGTGCCGGAGACGGTTTAAACGCAACCGGAAATTCAAAAATTTTGCCTTCGACGCTTTTAAATCAACTTCATTCGGGAGGTCATAAATTTGATTTACGTAAGTGTCATGGCGGCATTCTCGAATCCTCTCGATCAGATCGAGAGTTTTTGAAATTTGAAAATTGAAGAGGGAGGGAGGGAAAATTGTGGGTGAGGGCTTTGGGTATGTCATAGATTATTTATTTTATTTTTATTATTTATTAATTTGTTTTACAGAACTTGAACCCATTAAGTCACCGTCTCAGGAACAGAATCTCCAAAATGCGAGCAAGGTAATGTCTTTATTGAACTTACTCTCAGTAGGGAAACTTGTGATAGGTATAAGTTAGTATTACAGTAGCAACCTTGAACATGTATAAACCACAACCCAATACACATCGATGAAAAACCTCAGCTATGCAAGTTAGTTCAAGTTCACACATTGGAAATCATTTCTGATGAAGGCTCAGACGAAGAGAATGAAACTATACGGCAACGAAAGGGCATCCTTACTCTGGCGGGTCTGCCCATTGAGTAATCTAGTTCTTCGAAAGTAACGGAATGCAAAGGCGTCATCAGCCAAATAAGAGAAAACCTAATTAAGAGGAATGTCTCCAGTGCTTTTCGGTTCTGAAATCCAGCAACTTAATGTTCAGGAGACTTCTTGAAATTGCAATTATGAAGAATGACTCCTTGAACATTCAAGTAATTGAGATTCTCTTGCAAGAACTCACCAGCAGACGGGATTCGAGGTCTGAAATATGATGAAATCGGGTGTACTGTTTAAGAGTGTAGCCATGAGGTAAAATGTTGCAGCTGTAAGGAATCGGGCCATAGGCGGAACAGGATAAAATGTTCAAAATACACCAGACTGATTGAAGGGGCTAACGCCTAACGCCAGGCAAATGGATAAATTGCTACAAATAAATCTGAATCGGACGACCTAATGAAAAACGGAAAATCCAAACAGCAAGACATCCTTTTGGAACTAGAACTAAAGCTCAAAAAATAGTGACACCGAAACTGTAAAATATTTTGGGGATTTTATCTTAAAAGACAAAAGTTAAAGTCAATGAATTCAAATTTTATATATTATATTAATAAATTATATACTGGTTAACAACAACAAATCATTTTTACGTTAATTCCAACGCTTTGTTAAGTTTGGTCAACGACAGTTGATATCAACAGGGTGAATACGAGACAAGGAATCTAAGAAGGAAAGAAAAGTATTTGTTACGATAGGGAGCGTTTATCACGGTAATTTCCCGAAATTGAATTTAAAATGAAATAATTCAATAAAATAAAATAAAACTATTGTATACCTTAACTATTTAGAACTAAGTTATTGAAATATATGACTAACTCTTTACCTCAAGACTTACGATTAACTCTCCTCCCACTACTCTAAGAACTTGGATTTTCTAATTATTTAAAGAAGATAAAGTCCTTTGTCAGCAATCATAGTTTCAGGTTTTTTGGCTTGGTTGAAATCTTATTCGGCCAGGATTCTAACTCGGTCGAATCGTATTCAGCAATCGCTGACCCAAGGCTGAGTTTGCTGAATCCTTATTCACCAGCCTGGTAGTTTCTGATCAGGACAATCTTTGTTATAACAGGTCTGAAAGTAGAAACAAGAAGAGAGAAATAGGTACGAGGTTAGTCCCTGAAACAAGGGGAAAATAAGAAGTTTCCAAAGCTAATGCGAACAGGAACCTTGCTCATTTTGCCTCTTTTAGTCTTCGCCCTGACAATGTCATCAATCGTCAAACATGACAAGCGTTGGAATTATCTACAATAATTATTTACAAAAATAGGAATTATCTGTTGGCAATAACCGAACTCATCATCAATTTTCATTTCCAGGGTCAGAAATCAGGCAAAGACATGTCAACCTGGTTCAATTTGTTTGCCGATTTAGATCCTCTCGCAGATCCGGATGCTGTCGGAACGAAAATGGAAAATCAAGATCGGAACTGTTAGGAAAAGAAGAAGTGGACTTGTTAATGTTGAAGATGAATGCGTTCTCTCTAAACCTCTGCCAAACAACAAATGAAAACTATTTGTTATTTATATATATATAAATTATTTTCCGTCTTATTAACCAATACGTAAAATGATTATGCGGGCGGAAGGATTTAGATATTTATCTCATATTCTAGTCGCACTCAAGTTTGTTTTTTCACTTTTTATTATATAAAAATATATAATCATATTTAATTTAAGAAGGTGAAAGGGAAAGAGGGGATTCACAAGTGAACGCTTTTATTTGGCTCGCTCGCACTGAATTCCTATTTATGTAAGCAAAGTCGATGGTACGAAAAATGTATGAATGAATTTTTCTTGCGATTCGGCTTGGTACTGTCGGTGTCTTTTCAAATTACTGCAGGTGATAATAAAATACCGGTTATTTTAAAAAGAAATATTATTATTATTATTATTATTGTATCGTAAAAATAAAATTTGTCTAAATTATACTATAATCAAAATCAATCTCGTCTATTTTCTTTTTCTAGTAGGTTATATTGACTGAAAAATTATACCATATATACATTATGGTAAAAGTGATTAGTCGGGTAAATATATATATATAATTTCCAGCGATTTCATTGTGGCGGCAGGGCCCAACGGTGCAGTTACTAGTTCTCGATCCCAGCAACAAGAGTGATGAGAGATACGAGAATTTGAGAGAAGTAATAAAAGAAGAGCCCTTACCTTCGTTCGTCTCTTGTATTTGTTTGGCAGCTGAAAGGGGGAAAGGATCTCCTGAGCAGCTTGCCCTTATCAGGACTGTCAGTAAGGATGATCGTTATGAGGACGCGATTGCGTACTTTCACTGAGATATGAGAAAAAACGACGAGACTGTTAAATATTGCGAGTGGATATAACAATATGATTACTTGAGGCTATGAAAATACTACGATACAATCACAGTGACTATTTAAGACCGCGAACGACTGAGAAAGTCACTGCGAAAACTGAGAATCAACTATGAAAGACGGTATGAGGCTCCATGTCAGCCGAGGACTTAAAGTTCCTGACTTCAACGCAATAATTGTGAGTTCGAATCCTCCTCCTCGAACTGCTATACCCAAAAAAGGTAAAAAAAGACGGGATTAAAACAATCACCACTATATATTAGCTGTAACGCATAGAATCGTCATTATTTTCCGGTCCTCCTAATATCGTGGTACTCAAACTGCGGCTCACCAAGCTCTACTGAGTGGCCCTGTGACCCAGTAGAAACCGAGTGAAAATTTGTGAAAGGTCTGAATTCTGGAATATAGTGCCTGACCAGTACGAAAATGCTTGGGCCTCTGCCCAGAAACTGCTAGCAATGTTTGCCTCAACATATCTTTGTGAGGAAATCTACAGAAAATACATACACAACAGAGAAACAGACTGACAGATGTGTGTGCAGATGATGCCTGAGGGTGTCTGTACGTGGATTTATAAAAGCTTTTTTTTGTAAGTCGTGTGGGTCACATTGGAAATTTGGCCCGGGAAGGAAAAAGCTTAAGTACCAAGTCAGTCCTACAAAATAATTTTTTTATCATTCTCCAGTTAACTATCACCTGTTTTCAAGTTCGGGAGAAGAAGTAGTTGGTATAGCTATAGCGGAACAGACGTGGGTCTCGTCTCAGCCCCAGGGGTAGTCCAGAGTGGCCTTATAGACGAATTCGGCCCGGATCTTAGTTTCTACGGCGTAATACAGAACGCAGTAGACGAACCCGAGTCTGGAAAAGAACATGCTGCATGGAAAGACAGAGATAGTTTCCCCAATCTTATCTACACAGTCGCCCTCAAAAACGACAACTGGAAGAAATACTGTCTTAGTCGTAACCTCAATAGTCATCCTGGGAGGAAAAAAGGAATCCTTTTTAATCTTCGGCTTAGTACTCTACATCAACTGACTATCTAAATTTATATACTCATAGACCATAGAGTATAACTATATTATAGAATTGTATATATCAGGGGTGAACAGTCTTTTTAATCAACGGGCCAATTTAAATTTTAAAATTTTTTGGCAGGCCGCACATAAAATAGGAACTAAAGTAGAAGGACAGCACAAATTTGCAACACATGAGCTACGCGGTTAGTTTAGCTTCTTCTGTAGACTATGCATCTAGTATTCTACAAAGTAAAATCCACTGTACTCTTCTCCACCGTCAAAACGTAACTGTAGCGGGCCATGTATTGATACTATTCATGTCGATAAATCATCGACGGGCCGTATTAAATACTTTCCCGGGCTGGAGTTGGCATGCGGGCCCATCACTGATAGAGATCAAGCTTTAAAGCTAACAGAAGTTACCAAGTTCAATTACCAAAAAATACCCAAATGGGGTTTTCAGAATGGCTACAAATATAGGACTTTATAATCAGTTTCATGTTATGCTAACCTCTCCATGAGACAAAAAATTTGTTGAGAACCAACTGAGCTTGGACTTATTTAACTTAAATTTGGGTCTTATCATGTACCGCACGAAAATTGGACATACTGATATAGTGCTATAATTGTAACTTTATTTCAATAATACGAACAATCCGAACTTAATCCGAATACAAACATATAAATATATACACGTTTATATACCACTGGATGCTGATCAATAACTAAGTTCCCTGGATGAGAACCAATGACTATTAGGTCTACTGCAAAGTTCTGCCAGAAAATGTTACAAGTTTGAACATGTTTGCTTATATACATCTGACGCTTTTTTGGTTCTCTCGTTCCATCACCTACAAAGTATTAATACTAATCTAGTAAACCAATTAAAACAAATATGATTCATATTAGTATAAACTAAGAACGGTTTGGCTGATTGACAGATTTGAGGTTCATTTAAGCCACTGTAGTTTGTACGAATTCCAATAAGATACAGGAGTGGATAATCTGAGCAAGATGTTGGATGAGCGTACAGTTTCTCATATAACTTGCAGACGATGGTTCAAGAAATTTCAACTAGGTGATTTTGACCTTTCTGCTGAGGCTCACTCTAGGCGACCATCATTAATCGACGACGATACTATCAGTGTGATGTTAGTGCAAAATCCTTTTTTGACAACATCGAACTTTGCCGATATAAATAAGCCATAAGTAATGATGACAGTTATCTAATAAAAATTACTTAGAGTCTGATAAATTTATACTTTTGTATCAATCTAAAAACGGACAGAACTTTTCTGGTAGGCCTAATATTTTGACCTGTGTGTGGAAAGGACGACAACTACTTTGATGAATGAGCCATTACCCATGTCTATTCTCTTTATGGCTTCTTTGTTATTGAACTATCCAACTTTATTGCCCTTCAGGCTTATCTTATAGGGTTGCGGAAAACCTTTTTAATATATTCCAACAATATAAAAGACAGAAAAAAGCTGAGCAGACATTCACAATCCACTACAGGTCTTTCAAGGTAATCTGAAGCACACACACAGTACCTTAATAACAAACAACTTCTTTAAATAATTTCAAAGGTATTTTAATTAAAAGAACAACAATTCATACAAAACACAATCTGTCTATTATTCACTTTCGATATTACAAAATTTGATTAAATTCTTTCGCTACCACAGGCGGGAAGTTAAATTGAGAAAAATTTCATTAATACAAAACTAAAAGTCAAGCCCATTAAAATTACAAAACTCCACAAAAAGACCTAAAAAGGCTCGCTTTTGTAAAAAGAATTCATTGTCCTTTAAAATACAAAATTTACAAATTGATCCGAATTTCGTATTCGAAGAGTCACGCCGCAATAATGAAGATCCAAAAACGTTTGTCAGCAATCACATACCATTGCACCACAATTCTTACAACCTAAAAACAGTATTGCAATTCTTGTTTCCCTTTTCTTTTCGTTGTTTTTATTTTAAACAAATACTTCCGGGGCACTTCAACTTGTTGTGTTTTGTCTTTATTCTCTCAACCTCTTCTACCTTCTTCGATTAGCTGAGCGGTCAATCAAGGAAGCCCTCGAAAAATAACTCCGAACATCATGCTTCTGAAAACTGTGTCATGGCAGTCTTCACCCTGTGCAGAAGTAATTTTTTTTATTAAAAATAAAAATATTGGGTGGACCGGAAAATAATTTCGGTTCTGTTTGTTACGTCTGATATACAAACTGCAGTAAAAATGATAAATCCGCATAATATACGTATTTTGTGGCGATTATTAATAATCACCAACTAAATTTGATAAACGTGAGAAATCACTGAATATTTACCACATTTACTGGCTAGTGTACAAAATCTTCAACTAGTAATGAGTAGTTCAATCAAAGTTTGTCTCTGAAGTGACAGAAGCCAAGGATAGAGACGTTCTTAGGCATAAGCAAACTAGGCAACCTCCTTCAGCCCCCACTGTCTAGTGGGCCTTCGCAGAGTTTTTTTCTTTTTGGTAGCCTACAACTTACTATATGTCCATATATTTGAGAAGTACAATACAAATTTTCTGTGGTGCCAGAATTATCAATATAATGGCTAGGCACGAGCAAAGACAAAACAGTGGCGACACTAAATCTCTCGTCTGAGGTTCACTTTGCAACTTCACGGTTAACTTTTGCTCTCCGCTACGGGGGTCCCCGGACCATTTCCCCTTCGAGGGGCCCCATCTACGCTCCCTGCCTAGGAATGGCTCTGGTCACTTCTTCATCTCTTGTATTCACAACTTTGGTTTAGGGGTTTGTTCGTTGTTATTGGCAATGACAGCTGCTTGGATTGCTCGTCTTTTGTCAGAAAGGTGGCAGAAGCCAAGTATGTGAGCAAACATATATAAAATTCTCCCATTAAGGGTTGGAGATTTTATAAACCAACCGGTAAATGTGATAACTATTCATTAATTTGTCACATTTAGCAAATTTAGTTAGTGATTATGAATAATCGCCGAGAATTAGATATGTATATTCGCTCAATTTATCACTTTTACTGTAATATTTTCTGGTTCAAACAACAAATAAACCAAAACTTGACTCACTTATCGAACAAGGCTGTATCTGATGTCATGATTAACTGTTGCAACAATTTATAAACGCCCATGTCTTTTAAACGGTTTTGCCTCTCCGACGCGCCCGAATCTTCCCTCCAGACTAAATTCGATATGCAATAAACAGCAGCAATTTGGAGTTTGACATTTGAGTGCATCTGAAAATAATATCAAAGGAGTTAGGTTAGGTTTGGAAGTGGCCAAAGTTCTTGTCTAAAGAAGTAACAGTTGAAAGTTTGAGCTCACTCCCACATGTTGTTATACCCAAGGTGATCAAACTGCTTAGAAGTTGGCAATGATGACGAACCCATAACCCATTGCTTAGATACTGACTCAGGGAAACTTCGATTTTGAGGCTTTAGTGGTTGAGTTTTAATCCGGTTTTTCACCCTTGTGAACGACGAAATGTATGTGTGAGTGAGCTCAAACTCTCGAATCAAGCACTTTGACTATTCAAAGCCTCAAGAAGTTTTACTACTTCAGTGAACAAGCACTGTACTAGCATCATGGTTCCTCAACTAGAAATTCTAATGCACCAACACAATTCAACAATACCTACCATGTAATCAGTCAATTTTTTTAGAACATCTTCGTTCGCCATGATGTATTCCTTGGCCGAATCTCCGTCAGCGATATTCGCCAGAATGCAGAGAGCTTGTTCCTTTACTTCGGCACTATGACTCCCTTCGAGAATCAGAATCACAGCCTGAAATCGCAAGTAAAAAATTCATAAAAATGATTCCAAGTATGTCAAAGAGATCCCATCAATAATTCTAGCTGAATTAATTGCAATTTTATAAAACTGACGGCGATATACTAATATTTATAATTTTCAAAAGAGATAAGGATTACTTTTTACAATAGAAAAAAAACTTTAGAAGGTAAAAACTTCATAAAGAAAACAGAAAAAAGAGACAAAGACAATAAAAAACAATTGCAAATAGTAAAAATAGAAAAAGTCATGAAGTCAATAACTAAACGAAAACATGAATAAACTCATCATTCATTATTTATAAAATAACCTTCGTGTCTTACTTAGTTGGACCCACTAAACTCTTTAATCGTCATGTGTTAGATTCTCACACTCTACTCCTCTCGGGTTCATCTTTGTCTCTGTCTTTTTGTGTCAATATTAGTCTCTCTCCCTACCTCAACATATACATTTAACCCAACACTACACCAACTGTTAATCAATTACCTGCATTATTTGAATAGCATGCAAAGACATTATATGATCTATGTGAGGTTTGGTAGACAACAAATTCCTCAGAAGTCCGAGAGTCTTCATTAGAACGCTGACTTCACTATCCGAAAGTAACCTGAATATCTGATCCGTTCCGAGTGATGCCAATATTTGAGATTTGATTTTTTGCTCAGCTTGAAACGCCATATTCTAACCAGAGAAAAGAAAGAAAGATATCAGTCATGAATCAAATCAACGACAGCGATACAAAATGACAACACTCACCATCAGAGCCCAGATTCCATTGAGCCTCAACGCTGGATCGGGTCTTCTAGTTAGATCGCAAAGAATATCAATCGCTCCCGATTCCAAAATGGGTTCTTTAGACGGTGAAAATTCTAAGAGGAGATTGCACAAAGTCGAAGAAGCAACTGTTAATATATCGTCATCTCCTTTGAGTAATTGCATTAAAGGTTGCCAAACTCTATGATCCTGAAATGCATGATAAACAGACTCAAATTGGACTCGTGGACTCGACCAAGTGAAAGATTTCCTTTGGCACAAACTCCAACCCAGTCATTACCTGGAAAGTTGTTCTTAACTGTTGAACCGATCTAGATAATGAGTGTAAACATCTCACAGCCGCTAGTTGAACTCCCGGACTGGGTTCTTCCAATCCTGCGACAACATGTTGCATCAAGTTGTCAGTGTCGATGATTCGCTTTCTAATATCTTCATCGTTGGCTCCCAAAGAAGCGAAAGCCTACAAAAAGCAACAATTACAGTGAGATAAGAAAACAATTAAAAGCTTCAAACCATTCAAGAGTCTCTCAATCAGAACTCACACGAAAAGCTGCTTGTTTCATATCCTGAGATAATTTGTGATCTGCTGGTGAGGGCATCCCTCTTAGCAATCCAGCAAGAGTTGGTATTAAATGATTTGATATTGATGCCAATCGCTGTAACTCCATGTCAACTTCAGTCAAAAATGCCAGAGTTTCTGCAGCTTCTACCCTTTGGGCAGGTGGACAGTTTTCTTTACACAATCGAACCTAAAAGAAACAATTTTATCTATGTAAACTAAATCAAACTGTTGGTTTCAGTGCCTTTTACTTTGAGTCAAGAATACAGAAGTGAATTCAAACCAAATAATCATGAATAAAATCCAGAAATTAATAATTAATTAATACATAGATCAAGTAATATTCATAGTTGGAAGTACCTACCAAGCAAGGCAAAGCTCTGTACAATATTTTTGTGTCTGTAGCAGGAATAGCACCAGCTCTCTGAAGATTTGCAAGAACTTTTGCAGCAGCCAGCTGAACATCAGTAGCCCGAGATCTTCCCGTTAATGAAACTACAAGTTCTGGAATACTTTTGCCACCATAACTTCAAACAAATAAAAATTATTACAACCATAGAAAAACTACAACTCTCTCAAGTTAAAAGTAAATCAAATTACCTAGTTGTAGCTACAACTGAAGAAACAACAGGATTCTGGAACGTCAAGTTAGCCAAACAACATAAAGTCGGCATTTGTACTTTATAATGAGGTGAACACAACAAGGCTGCTAGAGTTCCGACTGCACCTTGACTACAGAGAAGTGCCTGCCTTTCTGCAGTCTGCTGAGAAAATGCAATAAAAAAACCAACAAAATATACAAAAGTGGGAGAATTCAAGGCATCAAAAACTAATCTTACCTTGCATGCAGTAGCCAAAACTGTTGTAACACAAACTTGGTTTGAAACAGATTGAAGTGCTAAACTAAGAAGATGAGAAGTGAGATTTTCATCATAATAAAGTAAATCAACTGGAGCATGAGGAGATTTAAATATACTTCTAAGGCAGCACAGGCAATACTCAACTAATTTAGCATCATTAGTTACTAAACCTAAAATAAAATTATAAACAATAACTCATGATACCTTCTAAATAACAGTAGTAGTGGTGGTTTTAATCCTGTTTGTCACCCTTTTTTTGGGTATACCAGGATATGGGAGGAGGATTTGAACTCACAACCATTGCATCCAAATCAGGAACTTTAACGACTATCTACTCCTCCCACTACCTTCTGATTAATAATTCAAGGCAAAAAAAATCCATTATGTTTACCATTTAATAAATGTGGCACCACTCCAAGATCAACCAAGGCTTTGATATGTTCATCAGTTCCTTTTGCAAGTGAGCCTAATGTAACAGTGGCATGAACTTTTATTTGATTAGGTATGTTAGGATCACTGAGCAATTGTATCAACCTTGGAACAACTCCTTGTGCTATGACAGCTCCTTTCTGACGATTGCTTCCTATTACTGAATTCTTCAAACATCTACAAGAAACAAATATTGGGGTCACATTTATGTTAATGTTACAGCCTCCTTGTAAAACCATTTCTTGAAAGAAAACTTGAAGAACATCAAAATTAAAACTCACATGATTGCTTGTAGACATTTATCCGTATCGGAGGAATACAATTCATCCACATATGATCTGGAGCTTTCCACATCCTTCGAACAAAAAATTAAATTTCTATCACGTTACAATTTTATTATCAGTGATTCACTAAGAAATAACTTATCAAATAAATATTTCAACCATAACGAACAAATTGAGATTCCAATGGTTTTAGAGACCAACTTTAAATAATATTATTTCTACAAAGTGTCAGTAAAAACCCTTACCATAAACGGTTGCATAATAGGAACCATTTTTCCTATTGTTTAACTTTTAAATTAAATACAAAATTTAACAGGAAAACAAACTATTTTAATAATAACAAAACTTTAGAAATAGAATGATGACACTTTACTCGTTTGAATGGCGACAAAGGAGTGTTTTGTCGCAAATTTTGAAACTTCGACACTAGCGCTGTTTTGAAACAACCCGCCCATTTTCAGGGAAGCCATATTTGTGAAAAAATTTTTCCTCTTCACTAAAGTCTTTAAAAAAGAGACAAACTTTATTCCCAGGTTTGTTTCAACAATTATTTTACTCAAAATATTTGTATTATATGCAAATCTTTGTAATTCAAGTGGTGTATTAGCAGGACAAAATAAATAAAACAAGTTTTTTAGGTTTAATTATTTAGCGTTTGTAAGTTGCCTAATCTAAGATGTCTTGAGAACTTATCATTTGGCATTGGGTTTTTTATTTTTGAGTTTAAACTGATCTTATGTATTTTTAAAGTAGTTTTTATGATCTTTTCAGTCTATAGATGAGGAGAAATAAGTAGACTGAGGGAAAATCGGAGAAAAGAAAACAAGAAATAAGTAGATTTCATTTCCACATCCAACCTCTAACGATTCCGCCATTTCGTTTCTTATCTCCTTCAAGGTAAGTCATTTTTCTAATTCTAATTTTCCGACAAAGCTTTTGTACACGAATAAAAATAGCAAATAAAAGACAAAAATAATTACCTTTATATATAACTGGCTTACGTTAGCAACTAAATCATCTTGAAATTGAATTATAAAATATACATTCCACCCCAAACTTTTTTTGTGTTATCGCAAAACGGCTCTTGTCTCTTTCTCTTGTGTGCTCAGTTTTTCAGTTCTGTTTTAGGACAATAAGAGCTAACAATTTATTTTAAAAACTTTGTTTATTTAATCGTCTCAGACTTACAAAAAATGAATCTTAAAAATTCAAAATGATTTTTCTCATTACTACATAAAACTCTTCATACAGTTTTAAAAGTCAAATACTTCAGTAACAAGAGATAATCTTTTGTTTATTGAGTCGATTCTTGTATAGACTGTAAAGAAAAGAAAATAATTTAAGTGTGATACTTAAGGAAAAAGTTTTTGTAGAACTGCTTGTTTCCAACAATAATAAAGCTTTGGATTGTTATTGACCGGGTATAGTTAGCCAAAGATCTGTTATACTGGTAATAGGAATAGTAATTAGAGAACAAACTAGTTTCCTACAAAATCAGATTCTAGAAAAGATATTGACTCACTTGAGCAATGTCGATCCCCGTCAAAGACTTAACAAAACTCGGAACTTGGGTTAAAATAGAAAAAATCTCATTGGTGAGTTTGGCCACTCCTACCTCCTCTCCACCACTAGATACTATTGAGATTCTTTTAGTCTGAGTTAACGGAGTTGATATAGCACTGGCAATCTGTAAGAGTTAAGTGGTAAATATTCCTAAGACAAGAAGATAGTCTTGAAAATTTTTAATCCAAAATTTTTCAACCTTGGGCAAAACATCCAAAATCATATCAATCATGGCTGTATCTTCGTACTCGCTAAATGCTTCCGCCTTTTTAATCATTTGCTCGTTTTCAGTTTTTGCTTTTGCTTCAATAGCAAAGGCTTCAGCCTCGCTCATGAGTCTTAAAGCTTCTGCTTCGGCTTGTGCTTCTAGAATGACCCGATTACGATTGGCTTCTGCAAGTTTCTGCATCCTGTCAGCACACATACACACAAATATGAGTTTACTGACATTCTCAACAGATAAATACACAACTACACCCCCTTACTTGTATCTTTCAGCCTCAGCAGGAACTTTGACATCAGCTTCTAATTGTTGAAGTTTTCTTGTCAGTTCCACTTCTTCGAGATCGATTTTTTTGGATCTCTCCACTACAGCGATTTGCATTTTCTCATCCATCACTTCTCTCTTAGTATGGCCGTTTGCAATTCGAACGCCATTTCTGCTTCTGCTTTCTTTTTCAGAACTTCCACCTCAGCTGCTGCCTTTTTCAATTCATAATCCCTTTTTGCTTTTGCTATTTCAGTATCATTTAACAACCTGAAATAGTATAAGACATAACACCTGGATATGAATGACTCAAGCATGACAATCAAACTTATCAACCTGATTAAATCAAATTTGTAAAAAAATATTTAACAAGAAACCTAATAATTCTCATTTAATCAACACCAAAGCTTCAACCATGTTATTGATAATAAATAAATAGATAAATAAAAAATCCAACCTAGAAGCCATTCTTTCTTCTTCTGCCATTGCCTCCTTAATAGTAGCATCTCTCTTTGCTTCAGCTTCTCCTATTCTAGCATCTCGTTTGACTTCAGCTGTTCTTGCCATTCCAAGACTTTGTAAGTATCCCTTTAAGTTTCCAAATTAGAATTTAAAGTTTTCACAATCAAAGCCTAATATCGATGAAACAATAAACATACACAAACATGAAAACAATGAAACAAACACATACCTCATCATCTCTAATGTCTTTCAAAGTATATGACACAACAGTGATTCCCATGTTGACCAAATCAGAAGAAGCAACCTCGAAAACATTTGCACTAAATTTCTTCCTATCCTTATAAATTTCCTGTAGAAGTCAGCAAAATTCAAATTTTATGAATAAAAAGAATCAGAATATAATACAAAAATATCATCATCTACCTCAACAGTCATAGAACCCATTATAGCTCTTTGATGACCTTCCAAAGTACTTAGTGCAATCAGAGCAATTTCTCTTTCTGTTTTCCCCAGAAAAAGCTCACAAGCAGTGCTTAACATTTCTCGATTCTGACCTTGGATTTTAATTTGTGCAATACCAGTCACAGATATGGGAACTCCTTCACATGTATAAACCATGGGACTATCCACTTGTAGGGTCATTATGTTAAGTGAGATTCTGCAAATATGACCATCTTATCACAGTCTGTTGTCTTGTTACAATTCACTAAATAATAGTTTACACGTACGTATGACATTCTTGAATTCCTGGCCAGACAAAAACACGACCGCCGGGTACCATGAGAGCTTTGCGATAGCCGCAGCCTTAAAAACAAAAATTTTGAAATTTGTAAAAACGTCAACAATGGCTGTTGTGAGCTTGAATTTTCGTTTTTAGAACTTACCCGAAACGACGAGGGCTTCATTCGGTCCACAAGTCACAAAAAAGCATTTCATTTCTCCGACAAATTGTGATGATGAATCATTTCGTTGGAGTTTAATTTTATTATTAAAAGCTGAAACGCTCAAACAACCCACCGCCGACTTTAAAATGAGGCCAACCTGTGAAAAAGAAAAATTGTCACTTGTTTCCCAGAACTTGGGAGTTTTTTTTCAGCAAGTGTTTTTTGCACGTGCAAAGTGTTTTTATCTCACGTTCCTTCAAATATGATAATTTTAATTCATCTTTAGACTTTTGTTGAAATATTTTCACACTTTTCCGATCAAATAAAAAAATAAAAAATAAAAGATAATTGTGTTAAGCATACATAGATGTCCACATAAATAAATAATTAATGTAAATATGAATATATGCTTTAAAACAGAGGTGCGCAAGCTAGGGGTCGCCAAATTTTTATAAACTGCATTATGCCTGCATGCTTTATGTTGTATAAAATTGTATAAATGTGGTGTAAAAAGTATTTTCTTAAAATTATAAATAAAATTAATATGTGTGAGAATTGATGATTTTTTATTCGATGAAATTAAAGAAATCCGGGAACTATACATCGTCTTGTGAACATGTATCTCAAGGGGTCGCCAAAATTTTTCTCTCTACTGAAAAGATCGCAGTTGGAAAAGTTTGCGCACCACTGCTTTAAAACACACCTAAATACCCATAAATAAATTAATTAATTAAAAAATCTTGCCATTCCAGGTAGCGCCAATTTTAGTGTCTCACTTCTTATTTGGGACACTACTTTTTATAATAATTGAATCGCTATATCTTCTTAACCCTTGGTACTCGAGCTTTTTCCTTCCATTGTGACCACTACGACTGAGCCATACAACGTACAAAAAAAAGCTTTTACAAATCTTGCTTTCGACGCGACAGTCTGTTTCTCTGTTTCTGTATTTATTGTCTGTATATTGCCTTACAAAGATAAGTTGAAGCAAACAGTGTTACCAGTTTCTGGGTAGAGGCCCGAACAATTTCGTACTGGTCAGGCACTATGTTCCAGACTTTAGACTTAACAATGAGCAATCGACCTTTCACAAATTTACACTCGATCCGTTTCTACTGGGCCACTCAGTGGAGGGCTGCAGTTTGAGTACCAAGGTTCTAAACCTTCAAAGCTGTCGGCGAAATTCGAATGACAGGTTGTAGCTGTATGTTAACCGCCCTTTTTGGGTTTTTATAACTTAACAAATATAACAAGTAAGCACACTGGTGGCTAACTGACAGTAATTCAAAGGATACATAGGGGTCCCAAAAGATAACCAATTCAACTAAAATAAAAATAAATAAATACCAACATCTCCATTTTGAATTTTTTGTCATCGACACAACCGCAACATTGATCCAGGACAAAAGTAAGCTTTCAACTAAGCCCGACTAAGATCAAAAATTTCTCACAAAAACGAAAACTCATATTAAACTAAAAATTCTCCAACGTAATTCACAGGTAGTATGATATTATTCACCGGGTGTCCAACCAATTTTATAACCCTTATTGCTCATAAATTCAACAAAATTAGAAAGCAGTGGCGCCATTTTCTGGGACGCCTCGATTTCGTTCCAATTAACTGCTTTTTAAAACCCCCAAAATCTCAACTTTAATATTACTATTTGTCTCTTTTATTATATTTTATATGCAATACTTCATAAATGTTATATCCTTAAAACAAATTATGGTTCATATTAAGACCCATGAGAGCTCTGCTATGGTTTGGGATAAAAGTGAAGAAGTTGGCTTTTTGGTCTTTTTATTGACAGTTCTACTCTGATAATCATCTTTTAAAACTAGTTTAGAGTTTGTTTACATAATTTTACAAGTGTTTTATGAATTATTTTCATTTTATTTACTGAATTGTAAATTATTGCTCATGTAAAAAGATTTTTGAAAGTTGTAATTGTGTTTGTTATTCGTTTTTAGTGTCCAACTGTCACCTAACTATTCATTTAAGATGAGTGAATTAAGGAATTTTTCAAAGACACAGACACAAACAAGAGAAAAATATAGAAGAAGAAGAAGAAGAAAGAAGATGGAAATAAATTATAAATATTGAAAGTAGCCATTATGAAGGTGATAGTAGAAGAAACAAGAGTTATGAGGTAGGTTTTGTCTATATGCACATTTAAAAGTTTTACAGTACTGACACTCAGTAGCGGACAAAGTGGGCCCTAGGAAACGTTATAATTCCGAGGCTATTTTTCAGTTGTGACACGTACTTCGTTTTGAAGCATATTCTTTTTCCCTGTGTCACCTGCCATCTGTCTCTAAGCGGGACAGTCGCTGTCGGGTTTCTAGTTGGTCTGGCTTTAAAGGGACTTTATATCTAGGGAACAGACTCCAGGAATGGAATAACAGGATGTGACTGGAAGTGCAGCCTAAGCGACGATTTTTAAGCATATAGTATGTATTTCTGTTTAATTATCGGATTCCAACAAAAAAAGGGACATTTCTGTACAGAAATTGAAAAATGAAAAACCTAATTTTCGGGCCCAAAAATTCCGAGCCTTAGGCCTTAATTCGGTTCTACTTACACTGCTACTTCTTAACTTCTGCTACTGTAACTACTAAACTTGTCTAAGGTTTGGGAGGATTTTATGAGTTTTGAGATTTTCGCTGCTGCTACCATTAATGATAGTACAGTGAGATCCTGCATAACAAGAATGAATCGTTTCAGTCTTACTTGTCATGTGTAGCAATTTTACCACATAAATTCTATATTGGAAGACATACTCAAAATTTTAAATTTTCAAAATTGTTCAAATAAACGTTAAGCGTGACATTTATTTAAACAAAATACATACCTACAAACGTACATTTTACCAAGGATACCGGGAAGTCTGTGGTGTAGTGGGTTAAGTGCGAGACTACGAAGAGTTCAAATCCTCCTCCATTACCCTATTACACCCAAAAAGGGTGAATAATGGGATTAAAACTCAACTATAAATATAACTACAAAGGTAATTAATATTTGCGCAAAGAAAATCACAAATGCCTGAACACAGATTCGGAAAAATTTGTGACAACTGTGACTGTGTGATTGTGACGCTGATGTGCTAGCGGAACAGCTTTTAAACAAACTGATGTAACAACAAGTACGGGACAGCCTGGGCACGTGCCTAGGGCCCATAATTTTTGGGACCCAAAATTAGGTTTTTAATTTTTTAAGTATGTGGCTTAACTGAAAAATAGGCAAGCAATTACAGTGTTGTCTCTAGCCCGCCACTGTATAACAGAGACACGAATATTTCCATCACGTAATTTGGGGATTCCCCCTATTCATGTCACTCTCTCAATATACAAAATACCACTTGTTATGCGAATCACTCGTGCGAGGTGCTTCTTAAGCACTGTAATGCAAAACGATTTACAAACTTTTGGGTCAGATACAGCGTATACAGTGTCACAACGCAGACACATACAGAACAGAACAGAACAGAACACAAACACAACACTGTAACTGTTACTGTTGGAAACTTAAAAAAATCGGATGTTTCATGAACCTAAACCCTCTGAACATGTTCAGAAAACAGAAGATCTAATGCCACGCAATTTTGCTATTATAGTCTTAGGAGGAACAAATTTCCCTGCAATTGCAGACGACAAAATGGCGTCATTGATAAATAGGGTTTCGTGGCAGTAGCTCCTCATTATCGTGAAGGAACCCACAGTGAGCGGATGTATGGAACATTGAATTGTTCATATTTCAAACTAACAGGTACAGTTTTTTTGCTTGTGTTTATACTCTGTATGATGTATATGACTCAAAATTTTTAAAAATTGTTTTGTATTAATGCATGGTAAGTCTAAAATAAAAAAGTAATGCTAATCTAAAACTTGATTTTGTTTTTAAATATTTACATGTAATTAAAATGTATAATATAATCTTTAATTACTCCCTTGTCGTTAAACAGCAAAATAATGGCTTTTTATTATTTTATTAATATCTTAGAAACAGGGAACCGAATAAAGTATTCATTAATAAAGAGAGGAAGGATGAAATCTATGGAAAAGGGAAAACCATGAATGTCGCCTCTGGAGAATTATCAATCATTCTACCCCTAACCTAAAGGTATATAAGGTTATTTATTTATTAACATAATTAACATATGTAACGTAATTTCTAATCCGTAAATATTTATTTATAAGGCAATGAAAAAAAGCAAAATTATATCAAAATCCAAACTCCAGTTTGTAAAAATTCTCAAAAAAAGAAAAAAAACCAAGTTGTACTTGGCAACTGAGCGCCAACCACGTCTCGGCGAGGATTCACGATTTTCACTCTCGGAAGGCATCGCAGTTTCGGTTGGGTCGCTTGTCGGTCTGGAGTGTTACTGTGTACCGTTTTCGTCTGTTCAAATTCAACGGTTTTTTTATCGCGAGATTTTTTATTCGAATTTCTTTCATTTTGTTTCTTGGTTTTTTGAAATTAATTTTGTGTTCTTGTTTTAATTAAAATATTTCTTCGTGTTGGTTTTCTTCTAAAAATCAAGTGATTTGTGATTGTGTTGTGAATTCAGTGATGACATGTGCTCTCAATTTGGATTTACGGATAATTTATCAAATTGAAAAAGAAAAAGGTTTGTACGTTTAAAATCAAACAAAACCCCCCCAAAATTTTTTTTGATCTTATATCGAAAACGAAGACCTATTTTCAAAATCAAATCAACAAAAACTTGCACAAAAAGTTATAAAAAAGAGTTAAGACAAAAATGGCGTGATTGACAGTTTTTTCGGGGAATCCACCGCCACCCTCGCGATCTTTCACAACCAATCGTACCAACTTAAGTCGAATAATTAAATTTGTCAATTGATAAGGTCAAAAACGACATCGGCTACTTTATTCAAGAGATTAAAAAAACAAAAAAATACTCACGAGGGAAGGGGGGGGGCGAAAAAAGGGACGACATTATTTATTTATTAAACCACTTGAGAAACTAGTCACCACACTTATCGTCACCCACACAAATTATTAAAGAAATCTTGAAATTGCTGTCGTTTCGAGAACCCGTTTCCTGTCTCGACGGCCATATTGAAAACGGAAACAATTTTCTTGGAAATTGATGGTCAAAGACTTTGTGAATATTATATTATTTTTCTCTCTCTCTTGTTATTGTTTAGTGTTGGTAGCTTAATTTTAACGATCGTTTTAAGCTTTTATTTTAAAGTTTTTGTTTGAGACAAGGAAGAAAAAAAATTTTCTAGAAGTATAGAAACAGTTTCTTTTTTTGTAGAATAAAGTTTGTTGTTTCTTTTCTTTTGGTGGGGGCGCGGGGAGGGCGGTTATTTTTATTTACGTTCGTAATATTTTTATAGTTGAAAAAATAATGGTTTATAAGAGTAATACTTTAAAAGCTTTAGGTTGTTTCCCCTTCCGGTTTCTTTTTTTTGAATGGGAGTTGACTATAATTTTTTTTGTTTTTTTGGAGCCGAGGAAGGGGTTAATTGCAGCTCTTATTTTGCATACTTTCGTTAGGATGAAATTATTTATTACGACTATTTTTTATGTCTACTCCTTCGTAAAGATTTATATATTTATTATTTTTTTTCGGGTATAAAAAGAAAGTACAAATCTTGAAGGAAGTTTGGGATTGGGGTAGAAAACTAGGAAATTGTTTTGTGAATAAGGATAGCGCAGGATTTGAAAATTTGATAAAAGTTAACTGAGTAACATGAGTGGTTTGGTCAATGTTTAGTTCTTACGAATTGAAGTAGATAGGAAAGGAATTGTTCTTGAAATTATTTTCACAAACGTTATGTTAATTAATTAACATTAAAATTGATTATAGTTGTATTTGTCTCGGTTTGGAGTGCTATGTCTAAAAAGCTCAAAATTCACAAATTTCATTTCTCATTACTTATTTCTCTTCCATCTCTGTGAGAACGTTTTTATTGTGTCTGTTCGTATGTATTAGCACGTGCTTTCCAGTTGTGTGTATGTGCATCTTAAAATTTGGTGTTATGTCAAATATTAGTCAATTCTGCTGCCATTTTGGATGCAATTCAACTTACCAGAGCCAGAGGTTAATTATATAAAATTATAATTTTATAAACCTATAAAAATGGCAAAACAATTTTTTTTAATATAAAACAACCCCCTCCCCCGAAAATAAATAAAACAACGATTCCTGTAGGAATAACTTTAAATGTGTAGAGTCCGTTTCCACAAACCAGAGAATCAGCACCATCTTCTGATATATGTGTACAGTATGTGTGTTAAACTCTGTGGGCTATATGAGTACCTATGTCCTGAACCAAGCAATAGCAAACGACCGTGAACGGAGTCTGTGGCGAGTAAAGTGATAATTGTGTTTTACTCGTCCTGTGATGTCTTTCTTTTAGCTTTTAATATTACTGTAGGCTCTATCTTTGCTGTTTGAGGCTCTCGAAACTCAAGGACAGCTCTTTGTTTAGCCTATATATATTAGGTCTACCGGAAAGTTCTATCAGATAATTTTACATCAAGTTTGAAGTCGTTTCCATATATTCATTTGAGCTTTTCTGTTTTTCTGTTTTGTTCCTGAGTATATACGTACTGACCTATGAAAGGAACTAAAATTAAAGAGGATTCATGTTAGTATTAACTGAGAACGGATTGTCTGATTGACAGTTTTGAAGTTCATTTAGGCCACTGTACTTTTGTGCAAATTCCAATAAGAAAGAAATGATACCGAAGCAGTGAATAATTTGTCCAAGGCGTTGGATGAAGTTACAGTTTTGATAAACCTCAAAAGATGGTTAGAGAAATGTCAACTTGGTGATTTTGACCTTTCTGATTAGTCTCACTCTGGGCGGCCATCTCTGATCGACAACTCTACTGTCAGGATCATTTTAAAGCAAAATCCTTTTTTGACAACACCAGACATTGCCGATACGAATAAGTCATTAGTATGACGATTATATTATTCAGTTAAGATTATTCAAATTAAGTTACATTTATACTTTCGTAGTATTATAAGAACGGACAGTAGTTTCCGGTTGATCTAACATTTATAAAATATTTAAAGTAAGGTATTCAGTTACTCAGTATTGACACTTAAAGTGTCAATCTCAATGAATTTAATCTCCAAACGATCTCGTCGGTATTATTCATCAGAGTCTCAAAACATTACAAAACACTTCTAAGAGTATATAAACAAGCCCTAAACTAGTTTTTGTAAATGATTATTAGAGTGTAACTGGGAATAAAATGACCAAAAAGTCATATTGCTCACTTTTGAAATGTGAGACCATAACTGATCTCGCTCTCGTGGATCTTATAAAATATTTGAAATACGTTTTAAAAAGTATAATATCTATGAAGTATTGCATATAAAATATAATAAAGGAGACAAATAGTAATTTCAAGCCCATTTTACCAAAACCCCATTTTAATATTTCTCAGGGAGTCTGATGTATTTAATGAAAATGGAGAGCGAGGAGGTGAAGGAGGAGGGGAGAGAAAGAGGAGATTTTGAAAAAGGTTTTAATCTTCTTTCAGAGGAAATTCTTGCTGTATAAGTCTCTAATTTAGACCCCCTACCCCGTCTTCTCGTTTTACACAGCAATGAGCTTGTTATTTCCGGAAAATGGAAACCCGGAATAGGTACTTTAGCCTGTCTGAAAGCTTAATTTCGAGCTTCCTTTTTTTTTATTGTGGTGGAGAAAGTGGGAAAAAGTTTTTCTCCCTGGATACAAAAGGAAAAGTTTTCAAATTAATGACTAAGTGGAGTTTAAGGAGGTGAGGGTGGGGGGAGGGGCCATTTTCATTTTAATTTGTGGTTTTGGACGAAGGAAGAAACTCTGGTCGTTCGATGTGAAGTTTTCCATTCATCCCAATCAGTCGTTTCCGGATGGCTATGCGATTTCCGGCTGAGAATGTTACTTTGTCAATAAATGGCTTTCTGTTTATGGGTAAAACCTATTAAAAAGCTTATTAGTTTGCAATCCTTATAAGCTTTGGCTTTTATGGTCTGTTTTGAGGTATTCGTGAAAAGACAAATGGGAGACCTTGATAAATAAAAATTTTTATTATAATGACATGACGGGGTTCTTAATACAGGTTTCTCACCTCGAGCTCAACCTTTTTCTTTCATTCTCTCAAATCAAGTTTATTGTTTCTTCGATTGTCATGTAACTGCGATAGGTTGAAATCGTTCCCAAAAACCGTTGTAAAGGTAAAATTTAAAGCTCCTCGTCAAAATTTTAATAAATGATTTGTTTTCGTTATAAATATTGAAATTTATAATTTTCATGACTAATTATTAATAATGATCGGATTTTGTATGATTTAACTGTTTATGGTTGGGTTTTGTTCCCCTGAAATTCAGCCAAAACTCGAAATTGAGAGAGCTTGATTAATTATGTAATTAACCTGGAAATGAGTACGGATTCATTTATTTGATTTTATTGTTTTGTTATTGATCTATTTATTTGAGTGTGTTTGAGAGGAAATCTACAAACTTCATAAATTAACTAAATTTTGGGAACATATACCATTTAGGTCTGGAGTGTCAAGAAGTATTAAACTATTGTCAATCCAACAAGCTTGCAATTGATTTGAGAGTAAAATCATATCATACATTTGCACAATTTTTGAAAATTTTCTTGGGGTTGCACTTGTATTTAACGTATTTCTCAGTTCTCATTATATTTATTAATCAGTTTTTGCCAAAGTTTTGTTTTGTTAAATCAATTTGTCAAAATAAATTAAAAAAAAAATTTCTTCTTCATGAAGTCATAAATTTGACAAATATATTAAACATAAATGCAACCCCCGAGAAGCACAGTGAAAAACGGATTTGTGCATCATTTATGAGATTAATAAGAAGACATGAAATCAGTGGAAAGAAATATGCTTGTAGAGTTGATAAGTTTAATTCTTGTTTTGTCTTTATCAACTCTCTGTTTCATTTTGTTTAAATTTTGGCGGATATTATGTATGATTTTGACAATTAACTCTAAGGTTTTGGTTTTTTACAAACCACGTCACAGGTTTCTAAAATGATGAACAGTTAACTATATTAAAAAGCCCGAAGAAAAATCTGGATTTTAGTATAAATGAACGAAACCATGACCCGAATCAAAAGACTTAATACCAGCAGCTCAAGTTTGCTTAAATGTTGGACATCTATCAGCGTGTCAGCCTAAATTTTTAGTTTCATATACTTGGCTTTAGTTTCGCGGCTTTTAGTTTCGTCTCTGAGACCTGGTTACAGCACCGCTGTGTTAGTTTTTCGGAAACCTTTGTCACGTGGTTTGTTTAACACAAGATTGTCCAAGGAAGTCATTTTAACTGCTTTTCTGGTATGTTTAGTATAGGTGCAAATAAGTTTCAGTCTTTCTACTGTTAAGAACCTAGAGAGTTTACTGTGAACAGTTAAAATCGGTGGTTGGTTTACTTAGTTTTCTTCTATTCCCTTCTTTGTGGCCTTGAGTTGTAGGCATTTTCCAGCGGAAACACATTATCATAATCAGCCGATATATAGAAATTTCTCAATTTTATTAGGAGAAGAATCAAAATTTTTCCTACAGTTTCTTTTACTGAAGCCACATGATGGCTAGATTACTTAAGTCAGGTTTTGAGATTTAGAGCAAGTGATTTCGGGACACTCAATCGGGATCTATCTCAGGAAATGGAGAAGTGGACAAGGTTATGTTCCGTTCAGTCACGATTCATCAGGTTTACAAGCGGCTTGTGAGATGGTGTTCATTCAAAGTTATTTCTCCCGAGTGGAGGAGTAGCGGTGGTGTTGGAGAGGAGGCTTCTGTTACCAAAATTACGATAGGAGTTAGGTTTGTTTTTAAAATTAGGCGTTTTGCATTTGGCCTAAACAAAAACGAAAATTGTTTAAAGAGGAAATGGCATCTTCACGACTTGATTCGAAATGGAGTTATTATTATTATTTTTTTTTAACCGGACGTTATAGATAGCATTTTGGCAGGACCCACTAGCTTTTAGTAGAAATCTAGCCCTTTTCTCTCTTATTTTATTTATTGTTAATGGTTCGTATAAAAGCGATTTTTAATACCTTTTATTAATATTAGTATAATTTATGGGGTAATAGAAAGTAATGGGAAAAGGTAAAATTGTGCAGTTTTTAGTGGTTCCATTAAAAAACCCCCGAAAAACATTTATTTCCAATTTTATGAGGGGTCGTGAGGAAAGGATGTGGGAGACAGAAGTATTTTTGGTAGTGGTCACAATCAGGACCGAATCCTGATCCATATTTATTCTCCCCTAAAGTTGTAGACTGCTTTAATGTTCTGGTCGATGAGTTTTATCGCTAGTAAATTAGGTCTACGGTAATTTTGTGAATTTTGGTAATGTCCTCTGGTGGTGCATAGTGTGGTTTAGTGGTTTGTGATGGGACTGGTCACGGTGTTAGATTTGTTTTAATTATAAACAGTCATACCTCGTTAAAGACTATCTCTAATTACGGGTAATAATTAACGAAGTATTTATGACAATTTCGCGAAAGTATTGGATCGAGAGTGGAAACCTGTATCTGTTTTGAATTTTTAATGTTAATACCTTCAAAGCATCAAATATTTATTGAATAACTTCCTTTAAAGATTATGCTTATAAATATGTATCGAAGAACTTGCATCGTTTTCAGTGAAAATTATGGGTTTGATAAGTAATTTTCGGTTAATGATGGTTTTGAAATGCATCCTGTGCATAGTGGTTTCTAAACTTTATTTTTCCACGGCTCTCGAAAATATTCGATCACAGGGTGCTTCTCTTATATTTTATAAAATAGTACCAACACAAAACAATTTATATTATAAGATATAAAAGGTATATGTCTGTACCGTAATGTTTGCTACCGAAAAGGCTAGCATCAGCAGCATTGTAGTTACTATGTATTTAGATGTTATGTTTAAGTTATACGCACTTTTTGTCAATCTGGGCTGTGCTTTCTTTTAGGCTAGTTCGTGTGGTTTATACCGTTACACGGGGTGCTGTGGGTTAAATTAGCAGCCCAAACCGACATTACCGAAACGAACCTTATAGACAAAGACAAAATTATGTCTCCTTTAAATCCTCTTTAGTGGCGTCAACAACCTAAAGGACATCATCAAGGTGGGAACGGGGATTTTTGGGGGACAAAACGGACTTTATTCATTGAAGCAGAAATCCTTTTGTTCAAAATATCAACAAGTGAGAGGCGATAGAAAAAAGGAAAGAATCCGAAATTTTAAAAAGCTTTTGGCTTGGGATAATATTTTTCCCGAGTTCTTAGTAAAACATGAAATGAGCTTTTGGAAATATTCCTAAAAACAAGGAGACAGAAGAAGAAAAAAACCAGAAATCTCGAAAAAAAAATTTTTTTTATTTTATTTTATCAGATGTGTTTTTGAAAATCGTATTTTAGGAGCAAAAGCTTAAAAAGAAGCTTTATAGCTTAGGGTCGAGGCACGTGTGACGCACTTTAATTTATAATAAATCAGAGAAAGTGAAAGAGAGGAAAATTTTCTAGAGTTTTCCACATCCCGAAATTTTGACCTTAAAATGAAAACATAATTTCTCCCAAAAGCTCTTACATAAAATAAGAATTTTGGGAGGGGCTATTGAGTTACCTGAGGTAGTTATGAGTTCCGACGGTTGTTGCCACGAAGATGTCATTCAATATGGTGTCGGGGATTGGGGGTGGCAAGAGACTGGGAGATCTGAGGGTTGGTTCTTTTGTACACTTTCTTCAAGCTATAAAAAGTTTTTTTAAGGCATCACTGAATAATTAAAAAGATTAGAGGATTAGCGTTAATCCGAAAGGAAAGTTTCATGTTTAAGAGCTTAGAACGTTGTTCTCTAAGAGAAACGAGGAGGGTTCAGTTACAGTTTCGTCCTGATGAGGCCCTTGGAGAAAACTCTGAATGGCAGGAGGCTTTTGAGAGGAAGGAAAAAGGGCCTTGGAATTAATTTCGCTTTTTCTTGACGTCTCAAAAATAGTTTCAAAGGAATTATTCACGGAATGAAAGAAAAGAAAGTGAAGAAAGGAGAAGAGAGGAGGAAGGAGAGATGGAGGCAATGGTGTGGCTACTGATGGAAAGGAAGTCTCTTAATTAAAATTTTAAAGGAAGAGTAACAGAAAATAAAATTAATCAAGATTTTCGTTTTTTAACGATGGGATCAAAAGTTTTTCTGTATTTTTGGGGGGATTTTTCAAAAATCTGCCATTTTCTCGTCAATTTCTCGGAATTTTTTAATGGGCTGGGCCGGGGGGAGGGAGGAAAATAGGATTTTCGAGTTAAATTGAAACTTATCGCGATTTTTAAAATGTTGCAAATGAAGTGAAGACTTTTCAGATTTATTTTAAATTGAAATGATTATTCTGTCATTTTTGTAGAGTTTGAGATGAATCGATGGTTTGACGAGATTTATTTAAATAAATTTTTGTACTTGAGAGAGAATTCCAACTCATTTGTATCAAATTTGCCAGTTTTGAGAGCTTCCAATTTGGGTGTTTATTTTTATTTTTTTCAGATCTTCGAAATCGCAATGCGTATTGTTTTGTCTAAGAACCGACTTCTCTTAACCTTACTCAAATCGTCTTCATAAAATTGTATCTTCTTTACTGTCTGTAACTTCCTTCTATTCGTTCTCTTTTTCTTTTAGAATTTATTCTTTCCTTTTGTATCAGACCAAACAGTCCTACTGCTCTTTCCATCCTGAATTGATATTGGCTTAATCTATAGATATAACCTTTCAATATTAGTCTTATCAGCTACTTAACATCTCGCACTTAGAGACAGGTGGCAGTTGGCATGGGAATAAAAAGAAAATTATGGTTTAAGCCTTTTTTATTCGTTTATTTATGGGTTTAGTAATAAATTTCTTAATGTTGTCATAATTTAATTTAATTTTGTTTCATGTATATATTATACTATTTCGATAACAATGTTTTAAATCAGGCATTTTTGTTTAAGAAGAAAGTATTCTCACTATATCACAAAAGTATATATTAATAAATACTTTCAATATTGGGTTGAAGACAGAAAAACCAAGTCAGGCTTAGGAAAAGTGGGTTAGATATAGATTGTCTGAAATTTGTTTTGAGGGAAATATGTGTGGTTGTGTTAGTCAGCTACTTTATGTTAACGGTAACTGTTCACTTGGTGAAATAATGACGGATAAATTAGAGGTGGTTTTAATCCCGTTTTTCACCCTTAATTTTTGGGTATAACAGGATGCGGGAGGAAGATTCGAACTTACAATCATTCCGTCCAAGTCATGAACTCTAACCACTTTTCTACTTCTCCCACAATGACGGATAAATTGAAGGAAAACATTCCAGAAGAGAAAGGTCGGTGGAAAAACGGGCGGGATAATTTTTAGCCTGGTGGGATTTGAACCCACAGCCCTTGGAATGGTATACGAGTGCTCTGACCTCTCGCCCAACAGGCAACTTTATATTATTTTATACTGTAATTATTATTAATAATACTCACGTATCGTAATATATCTTAATATCTTTCCTTGTAATTTGAACTCGTTTTATAAAGAGAGGATGATAGTGAGAAGAGGAAAAGAGTGTCTTACAGTCCTACATGAACACAAACAAGGCATCACACAGTTTCATTTATACGGATTTTTATTTTGTTACAGGAAGTGATCAGTGTTGTGAAGTAAAATCAAAATAAAGAAAGGAAAGAAGGAAAATGAGA